>CM074783.1:2601362-3014438 GCA_037355745.1 Pseudo-nitzschia multiseries
CTCCCAAATGGCAAACATGAGGGTATTTTGGGTTTCTGCAAACAATTCAAGCAGGACACAAACTGACTTATTGGTAATGACTCCAAAAGTATCCGGTCCAAGCCATGAATACATTATCATGACTCATCAAATGCATGTTGGAAACCACTTTGCCAAAAAACACAGATGACGGAAATGTTGGGTTTCACTCTCCAAATGGCAAAACATGAGGTAGTTTTGGTGGCAATTCCAGGGCACAACAAGCTTATTGGGTAATGACTCAAAAGTATCTGGTCCAAGCCCTGAATACATTTATCATTACTCCATCAATTGCATGTATTGGGAACACTTTGCCCCACAGAATGCCCAAAATGTTGTAATTTGACTCTCCAAATGGCAAAATGAGGGTATTTTGGGTGCAACAATTTCAAGCAGAAAAAAAACTGACTTATTGGGTAATGACTCACAAAAGTATCTGGTCCAAGCCCATGAATACATTTCATCATGACCCATCAAATTGCATATTGGGAACAACTTTGCCCCACAAAA
The DNA here is from genome assembly GCA_037355745.1 of Pseudo-nitzschia multiseries. Classification (NCBI taxonomy): domain Eukaryota; phylum Bacillariophyta; class Bacillariophyceae; order Bacillariales; family Bacillariaceae; genus Pseudo-nitzschia; species Pseudo-nitzschia multiseries. The sequence continues at coordinate 2,601,891 of CM074783.1, forward strand.
TGCTAGAAATGTTGTCGTTTTACTCTCCAAATGGCAAACATGGGGGTATTTTTGGTTAAATTCCTGGGCACAAACTGACTTATTGGATAATGACTCCAAAAGTATCCGGTCCAAGCCATGAATACATTTATCATGACTCATCAAATGCATATTGGGAACAACTTTCTCACACAGAATGCTGGAAATGTTGTGGTTTGACTCTCCAAATGGCAAACATGAGGGTATTTTTGGTGCAATTCCAGGGCACAAACTAACTTATTGGGTAATGACTCAAAAAGTATATGGCAAACATGAGGGTATTTTGTGTGCAATTCCAGGGCACAAACTTACTTATTGGGTAATGACTCCAAAAGTATCCGGTCCAAGCCAGGAATACATTTATCATTACTCGTCAAATGCATATTGGGAATTGATGTAGCAAACCGAATGAGGGGAATGGTAGTGAAGTACAGACCAGCCGGGGAACCACCTTGAGTATACAGGGAACCACCTTGAGTATACAGCGCACGTACTTCAAGAAAGATCTCACTGTATCAGCAATCAGCAACATCGGTGCGTACGAACATTCCCTGTAGGTACACCAGTACAGATCTTACAGGGAATTCTGTAAGCATCGAATTCTGCAAGCATCGAATTCTGCAAGCGAATTCTGCAAGCAAAATCTCTGCAAATTACAGGCTAGCGCTAACAAGCGTGTAGAGGATTCCCCTAGCAGAATACAAGCCCACAGCTCACTCTTTTGCTCCTAAACCGATTAGTAGTAGAATTAAATAGGTAACACGTCCTGGTCCAATAGTCCTCCTCCTATTGTACCCGTACGACAAGCCTATCTGTTGGTCCCCTAGCCTGCCTAGTGTACCATACAGCAGTCTCCTGTCCTGGTCCCCTAGTCTCGCCTAGTGTACCCGTACAGCAGTCAATCTCTAACCTACTCACCCTCCTCGGTACCCTATTGTTCAGCAGGCGGCCTTGATTAGATAGCCTCCAAGCGTCCGCGAATAGATTCGGTTACTCCAACTTCCGCACCGCGAATCGATTGGTCCGCGAATAGATTCGGTTACTCCAACTTCCGCACCGCGAATCGATTGGTCCCAAGTCACGCTCGACGCAAGATACCAACTGACGTTTCTTGCACCTCCAAGCTCTCCTCGCACCTCCACTCCGACCCTCCGCGCCTCCAATCGGCTCCCTAAGACAGCGACTTCCCCGATAGTCCGCACCTCTAACGCGTCCAGTCGACTCAATTTGGTCCCCACCGATCCGCACCTCCAGTCAACCTGTACCTTCAGCAATCCAGCCCAATCCGCACCTCCAAGCGGCCACCCGACCGCACCTCCTCGCCTCTCCTACCGCACCTCCAAGCGGCCACCCGACCGGCGACTCCGACGTCTCCCTGCGCCTCCTCCTCCTAAGATTTGACAATCCGCCCCAGTAGCCAGGCGCTTTCCTCCATCCATCTCCAAGCGCAGGCACAACATGCTGACCTACACCGAGTATTACCAGAGCACCCCCAGTCCCCTTGGAGTTGGACCTGCCCGGGACCTGGCCTACCAAACCATCTATGACTACTTCGCTGAGGAAACAGCCACCCCCATTCTCCTGGGCCGGCTCTTGGACCTCTTCGAACCAGAACCTGTGGGGGCCCTAGGAATATTCCTGACCGACCCCTTTGGAAAGGCGCGCCTCCGATTGGTGCATGGCCTTCGGAAGTACCCGGGGCCCTTGACCGCGCCAAGTACCAACAAGGGCAAGGCCTTTGGTTACCTGGACGACATCGAAGGCGATGCAGGAGAGCTAGTGCTAGTGGATGCTGCCCTCCTCGAGCAGGCGCCCGAGACCTTGGTGCTGTCCCTCGATCGCCACCTTGACGTCATCAAGCATGCTCACCATTCCCACATGATCCCCATGGTGCTAGGCGATGATCCTCACATGGAAGTCATCACCCCCTTCAAGGCCTGCTTCATCCCCTTCCAATTGGTGCCCTTACTCCTAGGCAAGGGCCTGAGTCCAATCCACGCCTTGAACATCATCTACCCCTACCTTGACACACTCAACCTGGCACTCACTTGCGCCCCCCTACTGAATACCCTCCGAGCTGCTGGTACCGACCCCACCATTGCTGATGGAGGTGTCCACTTTGCCACACCCGGCACCCCCTTTCGAGGGGAGCCCGGCCTGACCTTGTACATGCGCAATCAGGTACTATACCGGGACCTCCCGGGCTTGAAGAAACCCTCCCATCCGGGGCAGCCGCCGGCACCCGGTCAACCAGCCGGAGTAGACCCCACGCTAGCAGCTACCCTCACCGCCCTCGCCAACCAACAGCTCAAGCTCAGTGAGGGCCTAGACCAACGTCGCCCCCCTGCCACAGTCAAGAACACCTGGGGCCCCTTGTACACCCAGCGCTTGCTGCTGCTGTGTGGCAAGCTTGAGGAAGCCGACCTACCCCCCATATACCAAGCCTGGGCACAGAAAGGCTAACACGAGAAGACCCATATGATCTTCCAGAGCCAGGTAGCCACATGCGCCGCCGAGTTCCTCATCCAGGCACCCTTGGTCACCACGGCGGCACTCAAGAAGTTCCAAGATGGGAACTTTCATGGGACTGACCCCTTTGACGTGGCGGACGGCATACTCCCTTTAGCTTTCACTCCCCCCGGTGGATCTGCCGCCTCCTTGAAGCGGGAACAGGAAGCTGCAGCCACTGTGGCGGCCTACGACACCATGATCTCCACCGAAGGCAACTCCCTCACCTTGAAGGACTCCCTCGAGCTCCAGAAGACCAAGGCCTACCTACCCATCGACTGGACTGAAGCTACCACCCAACTGGAAAGCTATCTCGCCGTCCTGGCCACCATTCTAGGCATGCATCACCCTGTCGTGCAGGGCTACCAGAATGGACTCGCCAAGCTCAAGCTCCAGCAAATGCCCCTCCGCCGAGCAATTGCCGATGAACTAGGGGAGCTCATCACTCCCTCCATTGTGGTATACTACTTCCAAATCCGGGTGCGAGGTTGGCTTGAGGAACAATGGGGATCAACCTTCACTGTCCCCTCCCCCGACTTTGGGAAGGACTTCCAAGCCTTCCGTATCACCCAGAACCTCTACTGGCTCCCCAATGTCACCAATGTGCCGGCTCTGAGGCACCTACGTCGCGTAGCCGCCGTGGCTGCCCCTGCTGCAACCCCAGGCACCCCCACGCCCGGCAAGACTACCCCCAGCCCCAACCAAGGCTCCGCCGGAGGTTCCCGCGTCTCCAACCCCAACCTGGATCCCCGGCTACAAACGGCGGGGGTAGCCAACAAAGTCCTACGCGCCCGACTGAGGGAAGTCATGGCTACCATGAAAGAAAAAGGTACCATTCCCTTGTCTCGTCCGGATGGCAACGAGCGCTGCCATTCCTATCACCTTCGAGGAACCTGCTTCACCAACTGCAGGAACATCCAGGACCATGGCGCCATCACTAGCAGTGAACAGGACCAAGTCTGGGCTTGGTGCCAAGCCGCTTTTAATGTCTGACCGAATGGCAAGCGCCCCTTTGGCGCGTTGACCCTGCCCTCTAACTCACCAAGGGGGGCTCTGCCTTCCTCCCGAAAACTACCGATGCCTCCCTCTCCGCCATTACAAATCACACCGGAATTAGGTAAGCACAACCCGCGCGCGCGCGCATGTACCCCTCTCGCCGTGTATGTGCCTCCCAAACGTTCTACAGGTTCAACGACCTCCCCCCCACCTACTCCCGCATCCCCAGTCCCTCCTCCGGCTTCGGCATCCCCTCTCCCTTCCTCCCCGCCCACCTTGTCCTTGCCTAGGCCCGAGCTCCTCGTCACTGCCAAGTTGCCTAGGCCCAAGCGCCTAGTCCTCCCCACCCACCCATTGCCTAGGACAGAGCTCCTCGTCACTGCCCCCCCGTTGCCTAGGCCCGAGCTCCTCGTCAACCCCACCAACCCATTGCTTAGGCCCACCCCCCCGCCGACGCCTACGCCAGAGACCCTCCGCCCGGCCCCACTCTCCGTCCCCCTCATCACTACCTCCCTCTACCCCGTCGACCGGCTCGACGTGCACATCAACCGGGCTGTCACTGTCTACAACCAGCAGCACCAGCTGGGGGGACTTCATCCGGACCATCCGAGGACGGGGTGACATCCATCCTGACGTCGCCTCCATCCCCCACCCTGCGGGGAAGCCTCCTTGCCCGCTATGGCAAGGACGGGCACCCCCGCCTCCATGTCTGGACCCTCTTGGGATCCGCCTCGCATTGCAGCTGCCCTCCAACGGGGTCCGCACCAATCCTCCCACCAGGGCATTGACTTCCTTCGAGAGGAGTATGCCGACATGATGGACAAGCAACAATGGACTGTTCTCCCTGCCAGCCTCATCCAGGACCTACCCGGACTCCGACTGAGCCCCCTTGGCTTAGTCCCCCAACGAGGCCGCCGCCCACGCATGATATCCGATTACACCTACTCGGACGTCAACCAAGACACCGTCCCTCTTGCCCCTGCGGACGCCATGCAGTTTGGCCGGACACTCCCGCGCCTCCTCACCACACTGCACCGCGCCAACCACAGATTTGGTCCAGTGTATATGTCCAAGATTGACCTTGCCGATGGCTTCTACCGCATCCGATTGCACCCCGACGACACCATGAAGCTCGGCGTCCTGTTCCCCTCTCGCCCTGGGGAAGCTCCACTCATTGGCATCCCACTCACCAACCCTATGGGGTGGAAATCCAGTCCTCCCAACTTCTGTGCCTTCACTGAAACCGTTGCGGACTTGGCCAATGCCACTCTTGCCACCGGGCTTGCCGAGGCCCGGCTCACCCCCCATCGGTTGGATCTCCCCTCTGAAACCACCCCCAGCGCGCCTCCCATTGAGCCACCCGCTCCACCCCCCCAGGCGCCGCCTCCTCCTCCCCTCACGGCCTCCACGCCGCCCCTCAGCCCCCCTAGTAGCACCACTCCCAGCAAGTCGCCGGTTCGCTACTGGGATGTCTATGTGGATGACTTCTGTGGCCTTGCCCAGGGCAACCAATGGACACGCCGCGCCATCAAGCGCGTTCTCTTCCAATCCCTTGACACAGTCTTCCGGCCCCTCGATGCCACTGACACTCCCTTCCGGCAGGAACCTGCTTCCCTCAAGAAAATGCTCCAAGGCGACGCCACTTGGACCACCACGAAAGTCATCCTCGGCTGGCTCATCGATTCCGTCCACAAAACCATCAGCCTTCCTCCCCATCGGGTGGCCCGCCTACACGAGATTCTCCACTCCATCTCACCCACCCAGCGCCATGTCCCCATCAAGCAATGGCACCAAGTCCTTGGGGAGCTCCGGTCAATGGCGCTGGCCATTCCGGGCTCCATTGGCCTCTTCTCCATTCTCCAAGAAGCCTTCCGCCACCAGGAGCCAGGCAGGCAGCGCCTCCGGCTCACCAAGCGCGTCCACAGCTTCCTTCGCGACTTCCAATGGCTGGCCAATGATCTCTCCAACCGGCCTACCTCCATTGCCGAACTCGTGCCGGATACCTTCCCGGCCACCCTGGGCGCCTGCGATGCTTCGGGTTTGGGCATGGGGGGCGTCCATTTTGTCCCCCTTCCCACGGGCGCCGTGCAGCCCGTCATGTGGCGGCATGCGTTCCCCCCGTGGATCTCAGCCCAGCTCGTCTCCTTCGACAATCCTGAGGGCTCCATCACCAACAGTGACCTTGAGCTCGCCGGTTCCATTGCCCACAATGATATTCTGGCTCAGGCTGCTTGTGTCCACGCCCGCACCACCCACAACTGCTATGACAACACAGCAGCTGTCTATTGGCAACGCAAAGGCGCCACTACCACCACAGGCCCTGCAGGCCTACCTCCTCCGGCTCCAGTCTCTGCACCAGCGCCTCTTTCAATATGTCCCCCTTAGGGATTACATCCCGGGCCCCGCTAACCACCTGGCGGACCTCCTCTCTCGATCTGAACTCTCTGACACTGCCTTGCTCCATCACTTTAACACAACCTACCCACAGGACTTGCCCTGGACCTTATGCCACCTTCGGCCGCCCATGCATTCCGCGCTGACCTTAGCGCTGTCCAGAAGACCATGCGAGCCTCAGTCACTGAGCTCTATGCCAGGCGCAAGGATGCCCATTGGAACCAATGGGTTCAATTCTGTTTGTCTCAAGGCTTTGACCCGCGCCTCCAGTCCATTCAGGATCCAATCCCCATCCTCCAAGTCTTTGCCAAATGACTCCATGATGGAAACCTCTCACGTAGCCACAAGCCCATCCGATCTCGCACAGTATCGGACACCATCCGGTCAGTGGGCCAGACGCTCGCCCGCCTGGGGTCCAAAGACCCTCGAACCGACTCCACAGGCAGTCTTGACTTCCGGCTAACTGCCCAGTTCAAGGCATATGCCAAACTGGACCCGGCCCCCTCGCGGGTCAAACCAGTCCCCATCACCCTCGTGATGCATGCCCTCCACTTTGCATACCACGAGTCCCCTTCCCCAACCCGACAGGCCATTGCAAACATGATCTGCATCGCCTTCTTTTTCTGTCTCCGCCCTGGTGAGTACACGGGTACTACCACGGATGACCAAGCCTTCCACCTACAAGACGTCTCCTTCTACCTTGACTCCCGCATCGTCCACCAAGATGGCCCTGCGCATGAGCTCCAAGCTGCTACCTCTGTCACCCTCACCTTCACCACCCAGAAGAATGGCGACAAAGGGGAAGTAGTGGCGCATGCCAGGAGTGGTGACTCACTATGCTGCCCCGTTGCCGCCTGTGCGCGCCAAGTCCTTCACCTCCGAAGCTGTTGCTCGTCCAGCGCTCCCTTCGGTCCCTCCCTCACGCTTGCCAGTTACTTCGACAATGGGGTGCTTACCCTTGTTCGCGCAGCAACTGTCACTTCCTCCCTGAGAGTCTATGCCCAGACCCTCTACCCTACCACTGGCATTGCCCCGGCAGCCATCTCTGCTCGCTCCCTTCGCGCGGGAGGGGCAATGGCCCTGCTCCAGGGCAAATGTGACTCTAATGTCATCAAGCTCCTTGCCAGATGGCACAGTGACTGCATGATGCGCTACTTACATCAGCAATCCCTCCCCATCTTCAAGAATCTTGCCTCTGTCATGTTCAACAATGGAACATACTCCTTCCTGCCCGAGGAATGGGTTCCGGCTGCGGACCCCACTCCTGCTGGCAGCTCTCTTTGAGGCACCCTGGCGCCTCTTCCCTCCCTCACTCTGCTCCAAGCTTACGCGTGCGCTCACGCTCGCGCGCACGCTCTCCACGCCGTTCCCACCCGGTGGCTTATGGCCCATTGGCAGAAAAGGCTTAACAGCCAGAGGCTTAACCGCCCAAGCTATTAAGCCCGACTGTACGCCGGTGTGTGGGCAAAGCAAACTAAGGGACTGGCCTCTGGACAATACCACCAGAGTTCCGGATCCCCCTCTAGCCCTGCTTAACCCACCAACCCACCAATGAACTACAAGCATTTCACATCCATTACTACAAGTAGGTTAGCTACTGAAGCTATCACAAACGTAGCGCGTGATAGTTGATGTAGCAAACCGAATGAGGGGAATGGTAGTGAAGTACAGACCAGCCGGGGAACCACCTTGAGTATACAGGGAACCACCTTGAGTATACAGCGCACGTACTTCGAGAAAGATCTCACTGTATCAGCAATCAGCAACATCGGTGCGTACGAACATTCCCTGTAGGTACACCAGTACAGATCTTACAGGGAATTCTGTAAGCATCGAATTCTGCAAGCATCGAATTCTGCAAGCGAATTCTGCAAGCAAAATCTCTGCAAATTACAGGCTAGCGCTAACAAGCGTGTAGAGGATTCCCCTAGCAGAATACAAGCCCACAGCTCACTCTTTTGCTCCTAAACCGATTAGTAGTAGAATTAAAAAGCCCGCCACGCCCGCCCGCAGAAAAGGCTTAACAGCCAGAGGCTTAACCGCCCAAGCTATTAAGCCCGACTGTACGCCGGTGTGTGTGGGCAAAGCAAACTAAGGGACCGGCCTCTGGACAATACCACCAGAGTTCCAGATCCCCCTCTAGCCCTGCTTAACCCACCAACCCACCAATGAACTACAAGCATTTCACATCCATTACTACAAGTAGGTTAGCTACTGAAGCTATCACAAACATAGCGCGTGATAGCAACTTTGCCCCACAGAATGCCCAAAATGTTGTAATTGGACTCTCCAAATGGCAAACATGAGGGTATTTTGGGTGCAACAATTCAAGCAGGACACAAACTGACTTATTGGGTAATGACTCCAAAAGTATCTGGTCCAAGCCATGAATACATTTATCATGACTCATCAAATGCATGTTGGAAACAACTTTGCCACACATAAAGACAGAAATGTTGGGGTTTCACTCTCCAAATGGCAAACATGGGGGTAGTTTTGGTGCAATTCCAGGGCACAAACAAGCTTATTGGGTAATGACTCCCAAAGTATCTGGTCCAAGCCATGAATACATTTATCATGACTCATCAAATGCATATTAAGAACAACGTTGCCCCACAGAATGCCCAAAATGTTGTGGTTTGACTCTCCAAATGGCAAACATGAGGGTATTTTGGGTGCAACAATTCAAGCAGGACACAAACTGACTTATTGGGTAATGACTCCAAAAGTATCCGGTCCAAGCCATGAATACATTTATCATGACTCATCAAATGCATGTTGGAAACAACTTTGCCACACAGAATGACGGAAATGTTGGGGTTTCACTCTCCAAATGGCAAACATGGGGGTAGTTTTGGTGCAATTCCAGGGCACAAACAAGCTTATTGGGTAATGACTCCAAAAGTAACTGGTCCAAGCCATGAATACATTTATCATTACTCATCAATTGCATATTGGGAACAACTTTGCCCCACAGAATGCCCAAAATGTTGTGGTTTGACTCTCCAATTGGCAAACATGAGGGTATTTTTGGTGCAATTCTAGGGCACAAACTAGCTTATTGGGTAATGACTCCAAAAGTATCTTGTCCAAGCCATGAATACATTTATCATGACTCATCAATTGCATATTGGGAACAACTTTGCCCCACAGAATGCCCAAAATGTTGTAATTTGACTGTCCAAATGGCAAACATGAGGGTATTTTGGGTGCAACAATTCAAGCAGGACACAAAATGACTTATTGGGTAATGACTCCAAAAGTATCTGGTCCAAGCCATGAAGACATTTATCATGACTCATCAATTGCATATTGGGAACAACTTTGCCCCACAGAATGCCCAAAATGTTGTAATTGGACTCTCCAAATGGCAAACATGAGGGTATTTTTGGTGCAATTCTAGGGCACAAACAAGCTTATTGGGTAATGACTCCAAAAGTATCTGGTCCAAGCCATGAATACATTTATCATTACTCATCAATTGCATATTGGGAGCAACTTTGCCCCACAGAATGCCCAAAATGTTGTAATTGGACTGTCCAAATGGCAAACATGGGGGTATTTTGGGTTCAACAATTCAAGCAGGACACAAACTGACTTATTGGGTAATGACTCCAAAAGTATCCGTTTAAAACCATGAATACATTTATCATGACTCATCAAATGCATGTTGGAAACAACTTTGCCACACATAATGATGGAAATGTTGGGGTTTGACTCTCCAAATGGCAAACATGGGGGTAGTTTTGGTGCAACTCCAGCTTATTGGGTAATGACTCCAAAAGTATCTGGTCCAAGCCATGAATACATTTATCATGACTCATCAAATGCATGTTGGAAACAACTTTGCCACACATAAAGACAGAAATGTTGGGGTTTCACTCTCCAAATGGCAAACATGGGGGTAGTTTTGGTGCAATTCCAGGGCACAAACAAGCTTATTGGGTAATGACTCCAAAAGTATCTGGTCCAAGCCATGAAGACATTTATCATGACTCATCAAATGCATATTGGGAACAACTTTGCCCCACAGAATGCCCAAAATGTTGTGGTTTGACTCTCCAAATGGCAAACATGAGGGTATTTTTGGTGCCATTCTAGGGCACAAACTAGCTTATTGGGTAATGACTCCAAAAGTATCTGGTCCAAGCCATGAATACATTTATCATGACTCATCAATTGCATATTGGGAACAACTTTGCCCCACAGAATGCCCAAAATGTTGTAATTGGACTGTCCAAATGGCAAACATGGGGGTATTTTGGGTGCAACAATTCAAGCAGGACACAAACTGACTTATTGGGTAATGACTCCAAAAGTATCTGGTCCAAGCCATGAATACATTTATCATGACTCATCAAATGCATGTTGGAAACAACTTTGCCACACATAATGATGGAAATGTTGGGGTTTGACTATTATTTTCCTTTTGAATCCGATTCGTTGAGAGTCTGATTCAAGGACTTCTGAAGAACAGCAACGCTGCGTTAGTGTGTTAGTAGACGAACGATTGTACTCTACGCGTGACAATTGTGTTTGGATACTTTCGACAACGGATAATCGGACTACAGGCAAGACTAGGGAAACGCCAGATCTCTTCTCGCTGTGACTTATTCAGATTGCAGCGAGACAGACCTTAGTATGTAGATTACAAGTAGTTGGTAGCAACTAGTGTGAATTTTGGGATATAAATCAGTTGAATGTTAAAAGTATGAGATAAAGTGAAATCTTGCCGAAATGCAAGATATCTCTTTTATTGAGATGAATACGTTGCAACTGCTGTTGCGTAGTGCTGAGATTACTCGCTGATTATTTCCATGCATGTATTAGTCGTTGACCATATATATTTGTATGCATGTATATGTATTGTGTGAGAATCACATGCCAATGGTTTTCTTCTCTTGTTCCGTTAGGAGGACTCCATGAAATGTTTATCATTAAGGTCATATTTTATGAAATCAGAGTTTGCTCACCGAAGAACAATGGCAATATCGTAAGACAGGGATTGCTCACCGTTTATGCGCGATGGGAATCGATGCGCCGTGGGAATCGATATGCCGTGGGAATCGATTACTTAGATGGATACGGGACTCATTGATTCATGCGCATAGGAAATCTACCCTTTGGTAGCTTTGGTACTTCTGGTCATGAAAGGAATTTAATACTCCCCATGTCTCCTTGTGAAGGGTCATCACGCTCTACATGATGCTTCCATCATCCTGGAGAAGGTCGCCAGTATTACCACAGAAGTGGAAGATGGGCCTGAGCAGTGGATACACAACTGAGTGACTCCAATGCTTGGTAAGAATGTCTGCACAGTTATCCTTACCTGGGACGTGCATCATTAAAATGAAACCTCTCGCTATCATGCTCCGTACGTAGTGAAACGATAGAATGTTATGACGCTTATGCAACCTTGCGTAAGGAAAGGTCGACGTCTGGATCATCTTTTCGTTGTCACCCCAAGAGTATGAGATATCATGGACTCGTGTTCCGAGGTATCGGAATGAGTGGCGTAGATCGACAATCTGTTCGATGCAAGTTCTCCCTGCAACAAATTCAGCTCCAAAGGTGGCTGTTTCCGTAGTAGACTGCTTCTTCAAGAACCACATCATGGGAGTCTTGTTCGCGAAATGAAGTATGCCGGTAACTGCCTTGCCACTGAGAATATCATGCATGAGGTTGGCATCATAGAAATGTGATAACACTACTGTCTTTCCAAGCGGTGCAGGAGCGTCGTCGGGTAGCTCCTCAGAATGCTCCCCATAGACGGTATTGGACCAGTCGATGGTGTCGGGTTTAGTCAATATAAAATCGGGCGGTTCCACACGGAATCTGATTTTAAAATGTCTAAATTTGGAGATATATCCATAGATACGTTTAGCACGGTCGAGATGCCCATCTCGTGGCTGAGCTCTGAAACTTGAGAGCGTCATCACGGCTGTTTGTACATCGAAACGGCCAATAGCGATGATCCATTGCAGTGAACCGATCATACTTTGGTATTTCTGTATACCGGTTTCTTCAAGAAAGGCTGAGGAGTCCAATTCAGGATGATCGTTCTCCGCGATGGGCGATTGGAACCTAGTGCTAGGTTTGCATCCGAACATTTGTTCGTAAGATGCTTCCATCTTTTCGATGAACTTTATGGGATTCATGCATAAAACACCATGTTCGTCGCGCTCAAATCCACATCCCAAATGAAAGTTCATAGGTCCGGATCCCTTCAATTTGAAGTTATATGGTGACGATTGCAATATCTTCAAGAAGGAATTGGGATCGGCCATGCAGAGACATAGGTCATCGACATATGTGCATATAAGCTCATATACACGTTCACCATGCTTGTTCGTTCCGGGTTTGAGGAATATTTCCGGTTCTGCGCGGGATCTTTCGAATCCGAGTTCGATGAGACAAGCCGCGAGTAAGTCTCCAAAACACTTGCCTGAAGACCTGAGACCATATAGGGCTTTGTAAATGATCAATAGGTGACCCTCCAACGATCCGAATTCGGGACCTGCTTTGATGCATACTTTCTCGCAGGTGACTGCTTCTAAGTAGGCATTACCTATGTCGGTACCCCATGCTTCTAGATCGTTGAGTTCAGCTAGGAATAGGCACATACGTAGACCGCGAAGAGATACGACGCCTGCGTAAACACTGTGGATAGGGGCCTCAGTGAGATTACCATTAGCAACGAGGCGAGCCTTGTGTCTTCCGTCGTGTTTGACAGCGTATATCATGTGTACCTTGATCTGTTGGAATCCCGGGGGAATGGAGCTTGTCTTGTATACGCCTTTATCAATGAATGTATTGTACTCATTGAGTTGTGCCATTTCAAGAGTGGTGGCATCTTCCCATTTGGTGTTCCCGTTGGCTTGATCAAATCGGAGGGCTTCTTCGTGGTTACGAGGCACTTTGAATCCATATTGATACTGCGGAGTGGTACGGAAAGAACGTAGTTTGGCTTGATGCACGAGTCGATCAAGTTTCTTGGTTCGTCGGGCTAGGTTGGTGATTCTCCTGAGACGTTTCCAACCTGGGAGGTCAAGCAAGTTGTTGTCTTTCCCATATTTTGCAACGGTGACTGGGTCATCAGCCGCAATATTGGCCAGAGGTTCATATGTGCGTTCCATATTCTCCCATTCAATCCAAAGGTTATACTTGGAACCTTTGTATTGAGGGTGCTTGTTATCCAGTGGACCTTGGTGTCCTAGGATGCGGCGAAACGACCAGAGTTTGCCGTCTTCTTGTGTTGAATCACGATGGATGTAATTCATGACGTCATTGTATGCAATGATATCATCGAGTTCGTCATCGGAGTGTTTGCACTTGAACTTGATGAAGTCTTTATTGCGTTCAAGACTGTCTTCAACATCGACAATGGTGAGACGTTTCCGGGTGCCATCGGGATTGGTAACAAGGAAGGAACGTCCTTGTAGATCGGCAATCGGGATCGTAGGAATGGTAATAGGTTTACCATCATCGTCAAATTGTGCGTTGCCTTCTTCGTCGGTAACAACTACCTGTGATGGTTCTACGGAAGGAGTAGCAGGGTTGGTGTGTGGAGTTGTGACGTCACTAACATCAAAGTATGCTAATTCCGGTGGATCAAAATCATCTTCAGTAAGGAGAACGCCATCAGATGTCTTGCTGAAGATGTGTGTCGTAGGAGGACCATCAAGACTCTCCCCATAGTTGTTAGGGAGTGGAGAAGGGGACCAGCTTGGGCTGTCATCGACCTTCTTATAAAGAAAGCTCGGTAACGAGGGGTGGGTGGGTGGTGGAAGATTTGGTTGAGTGCCAGGTGGAACGGTGTCATCGGCGGTGTCAGAATCAGCAGGTGAACCGTTAGATGAAACTGAGCTGTTTGGTTTAGTAGACTCGTCAATGAGTTTATTCTTATTGGTATGCTCCCCATGTTTGAAAGCTGGAGCTTCTCCAGTGGCGTATAGACGGGGTAGGGAATCCTTTGCATTACGCCATTTGATGAAACCATCATCAGTAAATAAGCCTGCGCGCTTGTTACGTGACTCAGGTGTAAGAGCAGATCGAACACCGGACCGGTCTAGTAACTTGTTGGTAACTGGATCCCAGATTCGAAAGCAGAGTCCATTGCCAACATGTTCAGCGATGCCGACGAAATGACCTAGGCGTTCGGTAGATTTGGTACCGAAAGGGGAGTCATTGGTCTTGAAATACACAGGTTCAAACCAGAAGAAACTGGTGTATGCGCTGATGTCGCCAATTGTACCCGTGGCAATGAAGATCGGTTGTTTATCGGACAGCGTAGGGTCAGAGACAACATTAAGGAGACCCGCGACGTATGTCATGCACAGTAACCACATGTGTGGTGGTGTGCCGGTACGATCCATGACGCGATTGACAATGCGTTTGAACGTTTGGTATCGTCGTTCGAATTGATTCTGATGTTGGTGATACGGTTCACTTTGCCAGAGTCCAATCCATAACATCTTGAGGTAATCCATGACTTTCTTGCTTGATTGATAGTTACCGTGGTCGCAAAGAAGGCGGATGGGTCTGCCCCATTTTCGAACAAAGTTCTGAAAGCAGGGTAGAAAATCGCCGGTGGTACGCATTTCTTCAACGTGAATAATATGCGATTTTCGGCCGAAGAAGATCTGGGCAATCTTGGATCCCCCATCAATTGCTGGGACATCTGAATAGACTGCATCGGACATAACATCGTCATTAAAGGGGCGAACGTTCATGGCCGGTTGAGGGGAATGAAACCGTTTGAAAATGTTACCATCAGGGCTAACCGCTAACGAACCGTATTGGGTTGAGTTTTCAAACGTAGCTTTGATGCGATCGGTGGAAATCCAACAAAAGAAAGGTTTCAGGGATAAGTAGTCATGTTCGTTGGGATATCTTTCGCGGGGCGTAGCTGCAATGCGTATAGTGTCACTGGCTGTACAATCTGTCGGAAACGCAGTGACTGTTCCAGAGACTGCGGTTGGTGCGCAGCATGCGAGACGTTCTTGATGAGCATAGTCAGTGGAAGTAAGCCAAAAGGATCGATCGTTGTTCTTATGATCATCAATCGGAAGAAAGGGAGATCGGGTGGAATGGCTGGAATACGAGCTGAGGGATGTAACCGTGGAGGACCCGGGAGAAACAGATATATCGAATCCTTCAAGGCAGCGTGGGTTCCCATATTCGTGGTAATCGGCATAGGGAAGTTGCTGTGGTTGGGGAGGATATTTCTGGAGAAATTGTTCATCCTTTGCACTGATCGTGGTATCGAGAACAGATGGGTCCCAATGTTTATCGGACGTCATGATAACATGTGGTAACGTGTCAAATTCGACAGTCGTATACTTTCGCATCGCAAGGTATGGTAAGCCGTGTCGTATGCTAAGAGGCAGTGCATAGCCATCGGAGGTGGTGATGACCTGTCCTCCGCCTGCTTTGATGGACGTGTCGTCTACAGTGGAAAAATATGCTTCCATCTGGCCGGATGACAATATAGAAGGATGTCGTCCTGTATAGGCACATTCATTGAAAATGAGAATGACGGGGCCTCTGTTCGACATGGAATATGCTCCGCATGTAGCAATGGGAATGTTTTGTACCTGATGATTGTTAATGCCGGTGACGTTAACGTATCGTGGTGGAATATCCTTGGAGATGAGGCATGCATCATTACCGATGATGCAGCCATTTGCGCCGCGATCAACCATGGCAAAACCAGGGCTAGTAACCGTAGTTTTGTGTATACGGTATGTGTATGACGTTACGGGACCATCATTAGGAAAGGTGAGATCATCCTCGGGAGTATACCACTGGTGAAAATTGGCGGAATACGATGGTGTTCCGACAGGTATTTGGGTGTCACCGTCCTTTTTGTACTGAATGTCAGGGTTGTTCGAAAGGAATCGAGCTGGATGCGCGGGTGACACGGAAGACTTGAGAGGTCGCTGGTCCTTGGACGAGGAGGTCGTTGATTTGTATACACCTAGAGATGCATGGAAAACGCCTCTACGATCATTCTCTACAGCAGGATGTAGGTCTGCTGTGGAATTGGCATGCTCATCCTTGGTCGAAGTATCGTCTTCTTGAAAAGATACCGAATGTTCATGTTGGTATGCCTTTCGTGTAATGGGTTTGACACTGTTGGGGTCAGGTTGGTTAGTGTTAAGTAAGTCGTGTCGCAATGAGGCAACCACGATTTTCTTTCCTTCTGGAGAAAAACTGAGCCAACTCTTCATGTCCTGACGTGACAAGGCCTTCCATATGTTTGTAGGCAACCTTGTGGTAGGGTCAGGGGTACGTCCAGCCTTGAACACAGCATAATCTTGATAATCTCCTTCAAATTCGATTGGAAGAGCATAGTCATCATGATGTTGGGTCGAGTCAGAAGAGAAATCATGAACGTGTGCACGTACGGTCGACCGAGGAGCAGACATCGCAGACTGGGAATCAAGTCGAGTTGCTCCGAGTAAAAGCGTGATTTTAAGATCATTGATAGCAGCGGCTTCGGCAACTGCATCCGTTACGGTGCTATTCGTCCCACCTGGATCCTTGACTTTGGCAAACTGTTCGCTTAGCTGGAAGCTGGAATAACATGCTTGACATAATGCTGATTTTACAGTGTGATACTCGAGGGGCTTGTTGGGAGGACGGAGCTTGTTGAGGTGATTCAATTCGTCAAACCAATGTGTGATGAATTTCACTTTGGATTCCTTCCAATTGTTGAGGTTTAACTTGAGCAACGCTTGTAGCTGGGTTGAGTTGTCGTATACCTTTGCTTTTGATTGGCTATGAAGGTTTACGAAATCGAAGTAGGCCTGCCGTCCATCACGAGTGGTAGAATGACTGTGTACACATGATGCAGAAAGGTCACTCTTGAAGACTTCCAACATTAGTACCCAGAAGAAGGCACATTGTTTGATGTAGAGGTCACGGGTGTAACCCACGAGCGTGGCTGGAGGCCAAGTTTCATCGAGGAATGTCTCTGTATCGATGTCGTATGCCTCGAGTTTAGCTTTGAAACCTACGAGCCAGTGTTCAAATCTCGAGTCATTCGTGAGGGGTGTAAAGGACTTTTCATCTCGTGCTTTTCGGCACCATGATTCGTACTTTACCTGCTGAGGTGACTTTTTGTTATTTCCTGCCGGAGGAGGTGGTGGGTTCAGAACAGATTCGTTACGCAAGCGTTGGGCACGTTCTTCGCGGAATGACTGGAATTCCCTGTATGTATATGACTTTACATCCTTCCAGTTCCTCTTGTCTTCTTCTAGAGCGACATCGGCTTCTTGTAGGTCAATAGCGAAATCCGCAAGTGCTTCTATGCTCCTTTGGATGGAGCGGGGAATATGCGTTGCCAATCCTCGTTCCGATAAGTGCGTCGAGGAACGACTTCCATTCGCATAATCCGCCTTCTTTGAGAGCTAGGCACAACTTGCTAGTAATCTCACTTGTTACGTTGAGTAATGATATGAGTATCTTTCTCATATCAGCATCGAAGCTGGGAAAGCGTTCGATAGTGGTGACTTCGGCGTCATTCTTCTCTTCGTCTCCGAGTGCATTGCCGGCCATTACCGGTACCGGTATGTTCGGCATCTGTGGCGGTTCGGAGTCTTGGAAGGAAGTGCGTGGTGACTGAGAATGGGAACTGCTTCTTGTGCGATGTGCGACGTGCATATGCCAGCGTAGGGATTATGATTAATTCCGTTCCTGTTCCTTCTTGTGTGCAAGCCTTCTTAGAGCTTGCGACTGTTAATCTATTATTTTCCTTTTGAATCCGATTCGTTGAGAGTCTGATTCAAGGACTTCTGAAGAACAGCAACGCTGCGTTAGTGTGTTAGTAGACGAACGATTGTACTCTACGCGTGACAATTGTGTTTGGATACTTTCGACAACGGATAATCGGACTACAGGCGAGACTAGGGAAACGCCAGATCTCTTCTCGCTGTGACTTATTCAGATTGCAGCGAGACAGACCTTAGTATGTAGATTACAAGTAGTTGGTAGCAACTAGTGTGAATTTTGGGATATAAATCAGTTGAATGTTAAAAGTATGAGATAAAGTGAAATCTTGCCGAAATGCAAGATATCTCTTTTATTGAGATGAATACGTTGCAACTGCTGTTGCGTAGTGCTGAGATTACTCGCTGATTATTTCCGTGCATGTATTAGTCGTTGACCATATATATTTGTATGCATGTATATGTATTGTGTGAGAACCACATGCCAACGGTTTTCTTCTCTTGTTCCGTTAGGAGGACTCCATGAAATGTTTATCATTAAGGTCAGGAATTGCTCCCGTAGCTCGTGTGATATTTTATGAAATCAGAGTTTGCTCACCGAAGAACAATGGCAATATCGTAAGACAGGGATTGCTCACCGTTTATGCGCGATGGGAATCGATGCGCCGTGGGAATCGATATGCCGTGGGAATCGATTACTTAGATGGATACGGGACTCATTGATTCATGCGCATAGGAAATCTAACCCTTTGGTAGCTTTGGTACTTCTGGTCACGAAAGGAATTTAATATTGACTCTCCAAATGGCAAACATGGGGGTAGTTTTGGTGCAATTCCAGCTTATTGGGTAATGACTCCAAAAGTATCTGGTCCAAGCCATGAATACATTTATCATGACTCATCAAATGGATGTTGGAAACAACTTTGCCACACATAAAGACAGAAATGTTGGGGTTTCACTCTCAAAATGGCAAACATGGGGGTAGTTTTGGTGCAATTCCAGGGCACAAACAAGCTTATTGGGTAATGACTCCAAAAGTATCTGGTCCAAGCCATGAAGACATTTATCATGACTCATCAATTGCATATAGGGAACAACTTTGCCCCACAGAATGCCCAAAATGTTGTAATTGGACTCTCCAAATGGCAAACATGAGGGTATTTTTGGTGCCATTCTAGGGCACAAACTAGCTTATTGGGTAATGACTCCAAAAGTATCTGGTCCAAGCCATGAATACATTTATCATGACTCATCAATTGCATATTGGGAACAACTTTGCCCCACAGAATGCCCAAAATGTTGTAATTGGACTGTCCAAATGGCAAACATGAGGGTATTTTGGGTGCAACAATTCAAGCAGGACACAAAATGACTTATTGGGTAATGACTCCAAAAGTATCTGGTCCAAGCCATGAATACATTTATCATGACTCATCAATTGCATATTGGGAACAACTTTGCCCCACAGAATGCCCAAAATGTTGTAATTGGACTGTCCAAATGGCAAACATGGGGGTATTTTGGGTGCAACAATTCAAGCAGGACACAAACTGACTTATTGGGTAATGACTCCAAAAGTATCTGGTCCAAGCCATGAATACATTTATCATGACCCATCAATTGCATATTGGGAACAACTTTGCCCCACAGAATGCCCAAAATGTTGTAATTGGACTCTCCAAATGGCAAACATGAGGGTATTTTGGGTGCAACAATTCAAGCAGGACACAAACTGACTTATTGGGTAATGACTCCAAAAGTAACCGGTCAAAACCATGAATACATTTATCATGACTCATCAAATGCATGTTGGAAACAACTTTGCCACACATAATGATGGAAATGTTGGGGTTTGACTCTCCAAATGGCAAACATGGGGGTAGTTTTGGTGCAATTCCAGCTTATTGGGTAATGACTCCAAAAGTATCTGGTCCAAGCCATGAATACATTTATCATTACTCATCAATTGCATATTGGGAATAACTTTGCCACACATAATGCTGGAAATGTTGTAATTGGACTCTCCAAATGGCAAACATGAGGGTATTTTGGGTGCAACAATTCAAGCAGGACACAAACTGACTTATTGGGTAATGACTCCAAAAGTATCCGGTCCAAGCCATGAATACATTTATCATGACCCATCAATTGCATATTGGGAACAACTTTGCCCCACAGAATGCCCAAAATGTTGTAATTGGACTGTCCAAATGGCAAACATGAGGGTATTTTGGGTGCAACAATTCAAGCAGGACACAAACAAGCTTATTGGGTAATGACTCCAAAAGTATCCGGTCCAAGCCATGAATACATTTATCATGACTCATCAAATGCATGTTGGAAACAACTTTGCCACACAGAATGACGGAAATGTTGGGGTTTCACTCTCCAAATGGCAAACATGAGGGTAGTTTTGGTGCAATTCCAGGGCACAAACAAGCTTATTGGGTAATGACTCCAAAAGTATCTGGTCCAAGCCATGAATACATTTATCATGACTCATCAATTGCATATTGGGAACAACTTTGCCCCACAGAATGCCCAAAATGTTGTAATTGGACTCTCCAAATGGCAAACATGAGGGTATTTTGGGTGCAACAATTCAAGCAGGAAACAAACTGACTTATTGGGTAATGACTCCAAAAGTATCCGGTCAAAGCCATGAATACATTTATCATGACCCATCAATTGCATATTGGGAACAACTTTGCCCCACAGAATGCTCAAAATGTTGGAATTGGACTGTCCAAATGGCAAACATGAGGGTATTTTGGATGCAACAATTCAAGCAGGACACAAAATGACTTATTGGGTAATGACTCCAAAAGTATCCGGTCCAAGCCATGAATACATTTATCATGACTCATCAAATGCATGTTGGAAACAACGTTGCCACACATAAAGACAGAAATGTTGGGGTTTCACTCTCCAAATGGCAAACATGGGGGTATTTTTGGTTCATTTCCAGGGCACAAACAAGCTTATTGGGTAATGACTCCCAAAGTATCTGGTCCAAGCCATGAATACATTTATCATGACTCATCAATTGCATATTGGGAATAACTTTGCCACACATAATGCTGGAAATGTTGTAATTGGACTCTCCAAATGGCAAACATGAGGGTATTTTGGGTGCAACAATTCAAGCAGGACACAAACTGACTTATTGGGTAATGACTCCAAAAGTATCCGGTCCAAGCCATGAATACATTTATCATGACCCATCAATTGCATATTGGGAACAACTTTGCCCCACAGAATGCACAAAATGTTGTAATTGGACTGTCCAAATGGCAAACATGAGGGTATTTTGGGTGCAACAATTCAAGCAGGACACAAATTGACTTATTGGGTAATGACTCCAAAAGTATCCGGTCCAAGCCATGAATACATTTATCATGACTCATCAAATGCATGTTGGAAACAACTTTGCCACACAGAATGACGGAAATGTTGGGGTTTCACTCTCCAAATGGCAAACATGAGGGTAGTTTTGGTGCAATTCCAGGGCACAAACAAGCTTATTGGGTAATGACTCCAAAAGTATCTGGTCCAAGCCATGAATACATTTATCATGACTCATCAATTGCATATTGGGAACAACTTTGCCCCACAGAATGCCCAAAATGTTGTAATTGGACTCTCCAAATGGCAAACATGAGGGTATTTTGGGTGCAACAATTCAAGCAGGAAACAAACTGACTTATTGGGTAATGACTCCAAAAGTATCCGGTCAAAGCCATGAATACATTTATCATGACCCATCAATTGCATATTGGGAACAACTTTGCCCCACAGAATGCTCAAAATGTTGGAATTGGACTGTCCAAATGGCAAACATGAGGGTATTTTGGATGCAACAATTCAAGCAGGACACAAACTGACTTATTGGGTAATGACTCCAAAAGTATCTGGTCCAAGCCATGAATACATTTATCATGACTCATCAATTGCATATTGGGAACAACTTTGCCCCACAGAATGCCCAAATTGTTGTAATTTGACTGTCCAAATGGCAAACATGAGGGTATTTTGGGTGCAACAATTCAAGCAGGACACAAAATGACTTATTGGGTAATGACTCCAAAAGTATCTGGTCCAAGCCATGAAGACATTTATCATGACTCATCAAATGCATATTGGGAACAACTTTGCCCCACAGAATGCCCAAAATGTTGGGGTTTGACTTTCAAATGGCAAACATGAGGGTATTTTTGGTGCAATTCTAGGGCACAAACAAGCTTATTGGGTAATGACTCCCAAAGTATCTGGTCCAAGCCATGAATACATTTATCATGACTCATCAATTGCATATTGGGAGCAACTTTGCCCCACAGAATGCCCAAAATGTTGTGGTTTGACTCTCCAAATGGCATACATGTGGGTATTTTGTGTGCAACAATTCAAGCAGGACACAAACTGACTTATTGGGTAATGACTCCAAAAGTATCCGGTCCAAGCCATGAATACATTTATCATGACTCATCAAATGCATGTTGGAAACCACTTTGCCACACAGAATGACGGAAATGTTGGGGTTTCACTCTCCAAATGGCAAACATGGGGGTTGTTTTGGTGCAATTCCAGGGCACAAACTGACTTATTGGGTAATGACTCCAAAAGTATCTGGTCCAAGCCATGAATACATTTATCATGACTCATCAATTGCATATTGGGAACAACTTTGCCCCACAGAATGCCCAAAATGTTGTGGTTTGACTCTCCAATTGGCAAACATGAGGGTATTTTTGGTGCAATTCTAGGGCACAAACTAGCTTATTGGGTAATGACTCCAAAAGTATCTGGTCCAAGCCATGAATACATTTATCATGACTCATCAATTGCATATTGGGAACAACTTTGCCCCACAGAATGCCCAAATTGTTGTAATTTGACTGTCCAAATGGCAAACATGAGGGTATTTTGGGTGCAACAATTCAAGCAGGACACAAATTGACTTATTGGGTAATGACTCCAAAAGTATCCGGTCCAAGCCATGAATACATTTATCATGACTCATCAAATGCATGTTGGAAACAACTTTGCCACACAGAATGACGGAAATGTTGGGGTTTCACTCTCCAAATGGCAAACATGGGGGTAGTTTTGGTGCAATTCCAGGGCACAAACAAGCTTATTGGGTAATGACTCCAAAAGTATCTGGTCCAAGCCATGAATACATTTATCATGACTCATCAATTGCATATTGGGAACAACTTTGCCCCACAGAATGCCCAAAATGTTGTGGTTTGACTCTCCAATTGGCAAACATGAGGGTATTTTTGGTGCAATTCTAGGGCACAAACTAGCTTATTGGGTAATGACTCCAAAAGTATCTGGTCCAAGCCATGAATACATTTATCATGACTCATCAATTGCATATTGGGAACAACTTTGCCCCACAGAATGCCCAAATTGTTGTAATTTGACTGTCCAAATGGCAAACATGAGGGTATTTTGGGTGCAACAATTCAAGCAGGACACAAAATGACTTATTGGGTAATGACTCCAAAAGTATCTGGTCCAAGCCATGAAGACATTTATCATGACTCATCAAATGCATATTGGGAACAACTTTGCCCCACAGAATGCCCAAAATGTTGGGGTTTGACTTTCAAATGGCAAACATGAGGGTATTTTTGGTGCAATTCTAGGGCACAAACAAGCTTATTGGGTAATGACTCCAAAAGTATCTGGTCCAAGCCATGAATACATTTATCATTACTCATCAATTGCATATTGGGAGCAACTTTGCCCCACAGAATGCCCAAAATGTTGTAATTGGACTGTCCAAATGGCAAACATGGGGGTATTTTGGGTGCAACAATTCAAGCAGGACACAAACTGACTTATTGGGTAATGACTCCAAAAGTATCCGGTCCAAGCCATGAATACATTTATCATGACCCATGAATTGCATATTTGGAACAACTTTGCCACACAGAATGCTGGAAATGTTGTAATTGGACTCTCCAAATGGCAAACATGAGGGTATTTTGGGTGCAACAATTCAAGCAGGACACAAACTGACTTATTGGGTAATGACTCCAAAAGTATCCGGTCCAAGCCATGAATACATTTATCATGACTCATCAAATGCATGTTGGAAACAACTTTGCCACACATAATGATGGAAATGTTGGGGTTTCACTCTCCAAATGGCAAACATGGGGGTAGTTTTGGTGCAATTCCAGCTTATTGGGTAATGACTCCAAAAGTATCTGGTCCAAGCCATGAATACATTTATCATTACTCATCAATTGCATTTTGGGAATAACTTTGCCACACATAATGCTGGAAATGTTGTAATTGGACTCTCCAAATGGCAAACATGAGGGTATTTTGGGTGCAACAATTCAAGCAGGACACAAACTGACTTATTGGGTAATAACTCCAAAAGTATCTGGTCCAAGCCATGAATACATTTATCATGACTCATCAATTGCATATTGGAAACAACTTTGCCACACATAATGTTGGAAATGTAGGGGTTTGACTCTCCAAATGGCAAACATGGGGGTATTTTTGTTTAATTTCAGGGCACAAACTAGCTTATTGGGTAATGACTCCAAAAGTATCTGGTCCAAGCCATGAATACATTTATCATTACTCATCAATTGCATATTGGGAATTGATGTAGCAAACCGGATGAAGGGAATGGTAGTGAAGTACAGACCGGGGAACAACCTTGAGTATACAGCGCACGTACTTCGAGAAAGATCTCACTGTATCAGCAATCAGCAACATCGGTGCGACAGAACGTTTTCTGTAGATACAGTACATTGTACTGGGAATTCTGTAAGCATCAAATTCTGCAAGCGAATCAGCAAGCATCGAATTCTGCAAGCGAAAACTCTGCAAATACAGGCTAAGTGCTAACAAGCCTGTAGAGGATTCCCCCAGCAGAATACAAGCCCACAGCTCACTCTTTTGCTCCTAAACCGATTAGTAGTAGAATATGTAAATAAATAGGTAACGCGTCCTGGTCCAATAGCTCCTATTGTACCCGTACGACAAGCCTATCTGTCCTGGTCCCCTAGCCTTGCCTAGTGTACCCGTACAGCAGTCTACCTGTCTTGGTCCCCTAGCCTGGCCTAGTGTACCCATACAGCAGTCAGGCTCTTCACTACTCACACGTCTCCTTATTACAGCACCCGGTGACTACCCAAGCCTCCAAGCGTCCAAATCGATCGAAGTGCACCTCCGGTCGATTCCTCCAATCGATTCGCTTCCTCCACGGCACCTCCAGTCAACCGAGTGGCCAAGCGCCCTTCCGAGGTTGCACCTCCAGTGGATTCCGATCGATTTACCAAGATACAAACCCTCCAAGTGGCATTTGATTCCGATCGATTCGCTTCCTCCGCGGCACCCAGTTGACTCCTTGCAAGTTGGTTACCGGTCTGCACCTCCAATTGGGTTACCGGTCGGCGCCTTTGGTCCCCACAAATCGGCAACGCACCTCCAAGCGTCCGCGATCTATCCGGTACCGGTTTGCACCTCCAGTCGATTCTTGTCGAATTTATAGCACCTCCAGCGATCCGGCCCAACCCGCACCTCCACGCGGCGACTCCGACGTCTCCCTGCGCCTCCTCCTCCTAAGATTCGACATCCGCCCTAGCCAGCCGCTTTCCATCCATCTCCAAGCGCAGTTACAACATGCTGACCTACACTGAGTATTACCAGAGCACCTCCAGTCCCCTTGGAGTGGGACCTGCTCGGGACCTGGCCTACCAAACCATCTATGACTACTTCGCTGAGGAAACAGCCACCCCCATTCTCCTGGGCCGGCTCTTGGACCTCTTCGAACCAGAAGCTGTGGGGGCCCTAGGAATATTCCTGACCGACACCTTTGGAAAGGCGCGCCTCCGATTGGTGCATGGCCTTCGGAAGTACCCGGGGCCCTTGACCGCGCCAAGTACCAACAAGGGCAAGGCCTTTGGTTACCTGGATGACATCGAAGGCGATGCAGGAGAGCTAGTGCTAGTGGATGCTGCCCTCCTCGAGCAGGCGCCCGAGACCTTGGTGCTGTCCCTCGATCGCCACCTCGACGTCATCAAGCATGCTCACCATTCCCACATGATTCCCATGGTGCTAGGCGATGATCCTCACATGGAAGTCATCACCCCTTTCAAGGCCTGCTTCACCCCCTTCCAATTGGTGCCCTTACTCCTAGGCAAGGGCCTTAGTCCAATCCACGCCTTGAACATCATCTACCCCTACCTTGACACACTCAACCTGGCACTCACTTGCGCCCCCCTACTGAATACCCTCCGAGCTGCTGGTACCGACCCCACCATTGTTGATGGAGGTGTCCACTTTGCCACACCCGGCACCCCCTTTCGAGGGGAGCCCGGTCTGACCTTGTACATGCGCAATCAGGTACTATACCGGGACCTCCCGGGCTTGAAGAAACCCTCCCATCCGGGGCAGCCGCCGGCACCCGGCCAACCAGCCGGGGTAGATCCCACGCTGGCAGCTACCCTCACAGCCCTCGCCAACCAACAGCTCAACGTCACACAAACGAGATTCAGGGTTATTTCAGAATCACGCGCATATTTGGGTCGAACTCCACTGGTCCCCCTTTGTAATTTCACCCTATTTATTAAAATTAATGTCGAACTCATAATATTTTTATGCACATTTCATTTTCCTACCCCACTGGCATCTGTTTCCGAAGTAGTGGCATGTTACTGAATTTTATGCCTGAAACAAACAGTGCATGGTCGCAATTTTTTAATCTCAATCGTTTCCTTTTTTCTATTGTTATTACTGGCTATTGTACGACTTCAGTAGTAACGATGGTCCGCACTCCCAAATATCAGGTATATTGTGTACGTTGCTACCGGGACTCTCCTCTGATCACTACTGGTTACGGAAAGCAGAAGGTTACCAAGAAGAAGAAACCCCCCTTGTTTACAGCGCGACGAAGAAAGAAAACGGGAGTAATTGTTTCTCCCGGTCTTCTCAACCATATTTCACGTAATCCGGGTACATGTTATTCTTATTACTACCGGTGTTTGGGGGTAGATGATTTTGCATCTTTGTTATTCATTAGAAAATCGAGGAAGAAGCTCAAGGATGCTACTCAACAATTAGGTCTAACGAGCACCTGTAACGGTCCACAGAGTAGTGACGGCGCATTACCAGAGGTGCTCGACAATCAAGTTATGTATGACCCTTCTGTCGAACCGATTGGGCGTGCCTTGATTGGTCGGGAATTAACAAACATAGAGGATGACAATGATTCTGTCTCCGATGACAATTTTTTCTTTCCTAATGCCGACGATGAGGAAGAAGGAAGTGTGAGCATAGAGGCCCCCCACTCTTTGATTGTCAATGATGAAGAAGGCAACAACATTGATGTTGACGATTCCCATTGTGATTCAAACACGCTAGTAATTACGACACCCAATGTAGGAAGAAACATATCTGACGAATTGAAGGTCAAGATCAAGTTTATTTTGCGTTTTTCTATTTTCTGCAACGGCGTTGCACCAAATGCCCTTTTCCCGTATTTTCGATGGTATACTAGTATGGTACAATCATACCCCCCTTCTCATGTGTATTTTGCGTTTTTCTATTTTCTGCAACGGCGTTGCACCAAATGCCCATTTTCCCGTATTTTGGATGGTATACTAGTACGGTACAGTCATACCCCCCTTTTCATGTGTATTTTGCGTTTTTCTATTTTCTGCAACGGCGTTGCACCAAATGCCCTGTTTCTGTATTTTGGATGGTATACTAGTACGGCACAGTCATACCCCCCTTTTCATGTGTATTTTGCGTTTTTCTATTTTCTGCAACGGCGTTGCACGAAATGCCCTTTTTCCGTATTTTGGATGGTATACTAGTTTCCTATTTCTTCTCTGCTTCATAGCTCTTTCTGAATTTCTCATGGTCAACAAGGATGCCGTTGCCGATACAGAAGTAGTAGATGAATTGCTGAAGATTGCGGTTGCTGTTGCTGACGATGTGTCAAATCGTATGCTGCCACGGGATGTGTTGGAGGAGGAGGAGTGCTGTTGATGCCGATGCAGATGCAGATGCCGATGCCGATGCCGATGCCAATGGTTCAATCGTTCCTGTTGGTGGCTGTTGCTTTCGCTTTGCGTTTTGATCGTTCCCGGTTTCGGTTGGTTCAATCGTTCCGGTTTGCTCAATTGCTGTTGATTGCTCTCTGTCGCCGCTCCGTGTTGCTTGCTATCTGCCGCCGCTATTGTTGTTACCGATGCCATTTGCAATACGATTGTTGTTGCTGTTGTTTTTCTATGAAAACATGTAATAATTGAACAAAATGGGTGAGTATCTATTGATGTAGTACTAGTAGAGTAAATTATAACAACAGAATAATATAATCTACATGCTAACCTACACGGTTGGCGTCCGATCAATTTGTTGCTAACGATTTGTTGTTCCGATCTGTTGTTCCACCTCAACGGAAGATTCGCCACACCTCTATTGTTCCGATTCCTGTTCCGGTCCGATGTTGCAGCCTCCAGCAGGGAAGAAGAAGATGCACCTCCAGCGACACCAGGAAAGATTCGCCGAACCTCTATTGTTCTGATTTGTTATTCCGATCCGTCCCTATGAAAATAAGAAGAAAAAATAGAAGTGAGGAAAAAAAACATCATCATCAATGCAACAGGCAGGCAGCAATGTCTATCTATCTCACGTTGTTGCCTTCCACTTGGTGCTGCCTTCGATTCCAATTGTTGTTGCCAATATGTTGTTCCGACAATCGTTGTTGGTGCTGCTGTTGATTTGCAGGCTTGTAGTAATTCCTATGTCACGAAAAACAGGGACTTGTTCCTGTTGATATATAGGCAATTGATGCAGATTTTGTGCTTTCAAGATGTTTATGTAAGGCGGCCGTCCAAACAAGAATATCTTTCCAGCAACTAATCCCTAATCAAATGCTTTCTACTTCTTTTGCAGTACAAGGCTGTTATTTCGGACTGAAATATCTGAGAACGGATCGTTGTGCTCGTGACATCGTCGCCCTAAGGCATGTGACGAAGAGGGTTGGATCCCACGTTCTCGGACGAAGTGTTGCTTGCAAGAAACAACACTCTACTCAGATAAGTTGGAAAATGAGCTCGTTCAATTTGATTGGAAAGTGAACTAAAGTCACTTTTCGAACATGAACGTTCGAACGTTCGAATTATTTTGGAATTAGTACTGAATCTACATGCTAGCTAGTACTGAATGCCGCTGTATGTGATCCGTTTGAAT
This sequence comes from Pseudo-nitzschia multiseries, assembly GCA_037355745.1. Taxonomy (NCBI): domain Eukaryota; phylum Bacillariophyta; class Bacillariophyceae; order Bacillariales; family Bacillariaceae; genus Pseudo-nitzschia; species Pseudo-nitzschia multiseries. The sequence goes on from CM074783.1 coordinate 2,630,771, forward strand.
TTTTTGAACGTTTGAACGTTTCAATTTTTTGAACGTTCCAACGTTCGAATTATATTGAAATTAGTACTGAATCTATGCTAATCCATTTGAATTTTTTGAACGTTGAATTTTTTGAACGTTCCAACGTTCGTACTAGATAGTATTTTTTTCTTCGTACCGGTACGTACCGTACTTCGAATTTTTTCTTTTTCTTCGTACATACTTAGGGTTAGGGTTAGAATTAGGGTTAGGGTTAGGGCTTCGAATTTTTTCTTCATACCTACTTAAGTAGAACTTATTGGGTAATGACTAAAATTATTCTAAAATTCATACTGACTAAAGTATCAGCCTGTTTCTTGTCCACTTTGTTTCATAGTCTACCCCATCCATAGTATGAGCAATATTCATCCTGAAATTGCAGCCAATGTCACACATTTGCACTCTAAAACTGACTAGGACTCACTATTTTGGTACATGCATGTCCAGGGACAAACATTATTCTAAAATCCATACTGACTACTAAAGTATCAGCCTGTTTCTTGTCCGGTTTGTTTCATAGTCTACCCCATCCATAGTATGAACAATATTCATCCTGAAATTGCAGTCAATGCCACACATTTGCACTCAAAACCGACTAGGACTCACTATTTTGGTACATGCATGTCCAGGGACAAACATTATTCTAAAATTCACACTGACTAAAGTATCAGCCTGTTTCTTGTCCAGTTTGTTTCATAGTCTACCCCATCCATAGTATGAGCAATATTCATCCTGAAATTGCAGTCAATGCCACTCATTTGCACTCAAAACTGACTAGGACTCACTATTTTGGTACATGCATGTCCAGGGGGGACAAAAATTATTCTAAAATACATACTGACTAAAGTATCAGCCTGTTTCTTGTCCGGTTTGTTTCATAGTCTACCCCATCCATAGTATGAACACTATTCATCCTGAAATTGCAGTCAATGCCACACATTTGCGCTCAAAACTGACTAGGACTCACTATTTTGGTACATGCATGTCCAGGGACAAACATTATTCTAAAATTCATACTGACTAAAGTATCAGCCTGTTTCTTGTCCAGTTTGTTTCATAGTCTACCCCATCCATAGTATGAACAATATTCATCCTGAAATTGCAGTCAATGCCACACATTTGCACTCAAAACCGACTAGGACTCACTATTTTGGTACATGCATGTCCAGGGACAAACATTATTCTAAAATTCACACTGATTAAAGTATCAGCCTGTTTCTTGTCCAGTTTGTTTCATAGTCTACCCCATCCATAGTATGAACACTATTCATCCTGAAATTGCAGCCAATGTCACACGTTTGCACTCTAAAACTGACTAGGACTCACTATTTTGGTACATGCATGTCCAGGGACAAACATTATTCTAAAATACATACTGACTAAAGTATCAGCCTGTTTCTTGTCCACTTTGTTTCATAGTCTACCCCATCCATAGTATGAGCAATATTCATCCTGAAATTGCAGCCAATGTCACACATTTGCACTCTAAAACTGACTAGGACTCACTATTTTGGTACATGCATGTCCAGGGACAAACATTATTCTAAAATCCATACTGACTACTAAAGTATCAGCCTGTTTCTTGTCCGGTTTGTTTCATAGTCTACCCCATCCATAGTATGAACAATATTCATCCTGAAATTGCAGTCAATGCCACACATTTGCACTCAAAACCGACTAGGACTCACTATTTTGGTACATGCATGTCCAGGGACAAACATTATTCTAAAATTCACACTGACTAAAGTATCAGCCTGTTTCTTGTCCAGTTTGTTTCATAGTCTACCCCATCCATAGTATGAGCAATATTCATCCTGAAATTGCAGTCAATGCCACTCATTTGCACTCAAAACTGACTAAGACTCACTATTTTGGTACATGCATGTCCAGGGGGGACAAAAATTATTCTAAAATACATACTGACTAAAGTATCAGCCTGTTTCTTGTCCGGTTTGTTTCATAGTCTACCCCATCCATAGTATGAACACTATTCATCCTGAAATTGCAGTCAATGCCACACATTTGCGCTCAAAACTGACTAGGACTCACTATTTTGGTACATGCATGTCCAGGGACAAACATTATTCTAAAATTCATACTGACTAAAGTATCAGCCTGTTTCTTGTCCAGTTTGTTTCATAGTCTACCCCATCCATAGTATGAACAATATTCATCCTGAAATTGCAGTCAATGCCACACATTTGCACTCAAAACCGACTAGGACTCACTATTTTGGTACATGCATGTCCAGGGACAAACATTATTCTAAAATTCACACTGACTAAAGTATCAGCCTGTTTCTTGTCCAGTTTGTTTCATAGTCTACCCCATCCATAGTATGAACACTATTCATCCTGAAATTGCAGCCAATGTCACACATTTGCACTCTAAAACTGACTAGGACTCACTATTTTGGTACATGCATGTCCAGGGACAAACATTATTCTAAAATTCATACTGACCTAAGTATCAGCCTGTTTCTTGTCCGGTTTGTTTCATAGTCTACCCCATCCATAGTATGAACACTATTCATCCTGAAATTGCAGTCAATGCCACACATTTGCACTCTAAAATTGACTAGGACTCACTATTTTGGTACATGCATGTCCAGGGGGGACAAAAATTATTCTAAAATTCATACTGACTAAAGTATCAGCCTGTTTCTTGTCCGGTTTGTTTCATAGTGTACCCCATCCATAGTATGAACACTATTCATCCTGAAATTGCAGTCAATGCCACACATTTGCACTCAAAACTGACTAGGACTCACTATTTTGGTACATGCATGTCCAGGGACAACAATTATTCTAAAATTCATACTGACTAAAGTATCAGCCTGTTTCTTGTCCAGTTTGTTTCATAGTCTACCCCATCCATAGTATGAGCAATATTCATCCTGAAATTGCAGTCAATGCCACACATTTGCACTCTAAAACTGACTAGGACTCACTATTTTGGTACATGCATGTCCAGGGACAAACATTATTCTAAAATTCATACTGACCTAAGTATCAGCCTGTTTCTTGTCCGGTTTGTTTCATAGTCTCCCCAATCCATAGTATGAGCAATATTCATCCTGAAATTGCAGACAATGCCACACATTTGCACTCTAAAACTGACTAGGACTCACTATTTTGGTACATGCATGTCCAGGGACAAACATTGCTTATTCTAAAATTCATACTGACTAAAGTATCAGCCTGTTTCTTGTCCACTTTGTTTCATAGTCTACCCCATCCATAGTATGAACAATATTCATCCTGAAATTGCAGTCAATGCCACACATTTGCACTCTAAACTGACTAGCCTAGGACTCACTATTTTGGTACATGCATGTCCAGGGACAAACATTATTCTAAAATTCACACTGACTAAAGTATCAGCCTGTTTCTTGTCCGGTTTGTTTCATAGTCTACCCCATCCATAGTATGAGCAATATTCATCCTGAAATTGCAGCCAATGTCACACATTTGCACTCTAAAACTGACTAGGACTCACTATTTTGGTACATGCATGTCCAAGGACAAAAATTATTCTAAAATTCATACTGACTAAAGTATCAGCCTTTTTCTTGTCCAGTTTGTTTTGTAGTGTACCCCATCCATAGTATGAACACTATTCATCCTGAAATTGCAGCCAATGCCACACATTTGCACTCAAAAACCGACTAGGACTCACTATTTTGGTACATGCATGTCCAGGGGGGACAAAAATTATTCTAAAATTCATAATGACTAAAGTATCAGCCTGAGACTTGTCAATATTGTTTCATAGCCTCCCCAATCCATAGTACTATGAGGAATATTCATCCAAACATTTCAGAAAATAACACACTTTTGCACTCAAAAAGTAACTGAGAAACACTATTTTGGTTACTTGTTCATACAAAAATCAAAAAACAATAACCAAAAATTACGGAGACTACCCTTTGTTATTAAATTCCTTTCGTGACCAGAAGTACCAAGGCTACCAAAGGGTAGATTTCCTATGCGCATGAATCAATGAGTCCCGTATCCATCTAAGTAATTGATTCCCACGGCATATCGATTCCCACGGCGCATCGATTCCCATCGCGCATAAACGGTGAGCAATCCCTGTCTTACGATATTGCCATTGTTCTTCGGTGAGCAAACTCTGATTTCATAAAATATCACACGAGCTACGGGAGCAATTCCTGACCTTAATGATAAACATTTCATGGAGTCTTCCTAACGGAACAAGAGAAGAAAACCGTTGGCATGTGATTCTCACACAATACATATACATGCATACAAATATATATGGTCAACGACCAATACATGTACGGAAATAATCAGCGAGTAATCTCAGCACTACGCAACAGCAGTTGCAACGTATTCATCTCAATAAAAGAGATATCTTGCATTTCGGCAAGATTTCACTTTATCTCATACTTTTAACATTCAACTGATTTATATCCCAAAATTCACACTAGTTGCTACCAACTACTTGTAATCTACATACTAAGGTCTGTCTTGCTGCAATCTGAATAAGTCACAGCGAGAAGAGATCTGGCGTTTCCCTAGTCTCGCCTGTAGTCCGATTATCCGTTGTCGAAAGTATCCAAACACAATTGTCACGCGTAGAGTACAATCGTTCGTCTACTAACACACTAACGCAGCGTTGCTGTTCTTCAGAAGCCTTTTGAATCAGACTCTCAACAGACCGGATTCAGAAGGAAAATAATAGATTAACAGTCGCAAGCTCTAAGGAGGCTTGCACACAAGAAGGAACAGGAACGGAATTAATCATAATCCCTACGCTGGCATATGCACGTCGCACATCGCACAAGAAGCAGTTCCCATTCTCAGTCACCACGCACTTCCTTCCAAGACTCCGAACCGCCACAGATGCCGAACATACCTGAACCGGTAATGGCCGGCAATGCACTCGGAGACGAAGAGAAGAATGACGCCGAAGTCACCACTATCGAACGCTTTCCCAGCTTCGATGCTGATATGAGAACGATACTCATATCATTATTCAACGTAACAAGTGAGATTACTAGCAAGTTGTGCCTAGCTCTCAAAGAAGGCGGATTATGCGAATGGAAGTCGTTCCTCGACGCACTTATCGAACCGGATTTTGCACGTGAACTTACCTATATGGAACAAGGATTGGCAACGCATATCCCTCGCTCCATCCAAAGGACCATAGAAGCACTTGCGGATTTCGCTATCGACCTACAAGAAGGCGATGTTGTTCTAGCAGAAGACATGAGGAACTGGAAGGATGTAAAGTCATATACTTACAGAGAATTCCAGTCATTCCGCGAAGAACGTGCCCAACGCTTGCGTAACGAATCTGTTCTGAACCCACCACCTCCTCCGGCAGGAAATAACAAAAAGTCACCTCAGCAGGTAAAGTACGAATCATGGTGCCGAAAAGCACGAGATGAAAAGTCCTTTACACCCCTCACGAATGACTCGAGATTTGAACACTGGCTCGTAGGTTTCAAAGCTAAACTTGAGGCATACGACATCGATACAGAGACATTCCTCGATGAAACTTGGCCCCCAGCCACGCTCGTAGGTTACACCCGTGACCTCTACATCAAACAATGTGCCTTCTTCTGGGTACTAATGTTGGAAGTCTTCAAGAGTGACCTTTCTGCATCATGTGTACACAGTCATTCTACCACTCGTGATGGACGCCAGGCCTACTTCGACTTCGTAAACCTTCATAGCCAATCAAAAGCAAAGGTATACGACAACTCGACCCAGCTACAAGCGTTGCTCAAGTTGAACCTCAACAATTGGAAGGAATCCAAAGTGAAATTCATCACACATTGGTTTGACGAATTGAATCATCTCAACAAGCTCCGTCCTCCCAACAAGCCCCTCGAGTATCACACTGTAAAATCAGCGTTATGTCAGGCATGCTATTCCAGCTTCCAACTAAGCGAACAGTTTGCCAAAGTCAAGGATCCAGGTGGAACGAATAGCAACGTGACGGATGCAGTTGCCGAAGCCGCTGCTATCAATGATCTTAAAATCACGCTTTTACTCGAAGCAACTCGACTTGATTCCCAGTCTGCGATGTCTGCTCCTCGGTCGACTGTACGTGCACACGTTCATGATTTCTCCTCTGACTCGACTCAACACCATGATGACTATGCTCTTCCAATCGAATTTGAAGGAGATTATCAAGATTATGCTGTGTTCAAGGCTGGACGTACCCCTGACCCTACCACAAGGTTGCCTACAAACATATGGAAGGCCTTGTCACGTCAGGACATGAAGAGTTGGCTCAGTTTTTCTCCGGAAGGCAAGAAAATCGTGGTTGCCTCATTGCGACACGACTTACTTAACACGGACCAACCTGACCCCAACAGTGTCAAACCCATTACCCGGAAGGCATACCAACATGAACATTCGGTATCTTTCCAAGAAGACGATGCTTCGACCAAGGATGAGCATGCCAATTCCGCAGCAGACCTACATCCTGCTGTAGAGAATGATCGTAGAGGCGTTTTCCATGCGTCTCTAGGTGTATACAAATCAACGACCTCCTCGTCTAAGGACCAGCGACCTCTCAAGTCTTCCGTGTCACCCGCGCACCCAGCTCGATTCCTTTCAAACAACCCTGACATTCAGTACAAAAAGGACGGTGACACCCAAATACCTGTCGGAACACCATCGTATTCCGCCAATTTTCACCAGTGGTATACTCCCGAGGATGATCTCACATTTCCTAATGATGGTCCCGTTGCGTCATACACATACCGTGTACACAAAACTACGGTTACTAGCCCTGGTTTTGCCATGGTTGATCGCGGCGCGAATGGCTGCATCATCGGTAATGATGCATGTCTCATCTCCAAGGATATCCCACCACGATATGTTAACGTCACCGGCATTAACAATCATCAGGTACAAAACATTCCCATTGCTACATGCGGGGCATATTCAATGTCGAACAGAGGCCCCGTCATTCTCATTTTCAATGAATGTGCCTATACAGGACGACATCCTTCTATATTGTCATCCGGCCAAATGGAAGCATATTTTTCCACTGTAGACGACACGTCCATCAAAGCAGGCGGAGGACAGGTCATCACCACCTCCGATGGCTATGCACTGCCTCTTAGCATACGACACGGCTTACCATATCTTGCGATGCGAAAGTATACGACTGTCGAATTTGACACGTTACCACATGTTATCATGACATCCGATAAACATTGGGACCCATCTGTTCTCGATACCACGATCAGTGCAAAGGATGAACAATTTCTCCAGAAATATCCTCCTCAACCACAGCAACTCCCCTATGCCGATTACGACGAATATGGGAACCCACGCTGCCTTGAAGGACTCGATATATCTGTTTCTCCCGGGTCCTCCACGGTTACATCCCTCAGCTCGTATTCCAGCCATACCACCCGATCTCCCTTTCTTCCGATTGATGATCATAAGAACAACGATCGCTCCTTTTGGCTTACTTCCACTGACTACGCTCATCAAGAACGTCTCGCATGCTGCGCGCTAACCGCAGTCTCTGGAACAGTCACTGCGTTCCCGACAGATTGTACAGCCAGTGACACTACACGCATTGCAGCTACACCACGCGAAAGATACCCCAACGAACATGACTACTTATCCCTGAAACCTTTCTTTTGTTGGGTTTCCACTGATCGCATCAAAGCTACTTTTGAAAACTCAACCCAATACGGTTCATTAGCGGTTAGCCCTGATGGTAACATTTTCAAACGGTTTCATTCCCCTCAACCGGCCATGAACGTTCGTCCCTTTAATGACGATGTTATGTCCGATGCAGTCTATTCAGATGTCCCAGCAATTGATGGTGGATCCAAGATTGCCCAGATCTTCTTTGGCCGCAAATCGCATATTATTCACGTTGAAGAAATGCGTACCACCAGCGATTTTCTACCCTGCTTTCAGAACTTTGTTCGAAAATGGGGCAGACCCATCCGTCTCCTTTGCGACCACGGTAACTATCAATCAAGTAAGAAAGTCATGGATTACCTCAAGATGTTATGGATTGGACTCTGGCAAAGTGAACCGTATCATCAACATCAGAATCAATTCGAACGACGATACCAAACGTTCAAACGCATTGTCAATCGCGTCATGGATCGTACCGGCACACCACCACACATGTGGTTACTGTGCATGACATATGTCGCGGGTCTCCTTAATGTTGTCTCTGACCCTACGCTGTCCGACAAACAACCAATCTTCATTGCCACGGGTACAATTGGCGACATCAGCGCATACACCAGTTTCTTCTGGTTTGAACCTGTGTATTTCAAGACCAATGACTCCCCTTTCGGTACCAAATCTACCGAACGCCTAGGTCATTTCGTCGGCATCGCCGAACATGTTGGCAATGGGCTTTGTTTTCGAATCTGGGATCCAGTTACCAACAAGTTACTAGACCGGTCCGGTGTTCGATCTGCTCTCACACCTGAGTCACGTAACAAGCGCGCGGGCTTATTTACTGATGATGGTTTCATCAAATGGCGCAATGCAAAGGATTCCTTACCCCGTATATACGCCACTGGAGAAGCTCCAGCTTTCAAACATGGGGAGCATACCAATCAGAATAAACTCACTGACGAGTCTGCCCAACCAAACAGCTCAGTTTCCCCTAATGGTTCATCTGCTGATTCTGACACCGCCGATGACACCGTTCCATCTGCATCAACAGATATCACGCCCCACGCACCTGGCACTCAACCAAATCTTCAACCACCCACCCACCCCTCGTTACCGAGCTTTCTTTATCAGAAGGTCGATGACAGCCCAAGCTGGTCACCTTCTCCCCTCCCTAACAACTATGGGGAGAGTCTTGATGGTCCTCCTACGGAACACATCTTCAGCAAGACATCTGATGGCGTTCTCCTTACTGAAGATGATTTTGATCCACCGGAATTAGCATACTTTGATGTTAGTGACGTCACAACTCCAAACATCAACCCCGCTACTCCTTCAGTAGACCCATCTCAGGTAGTTGTTACCGACGAAGAAGGCAACGCACAATTTGACGATGATGGCAAACCTATTACCATTCCTACGATCCCGATTGCCGATCTACAAGGACGTTCCTTCCTTGTAACCAATCCCGATGGCACCCGGAAACGTCTCACCATTGTCGATGTTGAAGACAGTCTTGAACGCAATAAAGACTTCATCAAGTTCAAGTGCAAACACTCCGATGACGAACTCGATGATATCATTGCATACAATGACGTCATGAATTACATACACCGTGATTCAACACAAGAAGACGGCAAACTCTGGTCGTTTCGCCGCATCCTAGGACACCAAGGTCCACTGGATAACAAGCATCCTCAATACAAAGGTTCCAAGTATAACCTCTGGATTGAATGGGAGAATATGGAACGCACATATGAACCTCTGGCCAATATTGCAGCTGATGACCCGGTCACCGTTGCAAAATATGGGAAAGACAACAACTTGCTTGACCTCCCAGGTTGGAAACGTCTCAGGAGAATCACCAACCTAGCCCGATGAACCAAGAAACTTGATCGACTCGTGCATCAAGCCAAACTACGTTCTTTCCGTACCACTCCGCAGTATCAATATGGATTCAAAGTGCCTCGTAACCACGAAGAAGCCCTCCAATTTGATCAAGCCAACGGGAACACCAAATGGGAAGATGCCACCACTCTTGAAATGGCACAACTCAATGAATACAATACATTCATTGATAAAGGCGTGTACAAGACAAGCTCCATTCCCCCGGGATTCCAACAGATCAAGGTACACATGATATACGCTGTCAAACACGACGGAAGACACAAGGCTCGCCTTGTTGCTAATGGTAATCTCACTGAGGCTCCTATCCACAGTGTTTACGCAGGCGTCGTATCTCTTCGCGGTCTACGTATGTGCCTATTCCTAGCTGAACTCAACGATCTAGAAGCATGGGGTACCGACATAGGTAACGCCTACTTAGAAGCAGTCACCTGCGAGAAAGTATGCATCAAGGCAGGTCCCGAATTCGGATCGTTGGAGGGTCACCTATTGGTCATTTACAAAGCCCTATATGGTCTCAGGTCTTCAGGCAAGTGTTTTGGAGACTTACTCGCGGCTTGTCTCATCGAACTCGGCTTCGAAAGATCCCGCGCAGAACCGGAAATATTCCTCAAACCAGGAACGAACAAGCATGGTGAACGTGTGTATGAGCTTATATGCACATATGTAGATGACCTATGTCTCTGCATGGCCGATCCCAATTCCTTCTTGAAGATATTGCAATCGTCACCATATAACTTCAAATTGAAGGGATCCGGACCTATGAACTTTCATTTAGGATGTGGATTTGAGCGCGACGAACATGGCGTTTTGTGCATGAATCCCATAAAGTTCATCGAAAAGATGGAAGCATCTTACGAACAAATGTTCGGATGCAAACCAAGCACTAGGTTCCGATCGCCCATCGCGGAGAACGATCATCCTGAATTGGACTCCTCAGCCTTTCTTGAAGAAACCGGTATACTGAAATACCAAAGTATGATCGGTTCACTGCAATGGATCATCGCTATTGGACGTTTCGATGTACAAACAGCCGTGATGACGCTCTCAAGTTTCAGAGCCCAGCCACGAGATGGGCATCTCGAACGTGCTAAACGTATCTATGGATATATCTCCAAATTTAGACACTTTAAAATCAGATTCCGTGTGGAACCGCCCGATTTTATATTGACTAAACCCGACACCATCGACTGGTCCAATACCGTCTATGGGGAGCATTCTGAGGAGCTACCAGACGACGCTCCTGCACCGCTTGGAAGGACAGTAGTGTTATCACACTTCTACGATGCCAACCTCATGCATGATATTCTCAGTGGCAAGGCAGTTACCGGCATTCTTCATTTCGCGAACAAGACTCCCATGATGTGGTTCTCGAAGAAGCAGTCTACTACGGAAACAGCCACCTTTGGAGCTGAGTTTGTTGCAGGAAGAACTTGCATCGAACAGATTATCGATCTACGCCATTCATTCCGATACCTCGGAACACGAGTCCATGATATCTCATACTCTTGGGGTGACAACGAAAAGATGATCCAGACGTCGACCTTCCCTTACGCAAGGTTGCATAAGCGTCATAACATTCTATCGTATCACTACGTACGGAGCATGATAGCGAGAGGTTTCATTGCAATGATGCACATCCCAGGTAAGGATAACTGTGCAGACATTCTCACCAAGCATTGGAGTCACTCAGTTGTGTATCCACTGCTCAGGCCCATCTTCCACTTCTGTGGTAATACTGGCGACCTTCTCCAGGATGATGGAAGCATCATGTAGAGCGTGATGACCCTTCACAAGGAAACATGGGGAGTATTAAATTCCTTTCGTGACCAGAAGTACCAAGGCTACCAAAGGGTAGATTTCCTATGCGCATGAATCAATGAGTCCCGTATCCATCTAAGTAATTGATTCCCACGGCATATCGATTCCCACGGCGCATCGATTCCCATCGCGCATAAACGGTGAGCAATCCCTGTCTTACGATATTGCCATTGTTCTTCGGTGAGCAAACTCTGATTTCATAAAATATCACACGAGCTACGGGAGCAATTCCTGACCTTAATGATAAACATTTCATGGAGTCTTCCTAACGGAACAAGAGAAGAAAACCGTTGGCATGTGATTCTCACACAATACATATACATGCATACAAATATATATGGTCAACGACCAATACATGTACGGAAATAATCAGCGAGTAATCTCAGCACTACGCAACAGCAGTTGCAACGTATTCATCTCAATAAAAGAGATATCTTGCATTTCGGCAAGATTTCACTTTATCTCATACTTTTAACATTCAACTGATTTATATCCCAAAATTCACACTAGTTGCTACCAACTACTTGTAATCTACATACTAAGGTCTGTCTCGCTGCAATCTGAATAAGTCACAGCGAGAAGAGATCTGGCGTTTCCCTAGTCTCGCCTGTAGTCCGATTATCCGTTGCTGAAAGTATCCAAACACAATTGTCACGCGTAGAGTACAATCGTTCGTCTACTAACACACTAACGCAGCGTTGCTGTTCTTCAGAAGTCCTTGAATCAGACTCTCAACGAATCGGATTCAGAAGGAAAATAATATTTGTACACCACATCTCTACGGAGGAATCGATCCACTGGACACGTTAATATCTATATCAAGAACCAATCATATCCTGACGAGGAAAGTTACACTACTTAAAGTTAGGCTGTTTTTGATGGACTAGTACAAAAAGATGTCGGTACATTCGAAAAATGTACTCCATAGAAAATAACAAAACAACAAAAAGGGCTTTTCTTGCAACGCCGTTGCAGAAAATGAAAAGACAATAGGTACGAGAATCAATGCTTGGGCTATGTACGATTACCCTCAGTGGAACCCACGGATTGTGGTCCGCGCCAAAATTTTCAGGACACCACATTGCAGAATATCACGGCACGCGCAAACAAAAGATAGGCAGGCGCCAGTAAAACAACACTCACAGGTAGTACAATTAATAGTAATACAGCACTTCCCGGGAGGCAGTAAATCAAGCACTTACAGCGCGTACAGTATGAATGAAAAAAACATGCCAAACGCTTCCTTCAAACAACATTATTATCATAAAAATAGCGCGCCAAATCAATCAAAGGAAAAAACGGTAAGTTGAGGTGCACGAGTTAACAAAAAAATAATGGTGGAACTGAGTACTAGTTGCAGTCCGGTGACAGGTAGAACCATTGTTACCAATAACACAAACAGCCCAAACAGCAGTGTATCGGGAAGTGACCGAACAAACACAAACGATAGCCAAACATATAAAACCAAAGACAGTAGCAACAGAAATATTCTACAGACAACAAAAGACTACGATAACAATAACTTGGAAAACAACATTGTCAAACATGTCAAAGAAAAAGCATTCAGGAAATTTAAATTCCCGCCAGAGATTACATTCGTGAAGGCGACGATATTCAAAATTGTAAAACAAGCAAATAACAATGAAATACCAAATACGATCAATATAAAAGACCAAAAGTGGAGTGGAATTTATTGCCGAGCAGTGACTGCGTGTAGGCACAATGCTCAAACTCTTGGCAGGAAAAACTACAAAGGTACGCAACCAACAAGAAAATGATTGCCGGCATGCAATCGTTCATAAGCCATTCTAACATTTTGGTCGTATTAACACTGACACGTAGACGATAAAAGAAACAACCAGATACCAGATAGTTTCCCAGGAACGGTTCTAATCACGGACACACAAGACGTTAACTCAGAAAATAGGTACCAATTGCACGAAGACTATCGGCGGAAAAATTCACCAGAATTCAAATACTTCATGAAAAGAATTCTTGGAGCGGTGTCACCAAAACAGACAGACTTCAAAAGAAAATCAGTCAGAATGACAATCAGTAACATTTTCACCCCAAGCGATGAAGCTTTTGCATTGCTTTTCCTTTACAACGAATACGACTCGTGGCTAAACACAACAAAGGGCACGAGGTTGAGAAAAAAATTCACTGACGGTAAGTCTGGAAATAAGGAGGGGTGGAGTAACGAGGGACAAGATCTTTACGAATACCTAGTAAGTGAATTAGAAGAACGAAGGGAGGAACAACAGTCAAAAGAATTAGAGACGGAAATACTTAAAATGTACCAAAAGCAAAATGGCAATCGTAAACAACAAGATAAGGAGGAGAACAAAGAGGGAAAAACACGGAAGCAAAAACGTACCTTGGTTGAGATTCTAGGCGAAGATGATGAGGACTACAAATTTTTCATGGAATACAATAAAAACGAACAAGAGTAATTGATGATATCAACATCAATAGTAGAACGGCTAGTTCATTATTATTTGATGGTTTGCACAATATTGTTCCGGGTCTTCTGTTCGAACATAATACAATAAACAAGATAATTTCAAAGGCTGATAAAATACTTTCGTATTTGTTACAAAATATGTTTGTTGTATTTCCGTATTTGATAAGCGTAGCGTGAATATTGTAAAATGTCGGAGAGTATTGCAAATGCGGATAAAATATTTTCTTACTAGTACAAAAATATGGTTGTTGGATTTTGATATTCGAAAAAGATAGTGTGAGTAACGTGAAAGTGACGTAACAGAATACATTGCTGGTTATCAAGAAGCTCCTATATTTGTTCAGAAAATGGTATCAACGCTACGACAATATCAGTGTACATAGAGGATATTATTACAAAGATGAGTTTCGTGTGGAAAATAATAAAAATTAAATGGCGAGTAAATATTAACGGGGTAAGCATGAAACAAAATTGTAGAATAGAAAAATTTGGAAGCAACCATGAAACAGGGGGTGAAAATATGGATAGGAAAATAGTCCTACTTGAAATTGTTGCGTGCAAAAATAGGTAGAGAATTATTTATTGTGCGCGCAACAAAATGTTTCGGAATATTTTAAAATATCGCACGAATTTTACGAAAGCACGAGCATCGTTTATGTGACGAAGCTCAGTGAGGGCCTAGACCAACGTCGCCCCCCTGCCACGGTCAAGAACACCTGGGGCCCCTTGTACACCCAGCGCTTGCTGCTGCTGTGTGGCAAGCTTGAGGAAGCCGACCTACCCCCCATATACCAAGCCTGGGCACAGAAAGGCAAACACGAGAAGACCCATATGATCTTCCAGAGCCAGGTAGCCACATGCGCCGCCGAGTTCCTCATCCAGGCACCCTTGGTCACCACGGCGGCACTCAAGAAGTTCCAAGATGGCAACTTTCATGGGACTGACCCCTTTGACGTGGAGGACGGCATACTCCCTTTAGCTTTCACTCCCCCCGGTGGATCTGCCGCCTCCTTAAAGAGAGAACAGGAAGCTGCAGCCACTGTGGCGGCCTACGACACCATGATCTCCACCGAAGGCAACTCCCTCACCTTGAAGGACTCCCTTGAACTCCAGAAGACCAAGGCCTACCTACCCATCGACTGGACTGAAGCTACCACCCAACTGGAAAGCTACCTCGCCGTCCTGGCCACCATTCTAGGCATGCATCACCCTGTCGTGCAGGGCTACCAGAAGGGACTCGCCAAGCTCAAGCTCCAGCAAATGCCCCTCCGCCGAGCAATTGCCGATGAACTAGGGGAGCTCATCACTCCCTCCATTGTGGTATACTACTTCCAAATCCGGGTGCGGGGGTGGCTTGAGGAACAATGGGGATCAACATTCACTGTCCCCTCCCCCGACTTTGGGAAGGACTTCCAAGCCTTCCGTATCACCCAGAACCTCTACTGGCTCCCCAATGTCACCAATGTGCCGGCTCTGAGGCACCTACGTCGCGTAGCCGCCGTGGCTGCCCCTGCTGCAATCCCAGGCACCCCCACGCCCGGCAAGACTACCCCCAGCCCCAACCAAGGCTCCGCCGGAGGTGCCCGCGTCTCCAACCCCAACCTGGATCCCCGGCTACAAACGGCGGGGGTAGCCAACAAAGTCCTACGCGCCCGCCTGAGGGAAGTCATGGCTACCATGAAAGAAAAAGGTACCATTCCCTTGTCTCGCCCGGATGGCAACGAACGCTGCCATTCCTATCACCTTCGAGGAACCTGCTTCACCAACTGCAGGAACATCCAGGACCATGGCGCCATCACCAGCAGTGAACAGGACCAAGTCTGGGCTTGGTGCCAAGCCGCTTTTAATGTCTGACCAAATGGCAAGCGCCCCTTTAGCGCGTTGACCCTGCCCTCTCACTCACCGAGGGGGGCTCTGCCTTCCTCCCGAAAACTACCGATGCCTCCCTCTCCGCCCTTACAAATCACCCAGGAATTAGGTAAGCACAACCCGCCCGCGCGCGCATGTACCCCTCTCGCCGTGTACGCGCGCGCATGTACCCCTCTCGCCGTGTATGTGCCTCCCCAACGTTCTACAGGTTCAACGACCCCCCCCTCCCCCCCACCTACTCCCGCATCCCTAGTCCCTCCTACGGCTTCGGCATCCCCTCTCCCTTCCTCCACGCCCACCTTGTCCTTGCCTAGGCCCGAGCTCCTCGTCACTGCCAAGTTGCCTAGGCCCAAGCGCCTAGTCCTCCCCACCCACCCATTGCCTAGGACAGAGCTCCTCGTCACTGCCCCCCCGTTGCCTAGGCCCGAGCTCCTCGTCAACCCCACCAACCCATTGCTTAGGCCCACCCCCCCGCCGACGCCTACGCCAGAGACCCTCTGCCCGGCCCAACTCTCCGTTCGCCTCATCACTGCCTCCCTCTACCCCGTCGACCGGCTCGACGTGCACATCAACCGGGCTGTCACTGTCTACAACAACAGCACCAGCTGGGGGGACTTCATCCGGACCATCCGAGGACGGGGTGACATCCATCCTGACGTCGCCTCCATCCCCCACCCCGCGGGGAGCCTCCTTGCCCGCTATGGCAAGGAGGGCACCCCCGCCCAAATGTCTGGACCCTCTTGGGATCCACCTCGCATTGCAGCTGCCCTCCACCGGGGTCCTCACCAATCCTCCCACCAGGGCATTGACTTCCTTCGAGAGGAGTATGCCGACATGATGGACAAGCAACAATGGACTGTTCTCCCCGCCAGCCTCATCCAGGACCTACTCGGACTCCGACTGAGCCCCCTTGGCTTAGTCCCCCAACGAGGCCGCCGCCCACGCATGATATCCGATTACACCTACTCGGACGTCAACCAAGACACCGTCCCTCTTGCCCCTGCGGACGCCATGCAGTTTGGCCGGACCCTCCCGCGCCTCCTCACCAAACTGCACCGCGCCAACCACAGATTTGGTCCCATGTATATGTCGAAGATTGACCTTGCCGATGGCTTCTACCGCATCCGATTGCACCCAGATGACACCATGAAGCTCGGCGTCCTGTTCCCCTCTCGCCCTGGGGAAGCTCCACTCATTGGCATCCCCCTCACCAACCCTATGGGGTGGAAATCCAGTCCTCCCAACTTCTGTGCCTTCACTGAAACCGTTGCGGACTTGGCCAATGCCACTCTTGCCACCGGGCTTGCCGAGGCCCGGCTCACCCCCCATCGGTTGGATCTCCCCTCTGAAACCACCCCCAGCGCGCCTCCCATTGAGCCACCCGCTCCACCCCCCCAGGCGCCGCCTCCTCCTCCCCCTACGGCCTCCCCACCGCCCCTCATCCCCCCTAGTAGCACCACTCCCAGCAAGTCGCCGGTTCGCTACTGGGATGTCTATGTGGATGACTTCTGTGGCCTTGCCCAGGGCAGCCAATGGACACGCCGCGCCATCAAGCGCGTTCTCTTCCAATCCCTTGACACCGTCTTCCGGCCCCTCGATGCCACTGACACTCCCTTCCGGCAGGAACCTGCTTCCCTCAAGAAAATGCTCCAAGGGGACGCCACTTGGACCACCACGAAAGTCATCCTCGGCTGGCTCATCGATTCCGTCAACAAAACCATCAGCCTTCCTCCCCATCGGGTGGCCCGCCTACACGAGATTCTCCACTCCATCTCACCCACCCAGCGCCATGTCCCCCTCAAGCAATGGCACCAAGTCCTTGGGGAGCTCCGGTCAATGGCGCTGGCCATTCCGGGCTCCATTGGCCTCTTCTCCATTCTCCAAGAAGCCTTCCGCCACCAGGAACCGGGCAGGCAGCGCCTCCGGCTCACCAAGCGCGTCCACAGCTTCCTTCGTGACTTCCAATGGCTTGCCAATGATCTCTCCAACCGGCCTACCTCCATTGCCAAACTCGTGCCGGATCCCTTCCCTGCCACCTTGGGCGCCTGCGATGCTTCGGGTTTGGGCATGGGGGGCGTCCATTTTGTCCCCCTTCCCACGGGCGCCGTGCAGCCCGTCATGTGGCAGCATGCGTTCCCCACGTGGGTCTCAGCCCAGCTCGTCTCCTTCGACAATCCTGAGGGCTCCATCACCAACAGTGACCTCGAGCTCGCCGGTTCCATTGCCCACAATGATATTCTGGCTCAGGCTGCTTGGGTCAACGCCCGCACGACCCACAACTGCTATGACAACACAGCAGCTGTCTATTGGCAACGCAAAGGCGCCACTACCACCACAGGCCCTGCAGCCTACCTCCTCCGGCTCCAGTCTCTGCACCAGCGCCTCTTTCAATATGTCCCCCTTAGGGATTACATCCCGGGCCCCGCTAACCACCTGGCGGACCTCCTCTCTCAATCTGAACTCTCTGACACTGCCTTGCTCCGTCACTTTAACACAACCTACCCACAGGACTTGCCCTGGACCTTATGCCACCTTCGGCCGCCCATGCATTCCGCGCTGACCTTAGCGCTGTCCAGAAGACCATGCGCGCCTCAGTCACTGAGCTCTATGCCAAGCGCAAGGATGCCCATTGGAACCAATGGGTTCAATTCTGTTTGTCTCAAGGCTTTGACCCGCGCCTCCAGTCCATTCAGGATCCAATCCCCATCCTCCAAGTCTTTGCCAAACGACTCCATGATGGCAACCTCTCACGTAGCCACAAGCCCATCCGATCTCGCACAGTATCGGACACCATCCGGTCAGTGGGCCAGACACTCGCCCGCCTGGGGTCCAAAGACCCTCGCACCGACTCCACAGGCAGTCTTGACTTCCGGCTAACTGCCCAGTTCAAGGCATATGCCAAACTGGACCCGGCCCCCTCGCGGGTCAAACCGGTCCCCATCACCCTCGTGATGCATGCCCTCCACTTTGCATACCACGAGTCCCCTTCCCCCACCCGACAAGCCATTGCAAACATGATCTGCATCGCCTTCTTTTTCTGTCTCCGACCTGGTGAGTACACTGGTACTACCACGGATGACCAAGCCTTCCACCTACAAGACGTCTCCTTCTACCTTGACTCCCGCATCGTCCACCACGATGGCCCTGCGCATGAGCTCCAAGCTGCTACCTCTGTCACCCTCACCTTCACCACCCAGAAGAATGGAGACAAAGGGGAAGTAGTGGCACATGCCAGGAGTGGTGACTCACTTTGCTGCCCCGTTGCCGCCTGTGCGCGCCAAGTCCTTCACCTCCGACACTGTTGCTATTCCAGCGCTCCCTTCGGTCCCTCCCTCACGCTTGCCAGTTACTTCAACAATGGGGTCCTTACCCTTGTTCGCGCAGCAACTGTCACGTCCTCCCTGCGAGTCTATGCCCAGACCCTCTACCCTACCACTGGCATTGCCCCTGCAGCCATCTCGGCTCGCTCCCTTCGCGCGGGTGGGCAATGGCCCTGCTCCAGGGCAAATGCGACTCTAATGTCATCAAGCTCCTTGCCAGATGGCACAGTGACTGCATGATGCGCTACTTACATCAGCAATCCCTCCCCATCTTCAAGAATCTTGCCTCTGTTATGTTCAACAATGGAACATACTCCTTCCTGCCCGAGGAATGGGTTCCGGCTGCGGACCCCACTCCTGCTGGCAGCTCTCTTTGAGGCACCCTGGCGCCTCTTCCCTCCCTCACTCTGCTCCAAGCTCACGCGCGCGCTCACGCTCACGCTCACGCTCTCCACGACGTTCCCACCCGGTGCCTTATGGCCCAATGGCAGAAAAGGCTTAACAGCCAGAGGCTTAAACGCCCAAGCTGTTAAGCCCGACTGTAAGCCAGTGTGTGTGGGCAAAGCAAACTAAAGGACCGGCCTCTGGGCAAACCAGAGTTCCGAATCCCCCTCTAGCCCTGCTTAACCCACCAACACACCAATGAACTACAAGCATGTCACATCCATTACTACAAGTAGGTTAGCTACTGAAGCTATCACAAACGTAGCGCGTGATAGTTGATGTAGCAAACCGGATGAAGGGAATGGTAGTGAAGTACAGACCGGGGAACAACCTTGAGTATACAGCGCACGTACTTCGAGAAAGATCTCACTGTATCAGCAATCAGCAACATCGGTGCGACACAACGTTCCCCGTAGGTACAGTACATTGTACTGGGAATTCTGTAAGCATCAAATTCTGCGAGCGAATCTGCAAGCATCGAATTCTGCAAGCAAAATCTCTGCAAATACAGGCTAAGCGCTAACAAGCCTGTAGAGGATTCCCCCAGCAGAATACAAGCCCACAGCTCACTCTTTTGCTCCTAAACCGATTAGTAGTAGAATAAGTAAATAAATAGCCCGCCACGCCCGCCCCCAGAAAAGGCTTAACAGCCAGAGGCTTAAACGCCCAAGCTGTTAAGCCCAACTGTACGCCAGTGTGTGTGGGCAAAGCAAACTAAAGGACCGGCCTCTGGGCAAACCAGAGTTCCGAATCCCCCTCTAGCCCTGCTTAACCCACCAACACACCAATGAACTACAAGCATGTCACATCCATTACTACAAGTAGGTTAGCTACTGAAGCTATCACAAACGTAGCGCGTGATAGCAACTTTGCCCCACAGAATGCCCAAAATGTTGTAATTGGACTCTCCAAATGGCAAACATGAGGGTATTTTGGGTGCAACAATTCAAGCAGGACACAAACTGACTTATTGGGTAATGACTCCAAAAGTATCCGGTCCAAGCCATGAATACATTTATCATGACCCATCAATTGCATATTGGGAACAACTTTGCCACACAGAATGCTGGAAATGTTGTAATTGGACTCTCCAAATGGCAAACATGAGGGTATTTTGGGTGCAACAATTCAAGCAGGACACAAACTGACTTATTGGGTAATGACTCCAAAAGTTTCTGGTCCAAGCCATGAATACATTTATCATGACTCATCAAATGCATGTTGGAAACAACTTTGCCACACAGAATGACGGAAATGTTGGGGTTTCACTCTCCAAATGGCAAACATGAGGGTAGTTTTGGTGCAATTGCAGGGCACAAACAAGCTTATTGGGTAATGACTCCAAAAGTATCTGGTCCAAGCCATGAATACATTTATCATGACTCATCAATTGCATATTGGGAACAACTTTGCCACACATAATGCTGGAAATGTTGTAATTGGACTCTCCAAATGGCAAACATGAGGGTAGTTTGGGTGCAACAATTCAAGCAGGACACAAACTGACTTATTGGGTAATAACTCCAAAAGTATCTGGTCCAAGCCATGAATACATTTATCATGACCCATCAATTGCATATTGGGAACAACTTTGCCCCACAGAATGCCCAAAATGTTGTAATTTGACTGTCCAAATGGCAAACATGAGGGTATTTTGGGTGCAACAATTCAAGCAGGACACAAAATGACTTATTGGGTAATGACTCCAAAAGTATGCGGTCCAAGACATGAATACATTTATCACGACTCATCAATTGCATATTGGAAACAACTTTGCCACACATAATGTTGGAAATGTAGGGGTTTGACTCTCCAAATGGCAAACATGGGGGTATTTTTGGTTCATTTCCAGGGCACAAACTAGCTTATTGGGTAATGAATCCAAAAGTATCTGGTCCAAGCCATGAATACATTTATCATGACTCATCAAATGCATATTGGGAACATCTTTGCCCCACAGAATGCCCAAAATATTGTGGTTTGACTCTCCAAATGGCAAACATGAGGGTATTTTGGGTGCAATTCTAGGGCACAAACTAGCTTATTGGGTAATGACTCCAAAAGTATCTGGTCCAAGCCATGAATACATTTATTAGTACTTATCAATTGCATATTGGGAACAACTTTGCCCCACAGAATGCCCAAAATGTTGTAATTGGACTCTCCAAATGGCAAACATGAGGGTATTTTGGGTGCAACAATTCAAGCAGGACACAAACTGACTTATTGGGTAATGACTCCAAAAGTATCCGGTCCAAGCCATGAATACATTTATCATGACTCATCAAATAAATGTTGGAAACAACTTTGCCACACATAATGACGGAAATGTAGGGGTTTGACTGTCCAAATGGCAAACATGGGGGTAGTTTTGGTGCAATTCCAGGGCACAAACAAGCTTATTGGGTAATGACTCCAAAAGTATCTGGTCCAAGCCATGAATACATTTATCATTACTCATCAATTGCATATTGGGAACAACTTTGCCACACAGAATGCCCAAAATGTTGTAATTGGACTCTCCAAATGGCAAACGTGAGGGTATTTTGGGTGCAACAATTCAAGCAGGACACAAACTGACTTATTGGGTAATAACTCCAAAAGTATCTGGTTCAAGCCATGAATACATTTATCATGACCCATCAATTGCATATTGGGAACAACTTTGCCCCACAGAATGCCCAAAATGTTGTAATTTGACTGTCCAAATGGCAAACATGAGGGTATTTTGGGTGCAACAATTCAAGCAGGACACAAACTGACTTATTGGGTAATGACTCCAAAAGTATCCGGTCCAAGCCATGAATACATTTATCATGACTCATCAAATGCATATCGGAAACAACTTTGCCACACATAATGATGGAAATGTTGGGGTTTGACTGTCCAAATGGCAAACATGGGGGTATTTTTGTTTAATTCCAGGGCACAAACTAGCTTATTGGGTAATAACTCCAAAAGTATACGGTCCAAGCCATGAATACATTTATCATGACTCATCAATTGCATATTGGGAACAACTTTGCCACACATAATGCTGGAAATGTTGTAATTGGACTCTCCAAATGGCAAACATGAGGGTATTTTGGGTGCAACAATTCAAGCAGGACACAAACTGACTTATTGGGTAATGACTCCAAAAAGTATCCGGTCCAAGCCATGAATACATTTATCATGACCCATCAAATGCATATTGGGAACAACTTTGCCACACAGAATGACGGAAATGTAGGGGTTTGACTGTCCAAATGGCAAACATGGGGGTCTTTTTGGTTCAATTCCAGGGCACAAACTAGCTTATTGGGTAATGACTC
This sequence comes from Pseudo-nitzschia multiseries, assembly GCA_037355745.1. Classification (NCBI taxonomy): domain Eukaryota; phylum Bacillariophyta; class Bacillariophyceae; order Bacillariales; family Bacillariaceae; genus Pseudo-nitzschia; species Pseudo-nitzschia multiseries. Next base: position 2,653,563 of record CM074783.1, read on the forward strand.
CAAAAGTATCTGGTCCAAGCCATGAATACATTTATCATGACTCATCAATTGCATATTGGGAATTGATGTAGCAAACCGGATGAGGGGAATGGTAGTGAAGTACAGACCAGCATCCCGGGGAACCACCTTGAGTATACAGCGCACGTACTTGGAGAAAGATCTCACTGTATCAGCAATCAGCAACATCGGTGCGTACGAACATTCCCTGTAGGTACACCAGTACAAATCCTACTAGGAATTCTGTAAGCATCGAATTCTGCAAGCATCGAACTCTGCAAGCATCGAATTCTGCAAGCATGGAAATCTGCAAGCAAATCTCTGCAAATACAGGCTAAGCGCAAGCAAATCTCTGCAAATACAGGCTAAGCGCTAACAAGCCTGTAGAGGATTCCCCCAGCAGAATACAAGCCCACAGCTCACTCTTTTTGCTCCTAAAGGATTAGTAGTAGAATAAGTAAATAAATAGGTAACACGTCCTGGTCCAATAGCTCCTATTGTACCCGTACGACAAGCCTATCTGTCCTGGTCCCCTAGCCTTGCCTAGTGTACCCGTACAGCAGCCTACCTGTTGGTCCCCTAGCCTGGCCTAGGTACCCCTACAGCAGTCGGTCTCTTACTAACACACTCACACCTCAACAGCTCCCCCTTGTCACCTTACAATAGGCCCGGCCTGGATAGCACCTCCACTTGGATAGATACAGCACGCCCGCGAATAGATTGGTCACCGGTTGCACCTCCAGTCGTTCAAGATACCGGCGACTCCAATGTCTCTCTGCACATCGGACTCCGATAGTCCGCACCTCCAAGCGTCCGCGAATCAAGATACCGGCGACTCCAACGTATCTCTGCACATCCGATAGTCCGCACCTCCAAGCGTCCGCGAATCAAGATACCGGCGACTCCAACGTCTCTCTGCACATCCGATAGTCCGCACCTCCAAGCGTCCGCTAATCGTTTGGCCGACAGCACCAATCGATCGACCCGGCCAACGCCAACGATCCGGCCCAATCCGCACCTCCAAGCAGCCAGTAGATACGCCACCGCGGACTACTCGACCATCCGCACCTCAACCCGTCGACACTACTCCGACTAGCCGCTCCCTTACCCGCTCTTCCAATTGGCCAGTCCCCAACCTTCCTAAGATCCCAACTCAAGCTGCCGACAATCCGCACCTCCAGACCGGCGATTCCGACGTCTTGCGCCTCCAAGCTCGCACCTCCATACCGCACCAAGCGCGTTAATCGATTTGGCCACCGGCAGCACCTCCAGCATGCTGACCTACACTGAGTATTACCAGAGCACCCCCAGTCCCCTTGGAGTGGGACCCGCCTTGGACCTGGCCTACCAAACCATCTATGACTACTTTGCTGAGGAAACAGCCACCCCCATACTCCTGGGCCGGCTCTTGGACCTCTTCGAACCAGAAGCTGTGGGTGCCCTAGGAATATTCCTGATTGACACCTTTGGAAGGGCGCGCCTCCGATTGGTGCACGGCCTCCGGAAGTACCCGGGGCCCTTAACCGCGCCAAGTACCAACAAGGGCAGAGCCTTCAATCGTAGTGGATATCAGAGAAACATTAGATTACAACGGACCGGCACCTCAACCGGCCCGTAGCTACAGACCGTGTTGCTCTTCTTTGCCTTTGGAAGAATCAGCTCAACAGCCAGTTTCAAAAGGAAATTAACAGCAAGGCCTTTGGCTACCTGGATGACATCAAAGGCGATGCGGGAGAGCTAGTGCTAGTGGATGCTGCCCTCCTCGAGCAGGCACCCAAGACCCTAGTACTGTCCCTCGACCGCCACCTCGACGTCATCAAGCATGCTCACCATTCCCACATGATCCTCATGGTGCTAGGTGATGATCCTCACATGGAGGTCATCACCCCCTTCAAGGCCTGCTTCATCCCCTTCCAATTGGTGCCCCTACTCCTGGGCCAGGGCCTGAGTCCAATCCAAGCCTTGAACATCATGTACCCCTACCTCGACACACTCAACCTGGCACTCACTTGCACCCCCCTACTGAATACCCTCCGAGCTGCAGGTAGCGACCCCACCACCGCCGATGGGGGTGTCCACTTTGCCACAGCCGGCACCCCCTTTTGAGGGGAGCCAGGCCTGACCTTGTACATGCAAAATCAGGTACTATACCGGGACTTCCCAGGCTTGAAGCAACCCTCCCATCCGGGGCAGCAGCCGGCACCCGGCCAACCAGCCGGGGTAGATCCCACGCTGGCAGCTACCCTCACCGCCCTCGCCAACCAACAGCTCAAGCTCAGTGAGGCCCTAGCCCAATGTTGCCCCCCTGCCACGGTCAAGAACACCTGGGGCCCCTTGTACACCCAGCGCTTGCTGCTGCTGTGTGGCAAGCTCGAGGAAGCCGACCTACCCCCCATCTACCAAGCCTGGGCACAGAAAGGCAAGCACGAGAAGACCCATATGATCTTCCAGAGCCAAGTGGCCACATGTGCCGCCAAATTCCTCATCCAGGCACCCTTGGTCACCATGGCGGCACTCAAGAAGTTCCAAGATGGCAACTTTCATGGGACTGACCCCTTTGACGTGGCGGACGGCATACTCCCGCTAGCTTTCACCCCCACCCCCCGGGGGATCCGCCGCCTCCTTAAAGAGAGAACAGGAAGCAGCAGCAACTGTGGCGGCCTATGACACCATGATCTCCACCGAAGGCAACTCCCTCACCTTGAAGGACTCCCTCGAGCTCCAGAAGACCAAGGCCTACCTACCCATCGACTGGACTGAAGCTACCACCCAACTGGAAAGCTATCTTGCCGTCCTGGCCACCATTCTAGGCATGCATCACCCAGTCCTGCAGGGCTATCAGAATGGACTCGCCAAGCTCAAGCTCCAGCAAATGCCCCTCCGCCGAGCAATTGCTGATGAACTGGGGGAGCTCATCACCCCCTCCATTGTGGTATACTACTTCCAAATCCGGGTGCGAGGTTGGCTTGAGGAAAAATGGGGATCAACCTTCACTGTCCCCTCCCCCGACTCTGGGAAGGACTTCCAAGCCTTCCGAATCACCCAGAACCTCTACTGGCTCCCCAATGTCACCAATGTACCGGCTCTGAGGCACCTGCGGCGCATAGCCGCCGTGGCTGCCCCTGCTGCAACCCCAGGCACCACCAAGCCCGGCAAGACTACCCCCAGCCCCAACCAAGGCTCCGCCGGAGGTGCCCGAGTGTCCAACCCAGCCTGGATCCCCGGCTACAAACGGCAGGGGTAGCCTACAAGGTCCTACGCGCCCGGCTGAGGGAAGTCATCGCTACCATGAGAGACAAAGGCACCACTCCCTTGTCTCATCCAGATGGCAAAGAAAGGTGCCATTTCTATCACCTTCGAGGAACCTGCTACTGTAACACACTAGGGGTAGAATTGAGTAGGAGTGATAATTATGAATGGATTAATACTTTACAAAAATGGATGGAAACTTAACAGATAAAATAATGAGCGATCGGGCCATGCTGGCTTCGATCGCCCATGGATATTCATATAGAGTAGCGATATGAATCGTGCGCCTGTCTGGCATTGGTATACCATTGTATCCAGATAATGCTTCGCTACTTAATGATTCTTAGAGTGGCCCAAGTCTCATTAATTCGATCACACGTATCCTTCGATGGTATCTTGGATAGTACGACTTGTTAGGTAGATTGCAGTACGTACTCGTAGTAGGTACCAAGGTACGCTACCTTGGTATACATACGACAGCAGTACGTTACAGAGTTCCCCAATGAGTGACTTGAGGATAATCGCTTCATTACTAGACTTCTTCCATGTCTAGATCGTTGTTGGCCGGTGCATCGTCTTGTGCTGGATCTGCATTTGCTGGGTGCTCTTTGTATGGGGTAAGCTTTCGAATGTTGACTGTTTCCGTGACATTTGGAGACAGCCTCAGTTTTACTGTGCCATTGGTATGTACTTGGACAATTTGATATGGGCCTTTCTTCTGAGGTTGTAATTTGTCTGGATCTGGTTCTTTCATCCATACCTTATCATCAACCTTGAAAACATGCTTGATGCGCTTGGCATTTTGTCGGAGCAGATTCATGTTGATGCCTTGTTGTCGAATTTGTTGTAGCGCAATGAGATTGGACGTAAGTGGGATATCCAGCAGCATGTCTCTGTTGAAAACAAGGGCTCCTGGAGATGAACCCATAGATGCGTTGATTGCGCACCTGGTTGCGTGCATGCAAGTAGCTAATGCGTTGTCCATGAGCTGTGTGGCCTGTGTGTTGGTTTGAGGTGGATTCACATGTACCAATATTCGAAGAGTGTCTGCAATGGTATGATGGGCCCTTTCGCAGACAGCATTGCTCTGAGGGTTTTTTACTGTAGTAGCCACACCTTCAATTCCGTAGGCTGCCAGTGTATTTTGGAATTCATGGCCTAGGAACTCTCCACCATTGTCATAGACACACTTGACTGGTCTTGGATATCTGGATAACCAGCAGTTGGTGAATTGGTTGGAGACATGTCGACTTGATTTATCTCTGATGCGAATGATTTCCAGCAGGTTGGTAACTGGGTCAATGCACGTGAGAGCCTTGAAGTTGTAGACTTTTCCTTGGGCTGTTACCTTCCATGGTCCAATCAAATCCACATGCACTTCACTGAATGGTGCCAATGGCGCTTGCTTGGGCGCCAGCAATCCATAACTAGCATTTCTGCTCTTGTACTTGATGCAATCATCCGGGCATGTGTATTCTTGGCATAGCTTCGCAAGACGTTCCACGTGGAACCTGGCAGCTATTGTTTGGTTGAGCCTGGTGGATCCACAGTGCCCTAATAGTAGATGGTACCACTTGAGTAGTTGTGGAGCAAGGGAGGTTGGAATGTAGATTTTCCATTCTTCTCTGGTTTCTGCTTTGGAGTAGCATGCAATTTCCTGATTACCAAGTTGTTGTTTGAAGAAGGTTGGTAATTGTAGCCTGGCTGGTAGCGTCTCATCGTTTTGTTGATGTTGAGCAATATTGGTGTAATTCACTGGGCATTCCATCTCCTGGAGTGTTGGCAGGTTGACCAGACACTCATTGTTCAGTAGACATGAATATAATTCATCGTCTGCGTCATGGCATAGGTTTGGGAATACCTCTGGGAATTCTTGTAGAAAAAGCTCTTCATCTGCTTGTTCAGGGACGTCTAACTTTAGAAAATCGATTAAAGTTCCTTTGCCTTGCTTCTGTTTCTCCCCCACTGTAGGTGGATCCATCCTGGGTAATCTTGAGAATGCATCCGCGAGTACATTCTTGGGTCCTTCCACATAATTCCACTTGAGGTTGTATTCTTGTAGAAAGAGATTCCATCTGAGTACCCGTTGTGGAGAGAGGGTTTTGAAGGTGAGATTCTTGTGGTCTGTGTAAATGTTGAGTTCACAGCCTAATAGTAGTTTCCTGTATTCCTTGCAACACAAAACTATTGCAAGTAGTTCCTTTTCTGTCGTAGTATAATTCTTCTGAGCTGCATTCAGCTTCTTGGACCAATAAGCAATTGGTTTTCCCTTTTGTAGGATGGCTGCGCCAAGTTGTAGATCTGATGCATCTGTGTAGATATCAAACGGTAGATTCAAATCCGGGTATGTGTTCAGCGCGTCACTTGCTATCATGGCTTTCATTTCTTCAAAGGCTTTTTCCTGAGCCAGCCCCCATGTGAAGGCCGACTTTGTTGTTGTTTTAGGCTGCCCATTGGCAGTTTTCTTGGGAGTTCCCGTGAGTTCAAATAAAGGAGAGAGGACATGTGATCTTCTCGGCCACATATCTCTGTAGTAACCAACAGCACCTAGGAAAGACTTGACTTGAGTGATTGTTTTGGGTCTGTCCATGCGGAGAATAGCTTCAATCTTTTTCTTCCACGGTTTCACTGCTTCAGGAGTCATCCAAAATCCGAGAAAGTCAGTTTCCTGTACAGCCCAGTCACATTTGAGAGGGTTGCACTTGAGACCATTTTCATTCAGGCGTTGCAGAATTGTGTCCACTGTTTGCATGTGGTGGCTGAAGGTGCCATTCGTCCAGATTCCAATATCATCAATATAGACTGTACAATCCGTGCCTTGCAAAATGTCCTCCATGAGTTGTTGCGCGACATCCGGAGAGATTTTCACGCCCATTGGCAGTCTTTGGTATTCATAGCAGCCATATGGTGTGACAATGGTGCATAATTTCTTGCTTGGTTCATCCAGTTCAAAACAATAGTATTGCATGGACAAGTCAATCTTGGTGAAATGGGTGTATTTGCCGCGTCGATGCATGATGTCCTGAATTCTTGGTATTGGATATGGTCTTCTGACTAGCAGTTCATTGAGTTCTCAAAAATCTGACACCCAGCGAACCCTATTGCCCTTCTTTGGAATGATAAACGTAGGAAATGCCCATTCCGCCGGTCCATCACATCTTTTGAGGACTCCATCATCTACAAGATTCTGGAGCTCCCTTTTGAATAGTTCTTCTCTTTTGTATGCAACTGCATAGGGCTTCTTGTGAACTGGCTTGGCGTTGGGCTTCAGTTTGAGTGAGATTTTCTTGTGCGGGTATTTTCCTAGTTCGCCATTGAAAACGTTTGGATATTTGGATAGGACAGCTTGGAACTGTTGTTTTTCTGATGCTGTCATATGTGCTTGCTGCTCAGCAACCGAGGTTGGATCAGTTGCTTCATAAGCTCTGTCAAGGATGATGGGCGATGAAGATACTGCATCATGCACAAATAGCTCAGAATCAATGGATTCCTCCAGTAGTGCTTGAAAATATGCTTCTTGTAGGTCTGGAGTAATATCAAAACTGGCTGTTTTGCGCATTGGGATTTGTCGCTTGTTCCATTGAATCATGCTGGATTCAAATAACAATTTGATGTTGGTGCTGCATAGAAAGTCTCGACCGAAGATAATATCATATCTGCATGATTTGGATTCAAATAATCTGGCCTCACAACGCTCGATTGTTATGTTTCCAAATTCTTGTAGCTTGAGATTCTTCATTACGACAAACAACGAGGTGTCAAATGATCCATTGGCTGTGGTTGTGATGGTCCTTGTTTTGGATTGAATTGGTAGAACTCCAAAGGGAAGTGCCCTTTTGTTGATGAGTGTTGTTGTGCTGCCGCTGTCGAGTAGGGCAAGCATTGTTTTTGTTGTTTTTACAGGAATGCCTTGAATGTATTGGATGGTCGTCAAAACAATAGGAGCCACATCGCTCTTATGTTTGGTAGATACGGGATATTCCGTATTTGGTTGTAGGGCTGTGCTTTTTGCTAGACGCGAGGTCCAGCTTGTGGTCATCGTACCCGGGCCAATCGAATTCTCACCCGATTTGGCTGCCGATGTCGCTGCCCCATTTATTTGGTCATTTGTACCCGTGCCAATTGAATCGTCATTCAATTTGGCTGTTTTGTTATTGGCGTCTGTACCCTTATTTTTATTTTTTCCGGCGCGTTCGTCTGTTTCTCTTCAAACTGGACTCGTCGTGAGCTTTTGTCAACATCAGATATAGGTTCTGTAGGTTTCTCCCCTTCTGTGGAGAGAGTTCCTCCTGCAACCCCAATTGGCAGTGCCAAATTGGCATCCAGAGCCTGTGGCGCTGGAGGCAGGGTGACTGCTCTTGGTTGGCGTCAAGGAAGCCAGATTTGCTCACCGCTTTGCACGCTGTGTTCTGCTTTGCCGCCATGTTGTTGGAGGAAAGCTTCCTTTGCGCGCTGCATGTGTGCTTGGAATGATTCATTGCTGGCTGTGGTAGTCTTGCCTGCCGCTTCCTTTTTCTTGTTGTCGGCGCATTGCTTTTTCTTCTGTTTGGAGTACCTGTTCTTGGGACACTCGGACCAGTCATGGTTGTGCCCAGGAATGCGACAGGGATTAGAAGATTTTTGTCCTTGGTTTTTGTTGTTTTTGCGTTTGGATTGGTTGGCATTGTTTCCAGGACGTCTCCCTTGTTTTTTGCCTCCTCCATTCCTCAGCTTGGACTCTCGTTCTCGACTGGACATATATTCCACAATCTTTTGGATGGATGTTTCTGCAGTGATGCCACCATGAATTTGGCCATATTGCTCAACCCACAGGTTGGGGAAGGTGTGGAGCAGTATTGTTGTTTTGTTGATTTTGTTGAGGTTTTGGCCATGACCTTGCAGCTTTTCCGAGTACCGAATGAGCCGGTTGATGCGCAATGCATGATCCTTGGAGGTGGTATCATGTGGTTTCTTACATGCGTCGCTGTGGATGTAGGTTTGCATGATTTCTCTTGCATCCCCCGCATCGCAGTAATGTTCTTGAATGTAGTCCTTGATTGCTTCTTCATAGCCTTCAATGTTGGCTGGATAATTCATGTCGTGATTGTCGTCGCGGGTTGTTTCCTGCCATTTGCGCTGTGCTTCAGGGCATAGAATCTTGGTGAATGATTCATAGTATCAGTCTTCAGAGAGTGGCAGGGTGTTTGCCGCGATGAGAAAGGCTTCCTCACAATACAATAATTCTTCCAGGCCCCCTTCTTCTGAAAAGATGGGTACCTTCCATTCCTGTGAATTACCATCGGCATCATAGACTTTCAAAGTGGCAAGTTTGTTCTTAGTCCGGTCAAAGCTGGAATCATAGGTGATTGGTGGTTCCCGATGCAATCCGGTCGACATGGTTGATACTTGCCTGATCTGATATTCAAATTGTTTATTTTGTTTGATTTCGATGTTTTCCGATGATTTCGATGTTTTCCGCTGATTTCGATGTTTTCCGATGCAGAGACAGGAATCTTTTTGTTTTATTGATTAACAATCGAGACTGCTTTCTTTTTTGTTAGCGAGAAGTTTCGTTCGAAAATTCGTTAACGTTCAAAAATCCGTTACCGTTCGGAGATTCGTTGCTCGTTATTCGTTGTTCGAAAATTCGCTCGTTATTCTACAGTAGCTGTAAGAGTAATTACTGTGTAACACACTAGGGGTAGAATTGAGTAGGAGTGATAATTATGAATGGATTAATACTTTACAAAAATGGATGGAAACTTAACAGATAAAATAATGTGCAATCGGGCCATGCTGGCTTCGATCGCCCATGGATATTCATATAGAGTAGCGATATGAATCGTGCGCCTGTCTGGCATCGGTATATCATTGTATCCAGATAATGCTTCGCTACTTAATGATTCTTAGAGTGGCCCAAGTCTCATTAATTCGATTGCACGTATCCTTTGATGGTATCTTGGATAGTACGACTTGTTAGGTAGATTGCAGTACGTACTCGTAGTAGGTACCAAGGTACGCTACCTTGGTATACATACGACAGCAGTACGTTACAGCTACACCAACTGCAGAAACATCCATAACCATGGTGCCATCACCAGCAGTGAACAGGACCAAGTCTGGACTTGGTGCCAAGCCGCCTTTGGTGTCTGACTGAATGGCAAGCGCCCCTTTGGCGCTTTGACCCTGCCCTCTCAATCACCGAGGGGGACCCTGCCTTCCTCACGACGACTATCTACCCCCCCATCTATCCCTTCCTCCCGACGACTCCCTACTCCTCCATCTAATCATCCCTCTAATCCATCACCATTACAGATCAACCCTGAACTAGGTAAGCCCCCACGCGTGCGTTTCAGTTTGCCCCCTCTGGCGTCCGAGTCCGCGCCCCAAGTTCCCTCAGAGCCCAGTCGGTCCCCGTCCGCGCCCCAAGTTCCTTCCTTCTCCCTCTCTACCCTCCACAGGCCTACCGCCATATTGATGCCAAGGCCCACGGTCCGAGCCCCGAGTCCCTTCCTCTTCCCTTTCTACCCCCCCCCACGGCCTCGGTCCACGCCCCGCATCCAATCCCCTACCCCACGGCCTTGGTCCAAGCCCCGCGTCCCTACCCAATCAAGGCCTCGGTCCCAGCCCCGCGTCCCATCCCATCCCCCCCGGCCTCGGTCCAAGCCCCGCGTCCGATCCCCCTCCCCTTCACCCAGGCCTCGGTCCCAGCCCCGCATCCAATCCCCCTCCACTTCATCCACCTACCCCCCTGACCGGCTGGACGCCCACATCGCCCACGCCGTCACTGCCTACCATCACAGCACGAGCTGGGAGGACTTCATCCGGACCATCCAAGGAAGAGGCAACATCCATCCTGATGTTGCAACCATCCCCCATCCAGCGGGGAGCCTCCTTGACCGCTTTGGCACGGACGGCACCCCCGTCACCATGTCCGGGCCACCTTGGAATCAACCTCAGATTGCAGCTGCCCTCCACCGGGGTCCTCACCAATCCTCCCACCAGGGCATTGACTTCCTGCGCGAGGAGTATGCCGACATGATGGACAAGCAACAATGGACTGTTCTCCCCGCCAGCCTCATCCAAGACCTTCCCGGACTCCGACTGAGCCCCCTTGGCTTAGTACCCCAACGAGGCCGACGCCCACGCATGATATCCGATTACACCTACTCGGACGTCAACCAAGACACCATCCCTCTTGCCCCTGCGGACGCCATGCAGTTTGGCCGGACCCTCCCGCGACTCCTCACCAAACTGCGCCGCGCCAACGACAGGTTTGGTCCTGTGTATATGTCCAAGATTGACCTCGCCGATGGCTTCTATCGCGTCCGCTTGCACCCCGACGACACCATGAAGCTAGGGGTCCTCTTCCCCTCTCGCCCCGGCGAAGCTCCGCTGATTGGCATCCCTCTCACCAACCCAATGGGGTGGAAATCCAGTCCTCCCAACTTCTGTGCCTTCACTGAAACCATTGCAGACCTGGCCAACAACACTCTTGCCAGCGGGCTCGCCAAAGCCCGTATCACCCCCCATCAGCTGGATCTCCCTTCCGAGACTATCCCAGCCGCGCCTCCCCTTGCGCCACCTGCTCTGACCCTCCATCCGCCGCTTCCTCCTCCCGCGCCCCTGCCTCCTAGTAGCACCAGTCCCTGCAAGTTGCCGGTTCGCTACTGGGATGTCTATGTAGATGACTTCTGTGGCCTAGCCCAAGGCAACCAGTGGACACGCCGAGCCATCAAGCGCGTTCTCTTCCACTCCCTTGACACAGTCTTCTGGCCCCTTGATAATAGTGACACCCCCTTCCGGCAGGAGCCTGCTTCCCTCAAGAAAATGCTCCAAGGGGACGCCACTTGGACCACCAAGAAAGTTATCCTCAGCTGGCTCATCGATTCCCTCAACAAAACCATCAGCCTTCCTCCCCATTGCGTGGCCCGCCTACAGGAGATTCTCCACTCCATCTCACCCACCCAGCGCCATGTCCCCCTCAAGCAATGGCACCAAGTCCTTGGGGAACTCCGGTCAATGGCGCTTGCCATCCCTGGCTCCATTGGCCTCTTCTTCATTCTCCAAGAAGCCTTCCGCCACCAGGAACCGGGCAGGCAGCGAGTCCACAGCTTCCTTCGCGACTTCCAATGGCTTGCCAATGATCTCTCCAACCGGCCTACTGCCATTGCTGAACTCATGCCAGACACCTTCCCTGCCACCTTGGGCGCCTGCGATGCTTCTGGTCTGGGCATGGGGGGCATCCATTTTGTCCCCCTTCCCACGGGCGCCGTGCAGCCCGTCATGTGGCGGCATGCGTTCCCCAAGTGGGTCTCAGCCCAGCTCGTCTCTTTGACAATCCTGAGGGCTCCATCACCAACAGTGACCTTGAGCTTGCCGGTTCCATTGCTCACAATGATATTCTGGCCCAGGCTGCTTGTGTCCACGCCCGCACTACCCACAACTGCTATGACAACACAGCTGCTGTATATTGGCAACGCAAAGGCACCACTACCACCACAGGCCCTGCAGCCTACCTCCTCCGGCTCCAGTCTCTGCACCAGCACCTCTTTCAATATGTCCCCCTTAGGGATTACATCCCGGGCCCCGCTAACCACCTAGCGGACCTCCTCTCTCGATCTGAACTCTCTGACACTGCCTTGCTCCATCACTTTAACACAACCTACCCACCGGACTTGCCCTGGACCTTATGCCACCTTCGGCCGCCCATGCATTCCGCGCTGACCTTAGCGCTGTCCAGAAGACCATGCGAGCTTCAGTCACTGAGCTCTACGCCAAGCGCAAGGATGCCCATTGGGACCAATGGGTTCAATTTTGTTTGTCTCAAGGTTTTGACCCGCGCCTCCAGTCCATTCAGGATCCAATCCCCATCCTCCAGGTCTTTGCCAAACGACTCCATGATGGACACCTCTCACGTAGCCACAAGCCCATCCGATCTCGCACAGTATCGGACACCATCCGGTCAGTGGGCCAGACACTCGCCCGCTTGGGGTCCAAAGACCCTCGCACCGACTCCACAGGCAGTCTTGATTTCCGGCTGACTGCCCAGTTCAAGGCCTATGCCAAACTGGACCCGGCACCCTCCCGGGTCAAGCTGGTCCCCATCACCCTCGTGATGCATGCCCTCCACTTTGCATACCACGAGTCCCCTTCCCCCTCTCGCCAGGCCATTGCAAACATGATCTGCATCGCCTTCTTTTTTTGTCTCCGACCTGGTGAGTACACTGGTACTACCACGGATGACCAAGCCTTCCAACTACAGGACGTCTCCTTCTACCTTGACTCCCGCATCGTCCACCACGATGGCCCTGCACATGAGCTCCAAGCTGCTACCTCTGTCACCCTCACCTTCACCACCCAGAAGAATGGAGACAAAGGGGAAGTAGTGGCACATGCCAGGAGTGGTGACTCACTATGCTGCCCCGTTGCCGCCTGTGCGCGCCAAGTCCTTCACCTCCGAAGCCATTGCTCTTCCAGCTCTCCCTTCGGTCCCTCCCTCACGCTTGCCAGTTACTTCGGCAATGGGGTCCTTACCCTTGTTTGTGCAGCAACTGTCACTTCCTCCCTGAGAGTCTATGCCCAGACCCTCTACCCTACCACTGGCATTGCCCCTGCAGCCATCTCTGCTCGCTCCCTTCGCGCGGGTGGGCAATGGCCCTGCTCCAGGGCAAATGCGACTCTAATGTCATCAAGCTCCTTGCCAGATGGCACAGTGACTGCATGATGCGCTACTTACATCAGCAATCCCTCCCCATCTTCAAGAATCTTGCCTCTGTCATGTTCAACAATGGAACATACTCCTTCCTGCCCGAGGAATGGGTTCCGGCTGCGGACCCCACTCCTGCTGGCAGCTCTCTTTGAGGCACCCTGGCGCCTCTTCCCTCCCTCACTCTGCTCCAAGCTCCCACTCGCGCTCACGCTCACGCTCTCCACGCCGTTCCCACCCAGTGGCTTATGGCCCAATGGCAGAACAGGCTTAACAGCCAGAGGCTTAACCGCCCAAGCTGTTAAGCCCGACTGTACGCCGGTGTGTGTGGGCAAAGCAAACTAGCCCTGCTTAACCCACCAACCCACCAATGAACTACAAGCATTTCACATCCATTACTACAGGTAGGTTAGCTACTGAAGCTATCACAAACGTAGCGCGTGAGGGGAATGGTAGTGAAGTACAGACCAGCAGCCCGGGGAACCACCTTGAGTATACAGCGCACGTACTTGGAGAAAGATCTCACTGTATCAGCAATCAGCAACATCGGTGCGTACGAACATTCCCTGTAGGTACACCAGTACAAATCCTACTAGGAATTCTGTAAGCATCGAATTCTGCAAGCATCAAACTCTGCAAGCATCGAATTCTGCAAGCATCAAAATCTGCAAGCAAATCTCTGCAAATACAGGCTAAGCGCTAACAAGCCTGTAGAGGATTCCCCCAGCAGAATACAAGCCCACAGCTCACTTTTTTTGCTCCTAAAGAATTAGTAGTAGAATAAGTAAAAAATAGCCTGCCACACCGGCCCGAAAAACAGGCTTAACAGCCAGAGGCTTAACCGCCCAAGCTGTTAAGCCCGACTGTACGCCGGTGTGTGTGGGCAAAGCAAACTAGCCCTGCTTAACACAACAACCCACCAATGAACTACAAGCATTTCACATCCATTACTACAAGTAGGTTAGCTACTGAAGCTATCAAAAACAGAGCACGTGATAGCAACTTTGCCCCACAGAATGCTGGAGATGTTGTGGTTGGACTCTCCAAATGGCAAACATGGGGGTATTTTTGGTTACATTCCAGGGCACAAACTTACTTAGGGGGTAATGACTCCAAAAGTATCCGGTCCAAACATGAAATACATTTATCATGACTCATCAAATGCATATTGGGAACAACTTTGTCACACAGAATGCCAGAAATGTTGTGGTGTGTCTCTCCAAAAGGCAAACATGAGGGTATTTTTGGTGCAATTCCAGGGCACAAACTAACTTATTGGGTAATGACTCCAAAAGTATCCGGTCCACGCCTTGAAGACATTTATCATGACTCATCAAATGCATATTGGGAACAACTTTGCCCCACAGAATGCCCAAAATGTTGTGGTTTGACTCTCCAAAAGGCAAAAAAAGAGGGTATTTTTGGTGCAATTCCAGGGCACAAACTAAATTATTGGGTAATGACTCCAAAAGTATCTGGTCCAAACCAAAAATATATATATATCATGACTGATCAAATGCATATTGGAAACAACTTTGTCACACAAAATGCAGGAGATGTTGTGGTTTCACACTTAAAATGGCAAACATGAGGGTATTTTTGGTCGAATTCCAGGGCACAACCTGAATTATTGGGTAATGACTCCAAAAGTATCCGGTCCAAGCCATTAATACATTTATCATGACTGATCAATTGCATATTGGGAACAACTTTGCCCCACAGAATGCTGGAAATGTTGTAATTGGACTGTCCAAATGGCAAACATGAGGGTATTTTGGGTGCAACAATTCAAGCAGGACACAAACTGACTTATTGGGTAATGACTCCAAAAGTATCCGGTCCAAGCCATGAATACATTTATCATGACTCATCAAATGCATATTGGGAAGAACTTTGCCACACATAATGACAGAAATGTTGTGGTTTGACTCTCCAAATGGCAAACATGGGGGTATTTTTGGTTCAATTCCTGGGCACAAACTGACTTATTGGGTAATGACTCCAAAAGTATCTGGTCAAAGCCATGAATACATTTATCATGACTCATCAATTGCATATTGGGAACAACTTTGCCACACAGAATGCCCAAAATAATGTGGTTGGACTCTCCAAATGGCAAACATGGGGGTATTTTACGTGCAATTCCAAGGCACAAACTAACTTATTGGGTAATGACTCCAAAAGTATCCGGTCCAAGCCTTGAAGACATTTATCATTACTCATCAATTGCATATTGGGAACAACTTTGCCCCACAGAATGCCCAAAATGTTGTGGTTTGACTCTCCAAAAGGCAAAAAAAGAGGGTATTTTTGGTGCAATTCCAGGGCACAAACTAAATTATTGGGTAATGACTCCAAAAGTATCTGGTCCAAACCAAAAATATATATATATCATGACTGATCAAATGCATATTGGAAACAACTTTGTCACACAAAATGCAGGAGATGTTGTGGTTTCACACTTAAAATGGCAAACATGAGGGTATTTTTGGTCCAATTCCAGGGCACAACCTGAATTATTGGGTAATGACTCCAAAAGTATCCGGTCCAAGCCATTAATACATTTATCATGACTGATCAATTGCATATTGGGAACAACTTTGCCCCACAGAATGCTGGAAATGTTGTAATTGGACTCTCCAAATGGCAAACATGAGGGTATTTTGGGTGCAACAATTCAAGCAGGACACAAACTGACTTATTGGGTAATGACTCCAAAAGTATCCTGTCCAAGCCATGAATACATTTATCATGACTCATCAATTGCATATTGGGAACAACTTTGCCCCACAGAATGCCCAAAATGTTGTAATTGGACTCTCCAAATGGCAAACATGAGGGTATTTTTGGTGCAACAATTCAAGCAGGACACAAACTGACTTATTGGGTAATGACTCCAAAAGTATCCGGTCCAAGCCTTGAAGACATTTATCATGACTCATCAAATGCATATTGGGAACAACTTTGCCCCACAGAATGCCCAAAATGTTGTGGTTTGACTCTCCAAAAGGCAAAAAAAGAGGGTATTTTTGATGCAATTCCAGGGCACAAACTAAATTATTGGGTAATGACTCGAAATGTATCCGGTCCAAGCCATGAAATACATTTATCATGACTCATCAAATGCATATTGGAATCAACTTTGTCACACAGAATGCCAGAAATGTTGGGGTATCACACTTCAAATGGCAAACATGAGGGTATTTTTGGTGCAATTCCAGGGAACAAACTAACTTATTGGGTAATGACTCCAAAAGTATCCGGTCCAAGCCATGAATACATTTATCATTACTCATCAATTGCATATTGGGAACAACTTTGCCCCACAGAATGCCCAAAATGTTGTGGTTTGACTCACCAAAAGGCAAAAAAAGAGGGTATTTTTGGTGCAATTCCAGGGCACAAACTAACTTATTGGGTAATGACTCCAAAAGTATCCGGTCCAAGCCATGAATACATTTATCATGACTGATCAAATGCATATTGGAAACAACTTTGTCACCTAGAATGCTGGAGATGTTGTGGTTTGACTCTCCAAATGGCAAACATGAGGGTATTTTTGGTCCAATTCCAGGGCACAAACTGAATTATTGGGTAATGACTCGAAAAGTATCTGGTCCAAGCCATGAATACATTTATCATGACTCATCAAATGCATATTGGGAACAACTTTGCCCACAGAATGCCCAAAATGTTGAAATTGGACTCTCCAAATGGCAAACATGAGGGTATTTTGGGTGCAACAATTCCAGCAGGACACAAACTGACTTATCCGGTAATGACTCCAAAAGTATCCGGTCCAAGCCATGAATACATTTATCATGACTCATCAAATGTATATTTGGAACAACTTTGCCCCACAGAATGCCCAAAATGTTGTGGTTTGACTCTCCAAATGGCAAACATGGGGGTATTTTTGGTTCAATTCCAGGATACAAACTGAATTATTGGGTAATGACTCCAAAAGTATCCGGTCCAAGCCATGAATACATTTATTATGACTGATCAAATGCATATTGGAAACAACTTTGTCACACAGAATGCTGGAGATGTTGTGGTTTCACACTTCAAATGGCAAACATGAGGGTATTTTTGGTGCAATTCCAGGGCACAAACTGAATTATTGGGTAACGACTCCAAAAGTATCCTGTCCAAGCCATGAATACATTTATCATGACTCATCAAATGCATATTGGGAACAACTTTGCCACACAGAATGCCCAAAATGTTGTGGTTTGACTCTCCAAATGGCAAACATGGGGGTATTTTTGGTTCAATTCCAGGATACAAACTGACTTATTGGGTAATGACTCCAAAAGTATCCAGTCCAAGCCATGAATACATTTATTATGACTGATCAAATGCATATTGGAAACAACTTTGTCACACAGAATGCTGGAGATGTTGTGGTTTCACACTTCAAATGGCAAACATGAGGGTATTTTTGGTGCAATTCCAGGGCACAAACTGAATTATTGGGTAATGACTCCAAAAGTATCCTGTCCAAGCCATGAATACATTTATCATGACTCATCAAATGCATATTGGGAACAACTTTGCCACACAGAATGCTGGAAATGTTGTAATTGGACTCTCCAAAAGGCAAACATGAGGGTATTTTGGGTGCAACAATTCAAGCAGCACACAAACTGACTTATTGGGTAATGACTCCAAAAGTATCCGGTCCAAGCCATGAATACATTTATCATGACTCATCAAATGCATATTGGGAACAACTTTGCCACACAGAATGACGGAAATGTAGGGGTTTGACTCTCCAAATGGCAAACATGGGGGTATTTTTAGTTCAATTCCTGGGCACAAACTAGCTTATTGGGTAATGACTCCAAAAGTATCTGGTCAAAGCCATGAATACATTTATCATGTCTCATCAATTGCATATTGGGAACAACTTTGCCCCACAGAATGCTGGAGATGTTGTGGTTGGACTCTCCAAATGGCAAACATGGGGTTATTTTACGTGCAATTCCTGGGCACAAACTAACTTATTGGGTAATGACTCCAAAAGTATCCGGTCCAAGCCTTGAAGACATTTATCATGACTCATCAAATGCATATTGGGAATTGATGTAGCAAACCGGATGAGGGGAATGGTAGTGAAGTACAGAACGGCAGACTGGGGAACCACCTTTAGTATACAGCGCACGTACTTGGAGAAAGATCTCACTGTATCAGCAATCAGCAACATTGGTGCGTACCATATCTCCGGAACATTCCCTGTAGGTACGACAGTACAAATCTTACTGGGAATTCTGCAAGCATCGAATTCTGCAAGCGTCGAATTCTGCAAGCAAATCTCTGCAAATACAGGCTAAGCGCAAGCAAATCTCTGCAAATACAGGCTAAGCGCTAACAAGCCTGTAGAGAATTCCCCCAGCAGAATACAAGCCCACAGCTCACTCTTTTGCTCCTAAACCGATTAGTAGTAGAATAAATAAATAGGTAACGCGTCCTGGTCCAATAGTTATCCTATTGTACCCGTATGACAAGCCTATCTGTTGGTCCCCTAGCCTTGCCTAGTGTACCTGTCCGGGTCCCCTAGCATTGCCTAGCGTACCCATACAGCAGTCAGTCCTCTCTTGCTAACACACTCACCCTTCCGCCGGTCCCCATTGCCACCTTACAATAGGCCCGGCCTTGATAGATACACGGCACTACCGGTCTGCACCTCCAAACGGATTCCCTACTAGCTGCAGATACGGACGACTTCAACTCCGACTGATCCGGTGACAATAGGCCCGGCCTTGATAGATACACGACACTACCGGTCCGCACCTCCAAACGGATTCCCTACTAGCTGCAGATACGGACGACTTCAACTCCGACTGATCCGCACCTCTTTCAGCAAAGATACGGACGCCCACTCGTCGCAACTCCCGTTGATTTCCACTCCGCACCTCCAAGCATCCAATCGACCCGAATTTGGTCCCCACAGATCAGCAACTCGTCGCAACTCCAGTTGATTTCCACTCCGCGAATCCAATCCAACAATCGCACCAAGTGGCAAGTCGCTTCTCCTCTTCCAGAGACGGACGCCGTGAACCGATTTTGGCTACCGGTTCGCACCTCCAGTGATTGTGACCGCGCCTCTTCTTCAAGCGGCCAGACGTATCCGTACGGACTGACTACTCCCCCAGTCGATTCGATTTGGTCTCCACAGATCCGCACCTCGCACCTCTTCCATCCGGTCCACACCTCCAGGGATTGCGACCGCGCCTCTTCTTCAAGCGGCCAGACGTATCCGTACGGACTGACTACTCCCCCAAGTGACCAGTCGACTCGATTTGGTCTCCACAGATCCGCACCTCGCACCTTTTTGATCCAAGCTTTTAGTTGATCCTACGCCGCCACAACATGCGGACCTACACTGAGTATTACCAGAGCACCCCCAGTCCCCTTGGAGTGGGACCCGCCCGGGACCTGGCCTACCAAACCATCTATGACTACTTTGCTGAGGAAACAGCCACCCCCATACTCCTGGGCCGGCTCTTGGACCTCTTCGAACCAGAAGCTGTGGGTGCCCTAGGAATATTCCTGATTGACACCTTTGGAAGGGCGCGCCTCCGATTGGTGCACGGCCTCCGGAAGTACCCGGGGCCCTTAACCGCGCCAAGTACCAACAAGGGCAAGGCCTTTGGCTACCTGGATGACATCAAAGGCGACGCCGGAGAGCTAGTGCTAGTGGATGCTGCCCTCCTTGAGCAGGCGCCCGAGACCCTGGTGCTGTCCCTCGACTGCCACCTCGACATCATCAAGCATGCTCACCATTCCCACATGATCCCCATGGTGCTAGGTGATGATCCTCACATGGAGGTCATCACCCCCTTCAAGGCCTGCTTCATCCCCTTCCAATTGGTGCCCCTACTCCTGGGCCAGGGCCTTAGTCCAATCCAAACCTTGAACATCATCTACCCCTACCTTGACACACTCAACCTGGCACTCACTTGCACCCCCCTACTGAATACCCTCCGAGCTAGCAACTTTGCCCCACAGAATGCCCAAAATGTTGTGGTTTGACTCTCCAAAAGGCAAAAAAAGAGGGTATTTTTGGTGCAATTCCAGGGCACAAACTTACTTAGGGGGCAATGACTCCAAAAGTATCTGGTCCAAGCCATGAATACATTTATCATGACTCATCAAATGCATATTGGAAACAACTTTGTCACACAGAATGCTGGAGATGTTGCGGTTTCACACTTCAAATGGCAAACATGAGGGTATTTTTGGTGCAATTCCAGGGCACAAACTGAATTATTGGGTAATGACTCCAAAAGTATCTGGTCCAAGCCATTAATACATTTATCATTACTCATCAATTGCATATTGGGAACAACTTTGCCCCACAGAATGCTGAAAATGTTGTAATTGGACTCTCCAAATGGCAAACATGAGGGTATTTTGGGTGCAACAATTCAAGCAGGACACAAACTGACTTATTGGGTAATGACTCCAAAAGTATCCGGTCCAAGCCATGAATACATTTATCATGACTCATCAAATGCATATTGGGAACAACTTTGCCACACATAATGACGGAAATGTAGGGGTTTGACTCTCCAAATGGCAAACATGGGGGTATTTTTGGTTCAATTCCTGGGCACAAACTAACTTATTGGGTAATGACTCCAAAAGTATCTGGTCAAAGCCATGAATACATTTATCATGACTCATCAATTGCATATTGGGAACAACTTTGCCCCACAGAATGCTGGAGATGTTGTGATTGGACTCTCCAAATGGCAAACATGGGGGTATTTTTGGTTAAATTCCAGGGCACAAACTTACTTAGGGGGTAATGACTCCAAAAGTATCCGGTCCAAGCCATGAATACATTTATCATGACTCATCAAATGCATAATGGGAACAACTTTGTCACACAGAATGCCAGAAATGTTGTGGTTTGTCTCTCCAAAAGGCAAACATGAGGGTATTTTTGATGCAAATACAGGGCACAAACAGTCTCATTATGTAATGACTACCAAAGTTTTCGAACAGGCCATGAATGCATATCACATGACTCATCAAATGCATGTTGTGAACAACTTTTAAATGCATATTGGGAACAACTTTGCCACACACAGTACAGAAAATGTTGTGGCTTTTAGATACAAATGGCACACAAGACAGTACGGTATGTTAGTTGCAGTCTACGAGATTCTACATCTGACTAGAGGATTGAAATACATAACCTCAGTGATATCAAAAGTTTCCCTTCTGAAAAAATTATGGCGTAGGAGGGCTGGCTTGCACAGGTACGTGATCTACTTATACAAATATATAAGGACGCGCCCAAGCCAGACAACACACAGAAGAAGTTAGGGCAAACATAATAGTACAGAACCCACGGAAAAACTCTACACACAAAACATCGTACACATACTACACGAAACACCGTACACACACACACACACACACACACACGAAACACAAAACACAAAACACCGTACACACACACACACACACACACACACACATAAATTTAAAAATCGTTAACACAGGAAACACTGCACACGCACAAGAAAGAACCCAAAAAAATTATTAGTACACACACAAAACCACACAAAAAGAAACACGTGATTCTTGATTGACACCGTATTCAGAAAAAAAATAAAAATATGAATGCTATCGGAAAGACACGACGAAGCAAAAAATCAGAGGGAAAGACCCTTCGAAACAACAAAACCATCCGGCCCGGTGATCATCAAACTACAGGGGACAACAGCGGTAAGAAAAAAGAAGAGTTAAAACAAACACGGCAATTACTAACAAAGTGTGTAACAGTAATACCAAAACTATGAACGCAACAAAGGGCAACAGTAAAAAAATGGTACCGACAACACAAGTTGTACCACTACAAACATGGAAGAACAAAACACTATCAACCAGAGTAACGAAGCAGCACTGAGCATTACCAACACAACCACCACTACAGTAATGAACCAACAGAAAGAAGGAACAAAAACCAATGTGGTAGAGAAAACATCCAACGGAGAATGTTGCGATTTAGAGGATGTTGTGGAAGGTGTCATGAAAAAAATCACTGACATAGTGGAACAGGAAGTGGCAAAACACTTACGGCAACTAGAGAGGGAACCACATATAGGGGTGGGAAAGGTAGTAATGGTACATAAACAAATGGAGGCAACCATGCAGGGAGAGGGGAGTTGCAATGCTGGCGACACAAGAGAACAAGCAGTAAGTACAATTACAGACAAATATGGGTATATAACAGACAACAATATGCTTAAGGCTTTGAGTGATATGACTGAAACACTGGACAAGCAGCTAAGAGATTACATAAAAAACATTGGTACCATAACATGAAGTTCCCTATGGGTGATGAGGTAACGGCGCATGTAATACAAAAGGCTGTTAAATCAAATGCGGTTATGGTGCCACCAAATATTCCAATGGTGTCATTCTCTTTCTTTTATAGGAAACGAGTAGGGATAGTACTGACTGCATTGAGGCACAACTCACAAACACTAGCAAGAAAAAACTGGATAGGTAAATATAGGTTGGGGAATTGGTTGTTGAAATTAGGAATTTTGGAATCTATTTTTGGTCCGGCAACACTAACATGCTGCCCGTTGATACTGATGATACTTCCGTACAGCCGATTACAGCAAAGGTCGAGTCCCTATCACCTTCCCTGGTACTGTTGGAGTTATTCAAGACACAGAAAATGAGGACACAGGTATTTTAAACCCTCAACACAGGAAATACAACAACGCGGAAAATGAAGATTTTTATTATTTTGTTACAAGAATCATGTCGGCAATCAATCCGACAAAATCCAATTTCAAACAATGGAAGGAGAAGCACTTGCTGAGTGATATATTTTCTGTAGCGGATGAAGCATTTGCATTGACAGTGATCTACAATGAGCATCATGTATGGGTGAACCAGCAGCAACGAAAGAGTGATGCTACGATTCCACGACAAAAAAAATTCTGCGATTCAGACAGTGGAAGCAGAAATGGATGGATGGAGGAAGGACGAGAGTTGTTCAGTGATTTGTGCGACAAAATTGGCGAGATGCAAAAACAACCAGAAACAGGAAGGGAATTGGAAGAAATGATGAGGGAGAGATTTAGGAACGAAAGTTCGACAGATTACACCAACAATAAGCATGGCGATGCAAATATTACTAGTAGCAGCTCCACTAGTTGTAGTGGACCAAAAAAGAAAAAGAAAAGGAAGTTCTATATTGATCCGGAAATAACAGCATTGATGAATGCAAGTTTATCTATTGGTGAACAAATGTAGAAAATAACAGTACATACATAATACAAAACTACTACTAATCATGACCTTAATATTGAGAATATTAGAAATAATGGAGGATTCGTAATACGTTGCAATAGGAATAAATCAAGCATAATATAATCTACATTTTAAAAAGGGAATATTGTAGTCGAGAAATAGAATTCACAATTAGGAGAGCAGAATCGAATTGTTATTTGGGAGATTAATATTTTGGAATTAATACTGAGTCAAAATTTCTTTTTTATTTGTGAATAGAAGTAAGTGTTGTTGGTACGGAATAATAATTGGGTTCTGCTAGAGACTGAAATAAATTATTTTTATTCGAGAGTAGAGTAATGTGCATCACGTGCACAGAATTATTCTTTGTATGATTTTAAGGCAATAACTATGGTCACGCGGGGGTGGGAATTTCAGGGTGTCCAGAAATAGAGAAGTAAATTCGAACCCCGCGAAACAGTTCTTGGACGCCGGTGGCTTCTGACCCAATGGCAGAAAAGGCTTAACAGCCAGAGGCTTAACAGCCAGAGGCTTAACAGCCCAAGCTGTTACTAAGCCCAACTGAACGCCACCAGAGTTCCGGATCCCCCTCTAGCACTGCTTAACCCACCAACCCACCTATGAACTACAAGCATTTCACATCCAGTGCTACAAGTAGGTTGGCTACTGAAGCTATCACAAACGTAGTGCGTGATAGCAGCTATCACTCACTACATTCGTGATAGCCTCAGTAGCCAGCCTACTTGTAGTACTGTATGTGCAATGCTTGTAGTTCATGGGTGTGTTGGTGGGTTAAGCAAATGCTAGAGGGGGAGCCGGGAACTCCAGCCTGTTGGTTGTTTTGCAGGCTGTAGTCCGGTCCCTTAGTTTGCTGTGCCCACACACACCGGCGCACAGCCTGGCTTAACAGCTTGGGCAGTTAAGCCTTTGGCTGTTAAGCCTTTTCTGCGGGCGGGCGTGGTGGGCCTTTTTACTTATTCTATTACTAATCGTTTTAGGAACAGAAAGAGTGAGCTGCTTGCTTTTCCAGGAGGGATGATCCTTTTCAGGCTTGTTCTAGTGCTAGCCTGTAAATTTCGATTGCAGACGCGTCTTTCGGCCGCAAGCGATCCGTTCATACGAGCTACCGTGATACAGTGCCACAGTGCCACAGTGATACATATTAAATTCCTTTTGCACGTACGCAAAAACGACAGTACTCTAAATTGTGTACGTACATTCCTACGTAACTTACAGTACTGCAGATGGGATGATACGATCATACGAATCGAAGTGCACCTTTAGCGTTTGGAATAATGAGACTCGAAGGTTACCTCTTTCTCTATGTGAGATTGGGATACGATCAAACCAGAGGTGCAATCGTCATTCTGACACCCAAATTCGATACTTAGTGGTCGAACAACAGTCATTCTTACGAGTAAGACTGAACCAGAGGTGCAATCGTCATTCTGACACCCAAATTCGATACTTAGTGATCGAACAACAGTCATTCTTACGATCAACGTTCGATACTTAGTAATCGAAGAAGAACACACACTAGAGGTTCGCACATGCAATCTCTTGTTAAGTGTGCTGTTTTCAAGAAAAGACAGTAGAGGTTCGAAGTGCTTGCTCACGAACTTGTTTTCTGCTGTATAAAATATCGTGTTGTATTAGCGGCAATGCGATCTTTAGAAGAGATACTTGCTCTCCAGCAAGGATCATCTCTCTATCTCATACTTTTAGATTATTTGATTATTCAACCTTAAACCTTGCATTGGTAGCCATGCTTCCCATTGTAGAACTACAAGCCTAAGATCTAACTGACTGAGCCCACCGGTAGTTAGAATAGATCTGATTGGACTAGCGTTCAATCATAGTGGATATCAGAGAAATATTAGACCACAAACAGACCGGCACCTCAACCGGCCTGCAGCCACAGCTCCTGTTGCTCTTCTTTGCCTTTGGATTGAATCAGCTCAACAGCCAGTTTCAAAAGGAAATTAACAGATTAACAGTCGCAAGCTTGTTGAAGCTTGCAGAAGAAGACAACAGTAGAAGCACTCGACGAAGAACCAATCCGACAGCAGTCCGGTGATACAGGGAATCGATCGTCTCCCTTCCAGTAGGGCGTGTAGTAGGCTTGCGTTTGCTGGGGGAATCCTTTGCCGACTTGTTACGGCTACTCGAGGTTCGAGCGTGTGCTTAGAAGCTGGTTTTAGTGATACAGGGAAATCGATCGTATCGATCGTATTCCTTCTGCGTGTGGTAGGCTTGCGCTTTGCTGGAGGAATCCTTTGCTGGCTTGTTGAGGCTATCGGGGGTCTAAGCGTGTGCTTAGAAGCTGGTTTCAGTGATAGTGAAATCTACTAGATTTCTACTAGGTTTTCCCCCGGTCTGGCTCTCTACCGGTTGTAGGGAGTGCCACGTGGCTTTACCATTACTTTCATTCGGCTCGCTACATCAATTATCCACCGTCCCTTACCGTCCCGTCCGAGTACGAGGTGTCGTCAGGCTCGGAGAAGAAGGAGAAGACGACTAGTATCAGGGCTCGGAACACTATCTGACGACACTTTTCGCATATTTTTTGATTGGAAGTTCACGTGTTTACACGTCTGATGCTGGCTAAGGAAAAAACCCAATTTTGGGAATCTCGTTGGGACTCATGCGAAACAAGATTATTTGGGCAGATGCTGGGCCGGGTAAGGTACGGTATCTGGATGAAACAATCAATACGGTACTCGTACCGGTACATAAGATTTTACTTGTACGTAAGATTACCGGCAATACGGTAGTTGCGGTGTGTGAGTGTTCGCACGGGATTGGAAACGCCGTCTAGATTTTGGACAGACGGAGAGAGACAGATGCTTTTCTCCGTTCTACCGTACCGGTATCAGGCTGGCTAAGAAAATCTTCGATTCGCGCAGGTTACTGCCATACCGGTACGAATGAAATGAATCGGTTCCAAATACGGTACCGCGCACGTAGTGAATCTACCGTATACGATGAATCCATTAAGATAAAATAATAGAAGTACACCCTAACTCAAACACAACTGCATTGTGAGGCGAAAAGATTCAATAGATTCAAATATAACTTTTTTACAGATTTTAAGGTGCTCATGGCCCATAACGTTAAGTAAAGAATAAAGTCCTTCTTTTTTGTGATCTCAAGGTCAAAATCATCTTGGCCAGTCGCAATCAACCACTGGTAGATCGGAGGATATCTTTGGAAATGCTTCCGTATTGGGCCTGATTACCGATCAACCTCTGTGGTTTGAACGGCATTACGTAGTAATCTTACTGATGATCAAAAATTTTCACCGAAAATTTTGACGGCAGCCTGGTCAAAACTTATGAAGATCTTCAGATCTTTCGACAAATCCTTTCCATCATAAATTTCAGATGGACCTTACCAAACCAAACCAAACTTTAACCTAAGCTAAACTAACCCATTCGATTCATTTCGTCTACCTACGTGAAACCATGAAACTTCCCAATCTGTTTTGGGTTTTCTTTGCTGTGACAGTGACCGATTATGCTGCAGCTAACAACAAGCGAACCCTGAAGGAAATCATCCACGACGATCGTCGTTTCGTTGTATTCAACTCGAGACATCTTTCAGGAGAATGCCGTAAGTTAGTTTGATCGACAGCATGCATTTTAACTCACCTACACGACAAACGACGTCGTTTCTACGTATCCCACTGATGAACTACTAGACGATTCATACTAACCTCCCCTTTCCAAACCTCGCTAACTTGTTATTCATTTCGTCCGTGTTCCACAGTTCCGATTTGCTCGACCCCGTCCCCTGTCACTTCAACCACAACCCCTCCGGTGGCTATGCCATCGTCCACAACAACGACCCCACCAGCGGGGGCACCTAGCCGCCCTAATTCGACCCCGTCCCCTGTCACTTCAACCACAACCCCTCCAGTGGCTATGCCATCATCCACAACAACGACTCCACCAGCGGGGGCACCTAGCAGCCCTAATTCGACCCCGTCCCCTGTCACTTCAACCACAACCCCTCCAGTGGCTATGCCATCATCCACAACAACGACTCCACCAGCGGGGGCACCTAGCAGCCCTAATTCGACCCCGTCCCCTGTCACTTCAACCACAACCCCTCCAGTGGCTATGCCATCATCCACAACAACGACTCCACCAGCGGGGGCACCTAGCAGCCCTAATTCGACCCCGTCCCCTGTCACTTCAACCACAACCCCTCCAGTGGCTATGCCATCATCCACAACAACGACTCCACCAGCGGGGGCACCTAGCAGCCCTAATTCGACCCCGTCCCCTGTCACTTCAATGACACACGCTCCTGCTGAAGGTTCCACACCAACAGAGGCACCTAACATCGTTCATCCAACCCTAGCCCCTGTCACTTCAATGACACACCCTCCTGCGGAAGATGCTTCCACGCCGCCACCGGTGAAGATGCCTACAAGCCCTCCTGCGGCGCTAAAGACCAATCCTCCAACGATGCCGCCAACGATGCCAAAGACCAATCCTCCAACTATGCCACCAACTATGCCACCAACCGAATTCCCGACAACTCCGCCGGTGGAAGCGCCCACCAACCCTCCAACAAACCCGCCTACCATGCATCCGACGAACCTTCCCACAAACGCTCCTACATTCCCACCAACGATGCCACCAACGATGCCACCAACGATGCCACCAACGATGCCACCAACTATGCCACCAACCAAATTCCCGACAACTCCGCCGGTGGAAGCGCCCACCAACCCTCCAACAAACCCGCCTACCATGCATCCGACGAACCTTCCCACAAACGCTCCTACATTCCCTCCAACGATGCCACCGACGGACCCCCCTACCATGCATCCGACAAACAATCCCACACATTTTCCTACATTCCCTCCAACGATGCCACCGACGGACCCCCCTACCATGCATCCGACAAACAATCCCACACACCTTCCTACATTCCCTCCAACGATGCCACCGACGGACCCCCCTACCATGCATCCGACAAACAATCCCACACACCTTCCTACATTCCCTCCAACGATGCCACCGACGGACCCCCCTACCATGCATCCGACAAACAATCCCACACACCTTCCTACATTCCCTCCAACGATGCCACCGACGGATCCTCCTACCATGCATCCGACAAACAATCCCACACACCTTCCTACATTCCCTCCAACGATGCCACCGACGGACCCCCCTACCATGCATCCGACGGACCCCCCTACCATGCATCCGACAAACCCTCCTACCATGCCACTGACGAACCCTCCTACAAACCCTCCACCAACCGGAGGACAGGTTTGTGAAGATCTGGTAAACCTTGGAAAGGGATTTGGTCCTCCATCAGGAAACCCTCACCATCAGGGTTGCTACCCCGGTATCACAATTGCAAATTGGAACAATCCAATTGGAAAAGATGATTCCTGTGCTGTATTCGCTGGTAAGGACTACACTGGTAGAGTTGCAGCTGAAGTTGAAGGAAACATGGTGGTCCTTGGAAATCTTGTGGTGGAAGCAAATGGTCCTGGAAACTTTGTGAGTGTGGGTGCTGGATCACAAATCATACCCAATTCAGGAGGTGACTGCATCATTGTTGGTGGAGACATCACAACCCAAAAGACAGTTCAGGTCTTTAACCAAGCATCATGGATGACATGTGACATTGTTTACAGAGGACGTGCCACAAATCTTGATCTGTGGAAGATTGGATCAGGGAAAAAGAGGCATGAACCATCCTATGATTTGAGCTACTATGAGAAGATGAAGACCGTCTTCTACAAAAAGTCTCAATATTGGAAGACCCTAGTCTCAACTGGAACGATGCGAACGGCATGGGGAGAGACAAAATTCTTTTGTAGCTCATATAATGAGATACAGGTCTTCAACGTCCTTCCAAGTGATTATGCATTGCTACAACCACGCGACAATTATAGATATGATAATAATTGTTCTGGCAAGACTATCCTGATCAATGTCCATGGTACAGGAAAGATTGGTGTAAACGCTGTGGACCATTATGACCCCCAGGGCAAATTTGGATACATGCCAGGCACTGGCTTTGACCCCTGTATGATTCAGAATATCTTGTGGAACTTCCCTGATGCATCAGAGGTGGATATTGGTAATGGAAAAACTTCCGAATTCCAGGGATCCATCTTGGTGGGAACTGGAACCTTGCATTTGACGACAACTGGCCATTCTGGGCGAGCCATTTCTTGTGGCAGCATCATTCATGAAAGAGGAGGATCTGAATTCCACAATTACCCATTTAACCCCCCAATGCCCCTGCCCGATCCTTCAGACATCTGCGATGGCGGTCCCGGAACTTCGCCAGGTGCCGCGAACCCGCAATATACACCTCCGGTTGCCGCTGCAGTTACCGCTCCAGTTACCTCTCAATATACCCCACCTACCCCACAAACCAACACGGGCCTATGCGTTGCTATCCCTCAGTCCGAGCTTCCTGCAGGAACTGGGGCGACTGTTGACTCAGAATGTAACAAGTGCTCGCCTTCTATTCGACAAGCATGGTATCCATGCAACAAGAAAATTCAAATTTGCCGAGGAAACTGCATTTTGACCGGAACTCTTTAAAAGTATTGCCGTGTTTACTTTACAGTTCAATGTATCCATTCGATGGAGATGGTCCATATCGGTCTTCCCTTGAGTTGTCAGGATCTCATCAGAACTTCTAGCACTTTTTAGTTAACAATTATTTAATACATTTGAATGCATAATAATATGAAACCATCCGTTTTTATGATTTGCGTTGGATAAGTTTTGAAGTCTTGATCGTCGATTCCGAACGCTGCGCTGTAGATTTCAACTAGCACAACACGATAGTACTCGTACTCGCACTCGTACTCGCACTCTGTGCCCTCCCTCGTCCGTTCCGTACACATTAGCTCAGCTCGCAATTACCTATTGCCGTTATTGCCGTTTCCTGGTTTTCCGAGATGTGGGGGGATTTGTATGGATGCGATATGGTAGGGCAACCAAGATTCAAATCTGTCCCGTAGTGGTTGGAAACGCACCGTCTGCTGCACCGTTTTCCACCTCTGCCAGCACCTACCTCCACAGGTGTCTGCAGGGAGGATGCGAGAAACAACCAGATTTCTTCCCGAATCGAATCGAATCAAATCAAATCGAATCAAATCAAATCGAATCGAATCGGTTGCCAAACGTGGTGCGAAATAGGAAAGCGATTTGATTCGGCAATCCACGGTGGACCAACCAAAACCATGGACGTGGACGAGGCACGTTGTGTACGGTAGTGAAGAAATGGACCAAATGGTGGATGATGCCGATGCGATGGGACGATCGATTGGTTGCTGTGATTGGTAGCGAAGCGTGCCAGGGTTCGCCAACCTCGGTAAAAGGCTTTGCAGTCGAGATGTTGTTGTGATGTTGCATGAGCATTTGGATTCCGACTAGAAGCTTCGGTTCATTCGGTAAGAGCGGGGCACTTCTGGATCGAATGGTACCTATTGCATGTTGAGCCCCCCCAAAAGCACATCCGAGCTCCTTTCACAGGGGATATGTATGATATGAGCCTCGTCGAACGCATTCGTTTCTGAAACGGGTTGCGATGGAAGGAGTTGTTGCGGCGAGGTAACGTCTGGGAGCTTTTCGTAATGGAATGCTCGGCCGAAAAGGTGACAGGTCTTGTTCTCGGAGTATTTGGTGCGTGTTGTATCAGTACCGGTTGTTACGAGAACCTTTGAGTATTATTGAGGCATGACGTTTTGATGATATTCTCGGTAATGCCGTCGCTGGCATGAGATTACTGTCGTTGGCGTAAACTTAGACTTATGTCTAATACCATTGTAGGTCACTGATTTTTTCGGAATTCGAATTGGTGGAGTTGCTAAGATCCAATGCCGTCTTTGTCAGTAAATCATACGGAGTATCGGTAGGCCGGAAGCATTTTTCTGAAACCGTCTTACTCCGTATTTATAGATTTAGTTTTGCTCCCATGAGCCTATTTAGTGATTCCCACCAGTGATAAAGTAAGAAAAGTTCGGTACCAGACTAATAAATTTATTCTCTTAAGTAATAGATTTATTCCATTTCGAATATTATCTGGCAGTCGACTGCCAGATTTTTTAAGAGAGAATAAACTCCAACGGAATCTTAGAATCATCCTAAAATCCAAAAATTTAGTCCCCAACGTACGAATGGTAGGTGGTGTGGTGGCGTGAAAAGAATTCACCGTGTAACGCGTACTGTACGAAAAGTCATAAGGGCAAATAACCTTATTCGTAAGGTTATTTAACTTGAGTGAATAATCGTCGCGTTTCATGTGGTTTGTCTCTTTACCAAATTTCCCCATCAGCTCACACTTCGAAGAAATAACAATTCTAAAACACCATCATGCCCTAAAATCTATGTACAAACTAGTACTAATTCTACGTAATAAGGTACAAATACTGTGATATTCCAATGAGAATATCACGGTGAATTACACGGTAATACGATACTAAGAAAGACCAATCGGAGACGATTTGCGTGTGTTTTTGTCTCTTAAGAATTACATGTGTTTTGTATGCTTGAAATTACACGATGACGATGCGTAATTAACCTGTCGATCGGCATCGACAAGGCCGAATGAACTGTAACAATGATTACTCTTGCTCACTAAGTCAATCGATCGTAAGACCTTTTGCTACTTGTTACGACACGCTTTCTCTAGTTTATCAGACCCACAGCGTCTACGAGCTGTGGCCAGCATCCTACAATGCTGAGGACGACGTTTCCACCGAAACGCAGTTGAGCTCGAAGACTAATCCGGACTAGCCTGATCAGCTACCGGCATCAACCCTCAAGGATGTAAAAGAGGCAGTTGCTTGTGGAGCCCTGGAATAGACCAACACCAGGGCGGCCTCCCTTGAAAGAGGAGGCCGAAGACTCGAACCAAGGTGGTGGCTCCACCGGGTTTCAAGATCCAGCAACAAGC
The DNA here is from genome assembly GCA_037355745.1 of Pseudo-nitzschia multiseries. Lineage (NCBI taxonomy): Eukaryota > Bacillariophyta > Bacillariophyceae > Bacillariales > Bacillariaceae > Pseudo-nitzschia > Pseudo-nitzschia multiseries. The sequence continues at coordinate 2,685,730 of CM074783.1, forward strand.
AAGGGAAAAGAAGCTGGACGGCTCAGTCGAAAGGGCCGCCCAGGTTGGCATCAGTTGAAAGGAATCAATATCCAATCTGAGAACACTGATCTTTCACTGAAAACAAGAATGACGCGAGCTAGAAGATTGAGCCTGAAGTATTCTGTGGTGAAACAGATTGGAAGGAACAGATTGCAAAGAGCATCTGCCCGGAAGAAACAGATCGCAAAAAGCATCTGCCCGCACGAAAACGAAAATCCAAAGATATGAGAACACCAAATCTCGAAGATCGAAAAGATCCAAAAAGGAAAAAGAGAACACTAAATTCTCAGGAAACAATCTTTCAATCTTTCGCCACAGAAATACAGAATGAGCAAATCCCAAGAAAGGATAGGAAAGCTCACAATCTTGATTTGCAACAAAAGCAAAAGCTCACAGACCGGAACGAAAACTCGATCCGAACAACAGTACACAAACCGGAACGGAATTTCGATCCGGATATACAAATACAAAAACAGATAAGCGAATCACACACGACAGTCACCAACGATTAAAAAGACATCTCTCACATCCAACCCTCGATCCCACACTCTTCCACCACATATCACCTCCGATCACATATTCGATCGCACCTTCCATCGAATACCATCCTACGAATCGACCATCCATACTCCTCCAATATAATTCGAAACTCCGTTACAATTCATCACCATGGTACGAACTAGAGCGGACAACGACATGGAAGAAACAAAAATGGAAGTGGATGACGATGACGATGACGATTCAGACGATGATGATTTGGAAGAGAAATTGGAAGATAAAATCATGGAAGTCATGGAAAGGGCCTTTGAGGACCCAGAATCAAACTCAACCATGAAGAGAATCATCGACCAAGAAGTAAAGAAGAGAGTCAGGGCAATGAGAGATGCAGAAAGGAGGGGTGAGAACCCAGATGATGTGGATAGCGACAACGATGAGGGAAACGATGCTAACCAAAATGCCGAGGATGCAAGAGCAGATCGACTCGGTAGAAGGTCATCCCAACCCAGAATAAAAATCAGGGGATTCAACAATGGAAGATTTCTGAATCCAGAACAGCTTGCTTTTAGGAGCAGCCTAATGGTTTTTGGTATCAACTATGAATCAGCTGAAGAAATTATGAGGGGAGGAATGTCTAATATTCGTGAAATTACAGACCTCAACAAGGAAAGCATTAAATCATTCATGCACGGATTGAAAGCTATCAGTCCAGACTGTCCTAATCCAAAAAGTATCCACTATGGTAACAGACTATCATCGAGGCTCCTAACTTGGGCAAATTGGGCCCGGTACCAACCATTGATTGGAGTCAAGCCAATGGCTGTCGACTGGAACGCAAACCCAAACAACTTGGAACTGCAGCAATTCAGAATCAAGATGATGGAATCAAGTGTGAAATCACAGGAAAAGGCAACTCCACCAGAGCTGAAGGATCTCACAAAATTCAGGGAATGGGAGGAAGGCTTCCGACAAAACTTGAGATACAGATTCAACTCTGAGGGTTTTCCAATCTTGTATGTCATAAGACCCCAAGAAATGGAAGAAGTTACTGACGAAGCCAGGGCTGGAACAGTCGGGCAAACTACAACAGATACTTATCCAACTTGGAGTGATTACAATGAAAGATGCGGTATCCTGTCAGGTCCCCAGTATGATGAGGACAACAACGTCGTCTGGAGGTTGCTGTGTGATGCAACTAGAAAAGGTCCCGGTTGGGAATATGTGGCACATTTCCAGAACACTGCACTGAATTCTGGTAATGCCAGAAACGCTTTCATTTCTCTCATGCAACACGCTTACACTGATACCAATATCACTATGGTACTGAATAAGACATATCAGGATATGAAAGATTCACACTACACGGGAGATTCCAAGGGTTATGACTGGAACAAGCACAAGCGCAATTGGACTGCTTTCCATGGAACGATTCTTCGATTTGAAAAGAATCATAATGAAAGAAGGTTTGTCTGGGATTTTATCAATTCAATCAGTGACGAGCGACTTGATGCTGCAAAAGCAGATGCAATTGATGAGAGCAAAGACTATCGTGACAACTTCAATGAATGTTTGATTCTATTCACCAATCGACTTGGATTGAAAAAGCTTGCAACAGGGAAGCATAAAAGAGGTTCCAGAAGTGTGTATTCTGTGGGCACAACCAGCAACAAGAAGCAGAAAACAACTGGAACGTTTACAGGAAAAGTTGAATGCAAGCCCTATCCAACAAGTGTTTATAAAACAATGTCAAAAGAACAGCGCCAGGAGCTTTACCAGATGAGACAGGCTAAAAAGAAACGAAATCTCAAGGCTGCTGAGACCAAAAAGAAAGAAACTGAAAATGAAGGCGCTGGTGACAGTTTTGGATCAAAATCTAAGAAATGACATAATAACCGGACACTATCACTAGAACACAAATTGTTAAAAATGGTGAGCCGGTCATTATACCAGATGAATGTCCCTGTAGGTTTTGATGATGGGGAAAATGAAGAAGGATATTGTGAGCTAGACTCACATGCAGATACTACTGCAGCAGGAAGCAATATGGTATTGCTGAATCCTGATCAAATCACAACACACGTTGATGTTGCACCTTTTTCTGAAGAGTACAAGCCCATCAAGAAAATCCCCATTGGAAGCTGTGCAACTGCATGGACAAACCCAACATCAGGCCAAGTATATATCATAGTGTTCCATCAAGCACTGTACTTTGGGGACAAATTGAAAAACAGCTTGATATGCCCAAACCAAGTGAGAGACTGCAATTTCAACTCTGTTGAAGAGGCACCTCGCCAATTTGATCCAAGATCCAAGCATGGAATTACAATTCAAACTCCACTGGAGGATGATGATCCGAAGCAAGTTTTTATCAAACTGAGTATGAGAAATGTGATCTCATATTTCCCCACAAGAAAGCCCACAAGAATGGAACTTGATGAATGTCAACATTTGATAGCAACAAATGATACTCCCTGGGATCCACATTCACTGAAGTTCAGGATGGCCGAGCTAGCCATTGACAATGGAGATCCAATTTCAGGGGACCAATTCAGCCTTCAAGCTATGTCAACCGAAGAGGACCAAGCAATGGAGGAAAGTTCTGTTGCAACAGAACCTGCAAGTAACGTTACAGGTATGCTCTCCAAGACCAGCTCAGACAAAAGGCATCCAAGTGTCATGCAGCAATGCAAACTGATGAGAGTCCATCAGGTATCCACAAGAAGAATGCTAACGGAATGCCAAATTGCAACAGATGGAAATATAGCTCACCGAATTTCTTCAGTTAGGAATATTTCAAGCGCGCAAAGCGTAGACCAATTTTTGTTTGATGATACAGAATTTGACTTTATGGAAGCTCCTGAAGAAGAATCAAAACAGGCCCCTAGCTCGCAAGAAATTGACAATACACTTGAAAGAAGGTCTCTTGACAGAAGAAATCAATGGGGGCCATCAGTGATAACAATTGAAGGTCCAAACAAAGTTGACTGTGAACGCCTAGCCAAAACTTGGAACATTAGTTTCAAGAAAGCTGAGCAGACACTGAAAGTCACGACGCAGAAGGCACTCAGGAATTTGCAATCACCATTGATGAAGCGACTTCCTACTCAGCGCTTCAGGAACAAGAGAGTCGCACAAGGAACCTGGTACACTGATACCTGGCATGCAAGAACCACGAGTATTATGAGGCAAGAAAAATGTGCACAGATCTTTACAAATGGAAATGGGTTTGAAGTATTTATACCAATACAGGACAAATCACAAGCCCATCAAGGACTGAAGACATTTATTCATGAAATTGGAATTCCAGAGCATTTGATTTCTGATGGTGCGCCAGAACAAGGATCCCCAAGAACCTACAAGACACACTGGAATTCAATTGTAAAGCGCAACCATATTCATCAGACATTCATCCAGCCACATTGCCCATTCCAAAATCGAGCAGAACAAGCAATTGGTCATCTTGGTAGCGCAATCACAAACAAGTCTGCAAAGAAGAAGTCACCGAGAAGGTTATGGTCATTTTGTGGTGAGCTATGTGCTAATATCAGGCAGCGAACAGCCTCCAACAACCCTTCTTCAATGGGGAGAACCCCATTTGAATTGGTCCATGGCTATAGACCCGATATTACATTATATACTTCATCAGAATGGTATGATTTTGTGTTTTATTATGATAAAGGTGATTCTTCTACTCGAGGCGTTGAAAGGCTGGCGCGATGGTTGGGCCCCTGTGGGAATAGGGTAGGTGGGGGAGATTGTTTTTGGCTCCTGACCGAATCAGCAATACCAATATCTACAAATTCAGTAAGGCCTGTAAAGGAATATGAATGGAGGGATAGAGATGTCCTAAGAAGAATGGAAGCCATTGACAAATCAATTGAATCCAAGATTGGAGATGAAGTCAAGGACAGCGCATCATTCTTCCAGGAAAACTACCCAGAGCCCCAAATAGAGCTATTTGAGAATCAACCAGTAAAAACACCGGATATGAAACTTGAAATGGCTGAGCCAGAAGCATCAGTAAAAGATGTTGATGAACCAGATGAATATCTGGGAAATGAAGTAATCATTGAAAGAGGTGATGAAAGACTCAGGTGCATTGTCAAGGACAGGGTTCGCGACTTGCAAAACAGACCGATAGGAATCAGAAATGAGAACCCTATACTAGACACGAGGCTGTATAAACTGCAACTACCTGATGGTACAATGGAGGAATACACGGCAAATATTGTTGCAGAGAGTCTGTATAGTTCTGTTGATGATGACGGACGGATGTTCACTTTACTGGATGAGCTCATTGACCATGAATGCGACAACACTGCACTAACTGATGATGAAGCCACGACCATAGCAAAAAATGGCAGAAAAACGCATAAACCTACAACTAGAGGTTGGAGAATTTTAGCCAGTTGGAAAGATGGCACTGAATCTTGGTGTAAGCTAAGTGATGTGAAAGAATCATTTCCAGTGCAATTAGCCGAGTATGCAGTTAACAACAATCTTGAAAAATCACCAGCTTTTAGATGGTGGGTGCACAAAATTTTGAGGAGGAAGGATCGAATCCTTAAAGCGGCCAAAACAGCAAAGTATTGGTTAAAGACTCACAAATATGGAGTTGAATTGCCACATTCAATCAAACAAGCGCTGGCTATTGATAAGAAAACAGGCACTGACCACTGGGAAAGAGCAATTCATAAGGAAATGACAAATAATATGGCAGCGTTTGAATTTTCTGATGATGATGTTATTCCAGTTGGCCATAAACAGATAACAACCCACATGATTTTTGACATCAAGCTTGGGTCCCTAACAAGGAAGGCCAGGTTGGTAGGGGACGGTCACAAAGTCCCTGCAGTGGCCAAAGAAAATACTTATTCATCGGTTCCCAGTCGAGACTCAGTAAGAATATTCTTTCTGCTGGCAGCGCTGAATGATTTGAAGGTTCTATCAGCTGATATTCAAAATGCATATTTGACAGCCCCGATTAAAGAGAAATACTTCCTAAAAGCGAGAGAAGAAGATGGTTTTCCACCTCACCTTGCAGGAAGACCTTGTAAGATTGTCCGGGCATTGTATGGACTGCCGGTTGCTGGTGCATCTTTCAGGTCATACCTCACCCAGCATTTGAGAGATCTTGGATATTCACCTTGCAAGGCAGATCCGGATGTGCACTTAAGAATTGAAACCAGGAAAGATGGATCCAGATACTGGGCAATGCTCATTGCCTATGTAGACGACATCTTATGTTCTGGTGAAGATCCAAAGTTCCAGCTTGAAAACATTGAACGGAAGTTCAAATTGAAGGATGATACAATTGAAGAGCCAACTCTATATTTGGGAGCTGATATTGGGAAATTCTACTTTGAAGGTGATTCAAAGCCAAGATGGTCATTATCAAGCACTAAGTACACAGCGAAAGCTGTTGCAGCAGTCGAACAAGAGTTAGGAACTGAAAAATATGGCTACAAGTATCTACCAAAATCAGCATCTAGTCCACTATCACATGATTACCGACCGGAAATTGATATATCCGAAGAATTGAACCCTGAATTGCAAAATTACTATCAAGGTTTAATTGGAGTCCTCAGGTGGATTTGTGAACTAGGAAGGCTGGACATTGTAATGCCAGTCTCACTAATGTCAAGGTATTTGGCACAGGCAAGGATCGGGCATTTGAATCAGTTGTTTCACATATTTGCATATTTGAAAAAGTACAACAGGACAAAACTGGTTTTTGATGATACCGTACCAAGTGTTGATGAAAGTAAATTTCAAAAATGTGACTGGTCTGAATTTTATCCTGGTGCCGCTGAGGTCACACCAACAGATATGCCTGAAGCTTTGGGAAAACATGTGACAATGAGTTGTTTTGTTGATGCTGATCATGCCGGATGCAAGGCAACAAGGAGATCTCATACTGGTGTTATTATCTTCATTAATAATGCACCGATCATTTGGTTTTCCAAAAGACAAACAACAGTTGAGACATCAACTTTCGGATCTGAAATCATTGCTTTGAAAATTGCAATCGAATTGGTTGAAGGTCTAAGGTACAAGTTGAGAATGATGGGTGTTCCAATTGATGGAAGCACAAATGTGTATTGTGATAATGATTCTGTTGTCACGAATGTTACACGACCTGAAAGCCCATGTAAGAAGAAGCACAACAGCATTGCATACCACAAAGCGCGTGAATCTATTGCAGCAAGAATTATCAGAGTTGCAAAGGAACCAGGTTCAACAAATATTGCTGATTTGTTTACAAAGCTAATGAGTGGCGCTGTTTTCAGAGAACATTGTTCTCGTTGCATGTGGTAAGGAAAGAATCAATCATTCGATGGAATGTTCGATCGATCATCCGATCGGAGTAACAAGTTGATTTTATTAAGTTCGATCATGGAAACGAATCGATCTGCAATGAGCATTTCGAAGATGGATAACTTGATCCATGAATACAATATATCAAACCGGCAAGGATCAGGGCAAAACGCCATGATACAAGCCAGAATGAATGGCAAAATGCCTCCCCATTTTCTTTTGATAGGGCCTCTGATGGTAGACTGGATACAGTTTGGTATTCAACTCACGATGAACATATTAAGCCATAGAATCCAGCCGCTTAACGGTTGGAGGATTTATGACTGAAGGGGACTGAAAAGAATTCACCGTGTAACGCGTACTGTACGAAAAGTCATAAGGGCAAATAACCTTATTCGTAAGGTTATTTAACTTGAGTGAATAATCGTCGGCGTTTCATGTGGTTTGTCTCTTTACCAAATTTCCCCATCAGCTCACACTTCGAAGAAATAACAATTCTAAAACACCATCATGCCCTAAAATCTATGTACAAACTAGTACTAATTCTACGTAATAAGGTACAAATACTGTGATATTCCAATGAGAATATCACGGTGAATTACACGGTAATACGATACTAAGAAAGACCAATCGGAGACGATTTGCGTGTGTTTTTGTCTCTTAAGAATTACATGTGTTTTGTATGCTTGAAATTACACGATGACGATGCGTAATTAACCTGTCGATCGGCATCGACAAGGCCGAATGAACTGTAACAATGATTACTCTTGCTCACTAAGTCAATCGATCGTAAGACCTTTTGCTACTTGTTACGACACGCTTTCTCTAGGCGCGGGTAGTGATTCAACAGAAGTAAATCTAGAAATCACGCGGTTAAGGACATACAGACAGACTAAACCAGTTACTCGTGTTAGTCGCCAAAGCAAATAACTGTTTATACGATTCATCTCAACGCATATATGACCCGTAAAGAGGGACCGACACCAGAGGTGCAATACGGTCCGGATATAACTTAATCCTAATGCTCACAATTTTAGAATCTAATCAATATTACTGCAATCTTCCTACTGTAATCTATCAACACGGAATAGGAATTAGAGTTTATCAGACCCAGACTCTAACAGTATAAGGAGTGTCCACACGACAACGGACGAAGCGAGAATGATTACCGACTGATCACCGGCTAGTCAAAGACCCCTGAAGGCTATGTCCATGTTTGAGCACTTAGATGGGTAATGGCACTAGTGCAGCCGGGCTTGAGCTAATACCTCTTGCTTCCCTCAAACGACATAATGGCCTAGGGGAACAAGCAAACGCCATCGATACAACACATCGAATTCGTGGGGGGGCCAGAACAACCGCAGTCTCTACATTCAAATGTAAACGTGTCCCAATTCAAACATGGAAGAGACCCACACGGTGTCTCGAAATGACACAATAAGGACGAGTAGACGACCCCACCAACAACAACAACAACAGTAACACCAACAGTTAGGAGCTTAAAGCTCACAAATAGCAGTAGGTGCGATTACCGTTAGGAGGGATCGATTCCTCCATACAAGTCAATATGATACTAACAAGAGGTGGGACAGCGTACAGACGTGTGCACTAAGCTGTTCTAAGCCTACAAACTACACGGAGATGGCAGTTGAATTATTCTACAGTAATTTCAACTCCCGCCGGATAGGGGGACCCGGTGGACTTGTAACCGTAAAATAACGGGAAAACAAACCAACGGCCCTAATCCCTGTGAAAACAATTCAACGGCCCCAAATTCCCACGGGAACGTGCAGAGGGCCGGATCTAACGGTCACTATATTCCCGCACGAATAAACTCAACGGCCGGCAGAGGGATTCATAAGCCAAATCAACGGCCAAGATTCGAAATCGGAACCCGAACAGTTTGCTTAAGTAAGGGGCAACGGAACGATTTTCATTCGGAATAGAAACGTTTGCAGAATTCCACAAGGAGAAACCACGAGAAATATCCACTACTAGTGATATCGCGAGGAAAGTGATTGCTTGAGAAATATAAAATCCTCTCAGAAAATCATTCATATATCACTTACAGAACAAGTAAACAGCTATTCCGGACCAGATACCAACCATGGTGAGAGGAAGAACAGCCCAACAGAACCAACGCAACGACAATGCGGCTGCTAATCCAGCGGCTGCAGCAGCTAACCCAGTAGCTGGTGAACCTGCCAACAATGGACCAGCCATTCCTGCCAATCTTGGTTTTACGGCAGCGCAAATGGAATTCATTAGGACCATGATGGATACTAACCGGGCCCCGTCGCTCACACAGGAGGTTCAAGACGCAATCGAACGCGCTAATCAACTTGAGGGAATCCCTGGATACGCAGGGGAACGGACTCTAACCCCAACAGAGGTGGATTTCAGAGAAATCTTCGAGTCCTTCGGGCTGAACCGGATCACAGCGGATGAGCTTTTCCGGACAGGCCACAGCAGTACTGACTCCCTAAGGGACATGGACGAATCTGCGATCAAATCCCTGGTGAATGGCGTCAACAAGACCAAACACAACTATTGCCCGGACCCAAAGCAAGTGTATGTGGGGAGGGTTTTCGGAGATCGACTCAAATTGTTTGTGGCTTGGATCGACTTTCAGCCCCTCATTGGAGCTACAGCTACCCCAGTTGACTGGGTAGCTGATCCGGATGCAGAATCCAAGACCCGGGACCGCCTCAAGTCCCTCAAGGAGGATGACAGCAACACAGCGGCCGGGGACCTCACTCTCCCAGAACCACTCACTGCAATGTCGAAATTCAAGGAGTTCGACAAACGATTCAGAGAGTATCTTAGACACAAAAGGGGTGTCACCAAAACATCTCTACTATACACAATTCGGAAGGACTCGATGGTAGGTGATGCCGAGAGGGGGGGGACCGTTGGATCTGCTCCAACAGATACGTATGCCAACTGGAATGAATATTCTATACGATGCACCGTTCACTCAGGATCCCACTGGACAAAAGACAACAATACACTATGGGGAATCCTCTTCAAATTGGTGGGAGCGGGTCCCGGTTGGTCCTACATCCAAGGCCTTGGATCGGACGGGGATGGGAGGAAGGCATATTTCACCCTCTATTCCCAGGCATATGAATCAACGAATGTAAGACTTCTCATAGAAGAAAAGAGGGCCTTCCTACAGAGTTCTACCTACTCCGGGGACACCAAGAACTACAGTTTTGACAAGCACAAGAGGCGTTGGTACGATGCAAAGGAGTTCCTATTGCGGCATAAGGCCTTCCCACCGGAAGATCAGTTTGTTACTGACTTCTGTCACTCTATCTCGGATCCACGACTCGAGATGGCAGTGCAATTGGTCCTAAATGAAGCAGGTGGCATGTACGACAATTTTGACAAGGCTTCCGCCCACTTCACTCAAACGCTTGGTATCAAGAAGATGCAAGCCAGTTGCAGAGGCAGTCGCAGAAATATCTCTTCCTTCAAGGGAAAAGGCGGCAACAAACGCAACAATGATAGCAACTCCTCCTCCAACAAGAGACACGGCAACAAGAAACAGAAAACTTCAGGTACCTACGATGGACCTCTGGAGGGAAAGATCTATCCAAAGGAAATCTGGGTCACTATGTCTGCTGCCCAGAAGAACCAAGTCCGGTCCCTACGCCCAGCTCTTAACTCCAATTCAAAGTCTGCACAAGTTTCTCTTGTTGAGGCCAAAGGGGACACCACTACAGCAAAAGGGTCGGCCGGCGATCAGTTCGGTAGTCATACTCACAAAAAGAAGAACCAAGACTGATTCGCCGGCCGGGGCCTGTCGATTGTATCCCGGGTAGGCCGGCCGATAGTCCATATCAAGAGTTTTGGCTCAGCATCTCCAGCTAATGGTCGATGCGAGTTGGACAGCCACGCTGATACAACAGCCGCGGGATCAAATATGGTATTACTGGATTCATTGGATTCTATCTTGACATATGTGGATGTTGCACCATTTTCAGATACATACTCACCGCTTAAGAATGTCCCTATTGCCCGTTGTGCCACAGCTTGGACTGACCCAACTGACGGGATTACTTACATCTTGGTGTTTGGGCAGGCTTTATTTTTTGGCGCCAAGTTGCAACACAGCTTGGTATGTCCCAATCAAGTACGGGACTGCAACTTCAACAAGGTTGAGGACACTCCAAGGCGTTATGACTCCAATTCTACACACGGGATTACATTCCAATCTGAAGACACTGAACTCTTCATCCCTCTCCAAGTCGAAGGCGTCATATCCTATTTTGATTCCCGGAAGCAATATACGCCCGTGAAGAAGGCGTCATAAATGAGCCAGCGTTTAAGTGGTGGGCTTATAAAGTACTTCGGAGAAAGGACTGGATCTTATCTGGCGATAAAACCAAATACTGGACCAAGTCCCATAAGTACGGGGTCCGGCTCCCTAAGTCTATTTCAGAAGCAAAAGCGATTGATAGAGAAACAGGGACCGATCATTGGACTCGGGCTATTGCAAAAGAAATGAGGAACAGCTCTATTGCCTTTGAATTCAATGAGGAGGACAAGATACCAGTGGGGCATACTAAAATAACCATGCACATGGTTTTTGACGTCAAGATCGACTTAACACGGAAGGCCCGGTTAGTTGGAGACGGCCACAAAGTCCCAGAAATCTCCAAGGAATATACTTATTCCAGTGTACCCAGTAGGGATTCAGTTCAATTGTTCTTCCTAGTGGCAGCACTCAACAACCTCGAGGTACTCAGCGCGGATATACAGAACGCTTACTTAACAGCACCCATCAAGGAGAAGTACTTCACAATAGCTACAGAGGCCCAAGGGTTCGCGTCGGAACTATGCGGAAGGCCCTGCAAGATTGTAAGGGCTTTATATGGACTCCCGGTTGCTGGGGCATCTTTTCGATCACACTTGGCTAGTCACTTGAGGGAACTTGGTTACGAATCTTGCAAAGCAGATCCTGACGTGCATCTCCGATCTGCATTCAAACCAGATGGCTCAGCTTACTACGAGTACTGTGTGGCTTATGTCAACGATATCCTTGTATGCGGAATGGACCCAAAGTTCCAGATGGATGCGATAGAAAGGCAGTTCAAGTTGAAGAATGGAACAGTTGAAGAACCTTCTTTCTACTTGGGAGCTGATATAGGAAAGACCTACATAGATGGTAACCCGTACTGGTCCATGGCTTCATCTAAGTATACTGCGAAAGCCATCAAATCAGTTGAAGAAGAACTACTAACCGGAAAATACGCGTTTAAGGTACTACCCAAGACAGCAAGGTCACCATTGAGCTCTGAGTATAGGCCTGAGATAGACGCGTCACCAGAACTTGATCCGGAGAAACAAAACTACTATCAGGGTTTAGTTGGGATACTCCAGTGGATATGTGAACTTGGTCGATTGGATATCATTATGCCCGTATCACTTATGTCTCGATATCTCGCGCAAGCCAGAGAAGGTCATCTCAACCAGTTGTTTCACCTGTTTGCATATTTGAAGAACTACAGCAAGTCTAAGTTGGTGTTCGATGCATCTATGCCTGAGGTAGATGAGTCAAATTTTCAGTCGTGTGACTGGAGTGAATTCTATCCAGAGGCCAAAGAGCTGTTGCCTCCAGATATGCCTGAACCAAAAGGAAAGGCAGTTATTACTACATGTTTTGTGGATGCGGACCATGCGGGATGCAAGGCTACCAGGAGATCCCATACAGGAGTCATCATCTTTGTTAACAGAGCACCTATTTTGTGGTTCTCCAAGAGGCAAACAACTGTTGAAGCATCTACATTTGGCTCGGAAATAGTCGCGCTTAGGATAGCAATCGAGATGGTAGAGGGGCTAAGATACAAGCTACGGATGATGGGCATACCTATAGAAGGACCTACCAATATCTATTGTGACAATGAGTCAGTCGTGAAGAACACTACACGACCAGAAAGCCCTTGTAAGAAGAAGCATAATAGTGTTGCTTATCATAAGGCAAGGGAATGCATAGCAGCAGGAACTATCCGGATTGCAAAGGAGCCAGGCGAGTCGAATATCGCGGACTTACTCACAAAATTAATGAGTGGATCCAGGCTAATTGAACTAGCAATGAGGTGTATGTGGCGAGATGGGGTTGATGAAAAATGAGACCCGCGGGATAGGTATCTTCTACTAGTACTCTCACTACCACGAAGACACGGGGACTCTAGAAATCATGCGGTTAAGGACATACAGACAGACTAAACCAGTTACTCGTGTTAGTCGCCAAAGCAAATAACTGTTTATACGATTCGTCTCAACGCATATACGACCTGTAAAGAGGGACCGACAGAGGTGCAATACGGTCCGGATATAACTTAATCCTAATGCTCACAATTTTAGAATCTAATCAATATTACTGCAATCTTCCTACTGTAATCTATCAACACGGAATAGGAATTAGATAAACAGATAGTTACAGTTTCTTATTTAGAGATTCTAAATTCCAAATTTGCTCTGAGTGATACGGAGTAGTTAATAAAAAATATTCGTGCGTTGAATTATTCACTCCGGAATATTTTTTTATTACTCTGGTTAGCGCCCTCACAATTTTGCAGGGCCTTCCACATAACTCCGGTGCGAACCCTTGTTCCAATGTAGACACCGTGTAGTATTTTTCTTTTATTGGTGCGGTTAAGTATGCGTTTTGTATGTCGGCACTTAAGACCTCAAGGTCGTTAAGTGCAGCAACTAGGAAGAACATCCAAACCAAATCCCTGCTGGGCACGCTTGAGTAAGTATACTCCCGTGATATCTCAGGCACTTTGTGTCCATCCCCAACAAGATGGGCCTTCCGGGTTAGATCTATTTTCACATCAAATACCATGTGCATGGTGATTTTTGTATGTGCCACCGGTACTTTGTCCTCGTCGTTGAACTCAAAGGCTATGAAATTGTTCTTCATTTCTTTTGCAATAGCCCGGGCTCAATAGTCACTGCCGGACTCATTGTCTATCTTCCTTGCTTCGGCAATTGTTTTTGGTAGTTGAATTTTGTACTTATGGGATTTTATTATTGGTCCAATATTTGGTCTTGGCGCTCAAGATAATCTGACCTTTCTTCCGAATTACCCGATAGGCCCACCATTTGAACGCCGGTTCATCTATTATGCCATGTTCTTTGGCAAATAGAGCCATTTCGATGGGGAAACTTTCCTTCATGTCACTTAACTTTGTCCAAGAAGAAGTCCCATCTTTCCAACTGACCAGGATTCTCCACCCTTTGGTTGTTGGCTTAGTCCGTGTTTGTCCGGACTTAGTAGTGATAGTTACTTGCTCTGTTGTTAGAGCCTCCTCATCTTTTTTATAGTCAAGTAGCTTGTTCAGGAGGCAGTACATGCGCCCTTCATCATCCACGGAGGAATACGATAGAGAACTCCGCAAGTGCCTCTATGATCCGTTGGATGGATCGATGGAGATGGGTCGGTAGTCCTCCTTGAGTGTAGGTAATCTCGCGGGCGAAATTTGGTTCGATAAGTGCGTCGAGAAAGGCCGTCCACTCGCATAATCCTCCTTCCTTGAGAGCTAAACACAGGGTGTTATCTGCTTCTCTTGTTATGCGAAATAGAGATAGAAGTATCAGCTTCATATCAGTATCAAAACTAGGGAAATGGTTGACAGCAGCGGCTTCGGCATCACCCGTGCTGTTCCCGCCTCCGAATAGATTGGCAGGTATGTTCGGCATTTGTGATGATCCTGATCCGTCGAAGGAATCGCGCGGTGAATGAGAACTGCTTTGTGTACGATGTGCAATTGGCATATGCCAGCGTAGGGATTGTATTCAATTCCGTTCCTGTTCCTTTTGTGTGCAAGCCACCTTGGAGCTTGCGACTGTTAATCTATTATTTTCCTTCTGAATCCGTTCCGTTGAGGGTCTGATTCAAAGGCTTCTGAAGAACAACAACGCTGCGTTAGTGTGTTAGTAGACGAACGATTGTACTCTACGCGTGGCAATTGTGGTTGGATACTTTCGGCAACGGATAATCGGACTACAGACGAGACTATGGAAACGCCAGATCTCTTCTTACTGTGAACTTATTCAGATACAGCGAGACAGACCTTAGTAATGTAGATTACAGGTAGTTGGTAGCAACTAGTGTGAATTTTGGGATATAAATCAGTTGAATGTTAAAAGTATGAGATAAAGTGAAATCTTGCCGAAGCGCAAGATATCTCTTTTATTGAGATGAATACGTTGCAACTGCTGTTGCGTAGTGATGGGATTACTCGCTGATTATTTCCGTACATGCATTGGTCGTTGACCGTATATATTTGTGTGTGTATATATATATATATATATTGCGTGAGAATCACACGCCAACGGTTTTCTTCTCTTACTCCGTTAGGAAGGCTTCATGATATGTTTATCATTAAGATCAGGAATTGCTCCCGTAGCTCGTGTGATATTTTATGAAATCAGAGTTTGCTCACCGAAGAACAATGGCAATACTATAAAACAGAGATTGCTCACCGTCGATGCGCGATGGGAATCGATGCACCGTGGTAATCGATATGTCGTGGGAATCGATTACTTTGGTTGATACGGGACTCATTGATTCGTACAAATAGGATATCTACCATCTGGTAGCTTTGGTACTTCTGGTCACGAAAGGAATTTAATAAGTTCTATTTTTGAGGACACTGCCATTGCCCTGGACAGCGATCCAGACAGTACTCATGTGGAATCCACAACAACAACAATGGATGGGGCTCCAACAGAGCCCATCCCCACACTAACAGATGATCCTGACCCGGAGGCTGAAGAACAGGAAGCCCAAATTCTGGCTCCCGCGCCCGCCGCGCCGGCTGCACACAATCAGCCTAATCACAACATACCGACCGGCGCGCCGGCCGACCCAAATGACGACCTCTCCACCGTTCAAGTAGAGGGAATGGATGAGCCCGACGATCCAACTGACAATCCAACTGACACTACGCCGGGCGAGCCTCCTAGCCCCGAACCCCGATGCAATCTTCGGTGTACAGTACACCAGACACACAAGAAGTTCAAAGCAGGGGAGGGGTACAAAGACACCACCCACCACCAGACGTTCTTCTCTGCGGGATACCGGTCAGCGGTACGAGCGCTTGAAAAGGAGCACCATGCTGTGGTTCTCGTTGCATCTGCCCTCGAACAATACAACAATCTGGACGCGACGTTGGCCACCAAACAGTATGGAATCAAGAAGGGTCTTAAACTGTTTGGAGAGCTTGGAGTGGAAGCCATTCTAAGTGAACTCAAACAAATGCACGACATGAAAGTCGTGGAACCCATTCACCCCCGGGATATGACCAGGGAACAAGTACAGCGGTCACTACAGTACCTCATGTTCCTCAAACGCAAGCGTTGCAGCAAGGTCAAGGCTAGGGGATGTGCTGATGGAAGATCACAACGAGCTTTCATAACAAAAGATGAGGCCTCATCACCAACAGTATCACTCTACGCACTAATGCTCTCTTGTCTCATCGACACCATCGAAGAACAAGATGTGGCCACGGCCGATATCCCAGGCGCCTTTCTCCAAACCCCGATGCCCGAGGATGAGGAGGTGTTTATCCGCCTGGATGGTACCATGGCTGAACTACTAGCCCAGATCGACCTGCAGCTATACAAGAAGTATCTCCTCAATCGCAATGGCCGGAAGGTCATGTTTGTTAGAGCCAAAAAGGCCATCTATGGTACTCTCAGAGCCGCACTAGTACTCTTCTGGGTTAAGCTTGTGGCGTTCCTCAATGCCGAAGGTTTCACTGCCAACCCATACAACATGTGTACCATGAACAAGATGGTGAATGGACATCAAATGACCATCGTGTGGCACGTGGATGATCTAAAAATATCGCATCAACAGTCAACTGTAGTGGACGCGATGCTAGAACGACTGAACACAGAATTCAGGACACTCAAACCATTATCAGTAATTCGGGGAAAGGTACACGAGTATGCCGGAATGACCATAGACTACAGCAAAAAAGGAAAGGTAGAATTCAGTATGTTTGACTACCTCGCAGATGTGCTGGAGAGTTTACCAGCTGAACTGCAGGAGGACAAGACAGCCCCAACCCCAGCAGCCTCCCACTTGTTTGATGTGTCAGATGAGTTGATGCCGCTATGCGAATCAGAACAAGAAAATTTCCACTCTTGTGTTGCCAAGTTGCTGTTTGCCACAAAACGGGCACGACCCGACATACAGACTGCCATTGCTTTCTTATGTTCTTGGGTGCAAAAGCCCAATCAGCATGACCAAAAGAAACTCAAACGGGTGCTGGCATACTTACGAGACACCATTGCTCTCCCCCTGGTGTTAGGATGGGATGGAACCGGGCAATCGTACTGGTATGTGGACGCATCCTTTGCTGTGCACTGCGACATGGGAAGTCATACCGGGGCCGTGTTGACCATGGGACAAGGCGCGGTCTTGTCCATGTCAACCAAACAAAACATCAATACCAAAAGCTCTACGGAAGCCGAAGTGGTGGGAGTTGATGATCACCTGCCCTTCAACCTATGGTGTCGATATTATCTCCAGTGGCAAGGCACTCTCAAGGATGCAACCCGATCAAGGGTAAACGCCCGGACGAGCCAGTTCTAGGGGAAAGAAACATCCTCTACCAAGACAACACTAGTTTGATACGGCTGGAGATCAATGGAAAAAGATCCAGCACTAAGCGGACCAGGCACATTAACATCAGATACTTCATGGTAACAGACCGGGTAAAGAATGGTGAGGTTACAGTGGAATACTGTCCCACGGGAGAGATGCTTAAAGAAACTGTGCCGTAACAAAAAGAAAACGCGATCGGCCTTATGGTCGATCGATTTAGTGAGTAAGAATAGGTTAATTACTCTTGTCATCGTCTTATCGATTATTGGCATATTACCGTGTAATTTGCCACCATGATAAGACACAAAACACACGTAAACCGGCCATCTTCGGTCGGTCTTTTACCGTATAATTCGCCGTGATATTCTTATCAGAATATCACATGTAATCGTATCTTATCATGTAGAATTAGTACTAGAATGTACGTAAATTTTAGGGCATGATAGTGTTTTAGAGTTGTTAATTCTTCGAAGAGTGAGCTGATGGGGAAAAACCCGCTAAGAGGCAATCCACATGATCGGAGCGCCGACGATTATTCACTCAGGTTAAATAACCTTACGAATAAGGTTATTGCCTTCATGACTCTTCGCACGTGCGTCTGTGCTTAGCACGTACGAATACGCGTTCAATTACACGGTGAATTCTTTTCAGTCCCCTTCAGTCGTAAATCCAATCGTTAAGCGTTTGGACCTTTTGACTTAATCCATTTGTCGTGGGTCATTGTCGTGTGTTGAATACCAAACTGTATCCAGTCTACCATCAGAGGCCCTATCAAAAAATGGGGAGGCATTTTGCCATTCATTCTGGCTTGTACCATGGCATTTTGCCCTGATCCTTGCCGGTTTGATATATTGTATTCATGGATCAAATTATCCATTTTCGAAATGCTCGTTGCAGATCGGCTCGTTTCCATGATCAAACTTAGTAAAATCAACTTGTCACTTTGGTCAAATGGTCGATCGAACATTCCATCGAATGATTGGTTTACTTATCCTGTTGTTTCGGTCGAACACACGAAAGAAACTTACTTACTTACCACATGCATCGAGAACAATGTTCTTGGAACACAGCTCCACTCATAAGCTTGGTAAACAAATCAGCGATGTTTGTTGAACCTGGTTCCTTTGCAGCTCTGATGATTCCTGCTGCAATAGATTCCCGGGCCTTGTGGTACGCTATGCTGTTGTGTTTCTTCTTGCATGGGCTTTCAGGTCGTGTAACATTTGTGACAACTGAATCATTACTATCACAATACACATTGGTGCTCCCATCAATTGGAACACCCATCATTCTCAACTTGTATCTTAGACCTTCAACCAATTCAATTGCAATTTTCAATGTAATGATTTCAGATCCAAAAGTTGATGTTTCAACTGTTGTTTGTCTTTTGGAAAACCAAATAATTGGCGCGTTATTAATGAAGATAATAACACCAGTATGAGATCTTCTTGTTGCCTTGCATCCAGCATGATCCGCGTCAACAAAACAACTCATCGTTACATGTTTTCCCAAAGCTTCAGGCATATCTACTGGTAGGACTTCAGTAGCGCCAGGATAAAATTCAGACCAGTCGCATTTTTGAAATTTACTCTGATCAACGCTTGGCACTGAATCATCAAAAACCAATTTTGACCTGTTATACTTCTTCAAATATGCAAATATATGAAATAACTGGTTCAAATGCCCCATTCTTACTTGAGCCAGATATCTTGACATGAGAGAAACTGGCATTACAATGTCAAGCCTTCCAAGTTCACAAATCCATCGGAGAACTCCAATCAAACCTTGATAGTAGTTTTGTAATTCGGGATTCAGTTCCTCTGATATATCAATCTCCGGTCTGTAATCATGTGACAGTGGACTGGATGCGGACTTTGGTAAATATTTATAACCATACTTCTCAGTTCCAAGCTCTTGTTCAACAGCTGCGACAGCTTTTGCAGTATATTTGATGCTTGATAATGACCACCTTGGTTTTGAATCACCTTCAAAGTAAGACTTCCCAATATCAGCTCCCAAATACAGAGTTGGTTCTTCGATGGTATCATCTTTCAACTTGAACTTTCGTTCAATATTTTCTAGCTGAAACTTAGGATCTTCACCAGAACATAAGATATCATCAACATAAGCAATCAGCATTGCCCAGTATCTGGATCCATCTTTCCTGGTTTCAATTTACATGGAGAATAACCAAGATCTCTCAAGTGTTTTGTGAGATATGACCTGAATGACACACCCGCAACTGGTAATCCATACAGTGCCCGAACTATCTTGCAAGGGCGACCTGCAAGGTGTGGAGGGAAGCCATCTTCAGCTCTTGCCCGCAGAAAATATTTCTCCTTTATTGGAGCTGTCAAATATGCATTTTGAATATCTGCTGAGAGAACCTTCAAATCATTTAGTGCTGCCAGCAAGAAGAATATTCTCACTGAGTCACGACTGGGAACAGATGAGTAGGTATTTTCCTTTGCTACAGCAGGAACTTTGTGACCGTCCCCTACCAACCTAGCCTTTCTTGTTAGGGATCCAAGCTTGATATCAAATATCATGTGCGTTGTGATCTCCTTATGACCAACTGGTATAACATCATCATCAGAAAATTCAAAAGCTGCCATGTTGTTTGTCATTTCCTTATGAATCGCGCGTTCCCAGTGGTCTGTACCTGTTTTCTTATCAATTGCCAGTGCTTGTGTAATTGAATGTGGTAATTCAACACCATATTTGTGACTTTTCAACCAATACTTGGCTGATTTTGCGGCCTTAAGGATGCGTTCCTTTCTTCTCAAAATTTTATGCACCCACCATCTGAAGGCTGGTAGCTTTTCAAGCTTGTTGTTGACTGCATATTCTGCGAGCTGCACTGGGAATGATTCTTTGACATCACTTAGCTTACACCAAGATTCGGTTCCATCTTTCCAACTGGCCAAAATTCTCCAGCCCCTAGTTGTTGGCTTATGGCTTTTCCTGCCATTTTTGGCTATAGTTGTGGCCTCCTTGTCAGTTAAAGCAGTGTTGTTGCATTCATGATCAATTAGCTCATCCAGCAGGGTGAACATTCGTCCATCATCATCAACAGAGCTGTAAAGACTTTCTGCAACAATGTTTGCTGTGTAGTCCTCTATGGTGCCATCAGGTAGTTGCAATTTGTATAACCTCGTGTCCAGTATTGGGTTCTCATTCCTTACTCCAATTGGTCGGTTTTGCAGATCGCGTACCCTATCCTTGACAATGCACCTGAGCCTTTCATCATTTCTTTCAATGATTACTTCATTTCCCAGATACTCGTCTGGTTCATCAATATCTTCAACTGATGCCTCTGGCTCTGCCATTTCAAGTTTCAGATCAGATGATCTCACTGGTTGTTCATCAAATAGCTCTTGTTGAGGTTCTGGGTAATTTTCCTGGAAAAAAGACGCGCTGTCTTTGACTTCATCACCAATCTTGGATTCAATTGATTTATCAATCGCTTCCATTCTTCTTAGGACATCACGATCCCTCCATTCAAATTCCTTTACTGGCCTGATTGAATTTGTAGAAATTGGTATTGCTGATTCAGTCAGGATCCAAAAACAATCACCTCCACCCACCTTGCTGCCGCAAGGTCCGAGCCATCGTCCCAGTCTTTCAACTCCTCAAGTTGAAGAATCACCTTTATCAAAATAAAATATAAAATCATACCATTCCGATGATGTGTATAACGTTATATCAGGCCTATAGCCATGCACCAATTCAAATGGAGTTCTTCCCATTGAAGAAGGGTTGCTTGATGCAGTCCTCTGCCTGATATTTGCATATAGCTCACCACAAAATGACCATAGCCTTCTTGGTGATTTCTTCTTTGCTGTCTTGGTTATGATTGCATTACCAAGGTGGCCTATTGCTTGCTCTGCTTGATTTTGGAAAGGGCAATGTGGTTGGATGAATGTTTGGTGTATATGGTTGCGTTTCACAATTGAATTCCAGTGGGTCTTGTAAGTCCTTGGTGAGCCCTGTTCTGGTGCACCATCAGAGATCAAATGATTGGGGATTCCAACCTCATGAATGAATATTTTCAATCCTTGATGAGCTTGCGACTTCTTTTGTATTGGTATGAATACTTCAAACCCATTTCCATTTGTGAAAACCTGAGCACATTTTTCTTGTCTCATAATGCTTGTGGTTTTCGCATGCCAAGTATCAGTGTACCAGGTTCCCTGAGCTACTCTCTTGTTTCTAAAGCGCTGTGTTGGCAGACGCTTCATCAAAGGTAATTGCAAATTCCTCAGGGCTTTCTGAGTCGTGACCTTCAATGTCTGTTCTGCCTTTTTGAAACTGATATTCCAAGTCTTGGCTAGGCGTTCGCAATCCACTTTGTTTGGACCTTCAATAGTTGTCACTGATGGTCCCAATTGATTTCTTCTATCAAGGGATCTCCTTTCAAGTGTATTGTCAATTTCTTGCAAGCTAGGAATTCGTTTTGATTCATTCTCAGGGGCTTCTGTGAAGTCAAATTCTGTGTCATCAAATAAAAACTCGTCTATCCTTCACGAGCTTGAAATATTTGTCACTGAAGAAATCCGATGAGAAATATTGCCATCTGTTGCAATTTGACATTCGGTCAGCATTCTTCTGGTTGATACCTGGTGCAATCTCATCAGCTTGCAGCGTTCCATGAGACTTGTATGGTTGGGCCCTCTGCTAGTCTTGGAGAGCATGTCCGTAACGTTGCTCGTTGGTTCTGTTACCACTGAACTTGCATCTTCAGTTGACATAGCTTGAACGCTGAAGTGGTCCCCTGAAATTGGATCACAATTGTCAATTGCTAACTCAGCCATCCTAAATTTCAGTGAGTGGGGATCCCATGGGGTGTCATTTGTTGCAATCAGATGTTGACATTCATCAAGCTCCAATCTTGTTGGCTTCCTTGTTGGAAAATATGAAATCACATTTCTCATACTCAGTTTTATGAAAACTTTCTTCGGATCATCATCCTCCATTGGTGTTTGGATTGTAATTCCATGCTTGGACCTGGGATCAAATTGACGAGGTGTTTCTTCAACAGAATTAAAATTGCAATCCCTCACTTGATTTGGGCATATCAAGCTGTTCTTCAATTTGTTTCCAAAGTACAGCGCTTGGTGGAACACAATAATGTAGACTTGACCTGATGTTGGACTTGTCCAAGCAGTCGCGCAGCTTCCAATTGGGATTTTCTTGATTGGTTTGTACTCGTCAGAAAAAGGGGCAACATCAACATGTGTTGTGATCTGATCAGGATTAAGCAATATCATGTTGCTTCCAGCTGCCGTGGTGTCAGCATGTGAGTCTAACTCACAGTATCCTTCTTCATTTTCACCATCATCAAAATCTAGTGGAATATTCATCTTATATAATGACTGGCTCACCATTGTTAAACATTTGTTTTCTAGTGTCCGGTTATGATGTCATTTCTTAGATTTTGAGCCAAAGCTGTCACCTGCACCTTCTTTTTCAGCTTCCTTTGCCTTTTTGGTCTCAGCAGCCTTGAGAGCCCTTTTTTTCTTACTTGCTTGTCTCATCTGGTAAAGTTCCTGACGCTGTTCTTTTGACATTGTTTTATAAACGCTTGTTGGATAGGTCTTATTCTCAAGTTTTCCTGTGAATGTTCCAGTTGTTCTCTGCCTTTTATTGCTTGATGTGCCTACTGAATATACACTTCTGGAACCCCTTTTATGCTTTCCATTTGCAAGCTTCTTCAATCCAAGTCGATTGGTGAATAAAATCAAACATTCATTGAAGTTGTCTCGATAGTCTTTGCTCTCATCAATTGCGTCGGCTTTGGCAGCGTCAAGTCGCTCATCACTGATTGAATTGATGAAGTCCCAAACAAATCTCCTTTCATTATGATTCTTTTCGAATCTCAGAATTGTTCCATGGAATGCAGTCCAATTTCTTTTGTGCTTGTTCCAATCATAGTTCTTATGGTCACCCGTGTAATGTGATTTTTTCATTTCCTGGTAGGTTTTGTTCAGGACCATAGTGATATTGGTATCAGTATAAGCATGTTGCATCAATGAAATGAACCCGTTTCTTGCATGCCCTGAGTTCAATTCAGTATTTTGGAAATGTGCCACATATTCCCATCCCGGCCCTTTCCTTGTTGCATCACACAACAACCTCCACACAACATTGTTGTCTTCATCATACTGATGGCCCGACAAAATGCCACATCGTTCATTGTAGTCACTCCAAGTTGGATATGCATTTGGATTTTGCCCAACTGTGCCAGACCTGGCTTCATCATCAACATCTTCCTTTTCTTGGGGTCTTATGACATATAAGATTGGGAATCCTTCAGAGTTGAATCTGTATCTCAAGTTTTGACGAAAACCTTCCTCCCATTCTCTGAATTTTGTAAGGTCCTTTAAATCAGGTGGGGTTGACTTTTCCTGTGATTTCACGCTCGACTCCATCATCTTGATTCTGAATTGTTGCAGTTCTAGGTTGTTTGGGTTCGCGTTCCAGTCAATAGCTTGAGGTTTGACTCCAATCAATGGTTGGTAGCGTGCCCAATTTTCCCATGTGAGAAGCCTTGACGACAGCCTGTTACCATAATGGATGCTTTTAGGATTAGAACAGTCTGGGCTGACCAATTTCAATCCGTGCATGAATGATTTGATGCTTTCCTTGTTGAGGTCTGTAATTTCACGAATATTAGACATTCCTCACCTCATAATTTCTTCAGCTGATTCGTAGTTGATACCAAAATCCATCAAGCTGCTTCTGAAAGCAAGATATTCTGGATCCAGTAATCTTCCATTGTTGAATCCCCTGATTGTTATTTTGAGTTGGGATGGCCTCAGTAAAGAAACCGTGTCATAACGTTCAGACCTTGAGTTGCCATCTTGTTGGTTTTCACTATCATCGCTGCTGGTTTCATCACTGCTAACATCATCTGGATTCCTACCCCTTCTTGCAGCGTCTTGTAATGCTCTGATCCTTTTCTTTACTTCTTGGTCAATGACTTGCTTCCAAGTTGAGTTCATTTGTGGATCAGTTATAGCCTTTTCCATTACACGCATGATTCTTTCCTCATCAGATTTGTCATCTTCTTTCTCTAATTCCATATCCTTCTGACTCTGATCGTCGCTATCAAATTCTGGTGGATTCTGTCCCGCATCCATTTTCGACTCCTCTTCATTGGGGTCATAGTCATCATCATCTTTTGGCTTTGCTTTTGTTCTTGTTTTTCTTTTCGCTCGAACCATGATGGGGACGATGTTTCGGATGTTTTGAAGTAATCAAATGATCGTTTTGGTGTATTTGTTCGAAATATTCGATGGACATTTGGATGGGAGTTTCGATCGAGTATTTAATCGAAGGTGGTATGTGGAAAGAGAGTGTAATCGAATCGGAGGATTGGGAGTGAGATGGTTGGTTAAATGTTGAGTGACTGTTGTATGTGGTTTGCTTATCTGTTCGTGTATATATATGTATATTCGGATTGAGTTTTCGTTCCGTATATTCAGATCAAGTTTTCGTTCCAGTTAATTTTTCATTTGTTTCTATGTGTGAGCTTTTGCTTTTGTTGCAACTTAAGATTGTGAGCGTTTCTATCCAGTCTCAGGATTTGCTCATTCTGTATTTCTGTGGTGAAGGACCGATGAATATTTCATCATTTTGTTTTCTGAGAATTTAGTGTTCTCTTTTCTCTTGGATCTTTGGATCTCCAAGTGCGTTTGAGATTTAGTGTTCTCATTTATATCTTTAGATTTTCCTTGCACGCAGATGCTTGCAATCTGTTCGATCCAATCTGTTTCACCATCATCAGAATACTTGAGGCTCAATCTTCTGGCTCACGTCATTCTTGTTTTCAGTGAAAGATCAGTGTTCTCGGATTGATTCCTTTCAGCTGATGCCAACCTGGGCGATTTTTCAATCGTCCAGCCCTTTTCCCTTCCTTGTTTTGTTGTTGGATCTCAAGACCCGGTGGAGCCACCACCTTGGTCCGTGTCTTCGGCCTCTTCTTTCAAGGGAGGCCGCCCTGGTGTTGGTCTGTTCCAGGGCTCCACAAGCAACTGCCTCTTTTACATCCTTGAGGGTTGATGCCGGTTGCTGATCAGGCTGGTCCGGATTCTTTTGGGTCTTTGAGCTCAACTGCGTTTCTCTCGGAAACGCCGTCCTCAGCATTGTAGGATGCTGGGTCTAATAAACTAAAGAAACTGCGCCGTAACAAAAAGAAAACGCGATCGGCCTTACGGTCAATCGATTTAGTGAGTAAGAATAGGTTAATTACTCTCGTCATCATCTTATCGATTATTGGCATATTACCGTGTAATTTGCCACCATGATAAGACACAAAACACACGTAAACCGGCCATCTTCGGTCGGTCTTTTACCGTATAATTCGCCGTGATATTCTTATCAGAATATCACATGTAATCGTATCTTATCATGTAGAATTAGTACTACGTCCGAGAACTGTTTCGCGGGGTTCAAATTTACTTCTCGCGCACAAATTTTGTGCGTGATTTTAACAAGGCAATATTTCTGGACACCCTGAAATTCCCACCCCCAGTAATTGCCTTAAAAGCATACAAAGAATAATTCTGTGCGCGTGATGCACATTACTCTACTCTCAAATAAAAATAATTTATTTTAGTCTCTAGCAGAACCCAAATATTATTCCGTACCAACAACACTTACTTCTATTCACGAATAAAAAAGAAATCTTTACTCAGTATTAATTCCAAAATATTGATCTCCCAAATAACAATTCAATTCTGCTCTCCTAATTGTGAATTCTATTTCTCGACTACAATATTCCCTTTTTAAAATGTAGATTCTATTATGCTTGATTTATTCCTATTGCAACGTATTACAAATCCTCCATTATTTCTGATATTCTCAATATTAAGTTCATAATAAGTAGTAGTTTTGTATTATATATGTACTTTTATTTTCTATATTAATTGAAGGGATAAATGGGCATTCATCGATGCTGTTATTGCCGGATCAACATTCATCACTCATGGGTTGGAGTTGTGTTTATTACACTAGCTTTTGCCGCTGTTTCTACTACTGTGCCCACGCTGTTGCTCTCGTTGCTTGCTGCTTTTGCTACTTTGTTTTGTTGTTCCATTTTGGCATTCCGTTTTGACCATGTTCCATTGTTGCTCCGTTTTTGTTGTTTTGTTTTTGTTGTTTCGTTTGCGTTGTTCGGCTTGCGTTGCTCCTTTTGCGTTAGTCCATTTTTGTTGCTGCATTTTTGTTGCTGCATTTTTGTTGCTCTGTTTTTGTTGCTCCATTTTCGTTGCTTCGTTTTCGTTGCTCCGTTTTTGTTGCTCCGTGTTTGTTGTTTCATTATATTGTGTCGTTGTTTTGTTCCATTGTTTCATTGTTCCATTTTTGCTGTGAAAAATAAAAATAAAAGAAAGAAGGATCAGAAAAAATAGAATCTCCAACAAATTGTTGTTGTTGTCACTCACTTGTGTTCCGTTATTGTTCCGTTGCTCCGTTTCATTTGCTATTCTGCTCTGTTGTTCCATTCAATAAAAATAAAAGAAAGAAAAATCAGAAACAAATAGAATCCCCAACAAATTGCCGTCACTGTTGTCACTTACTTGCGTTCCATTGTTGCTCCGTTGTTCCATTCTGTTTGTTGTTTTGCTCTGTTGTTCCCCCGTCCGATAAAAATAAAAGAAAGAAAGATCCAAAACAAATAGAATCTCCAACAAATTGCCGTCATTGTTGTCACTCACTTGCATTCCGTTGTTGTTGTTCCATTTCGTTGTTCCCTTGTTCCCCTGTTACACTCACTAGTGTTTCTTGGTTGTTCCATTGTTCTGTTGTCCGTGACTGTCGCACAACATTCATTTTCTGTACTTAAAAAAAAATACCGTGTCGGCCAAGAAGTATGTTTTTTTTTGGTTTTGTGTGTGTGCAGTTTTGTGTGTGTGCTCAGTTTTTCGTGTTTCTTCAGTTTTCCATGTGTGTGTGGTTTTGTGTGTGTTGTGTATGCTGTGTACCTTGACTTCTTACATGTGCCGTCTGGCTTGTTGTGTGTGGCCTTTATTTTCTATATAAGTAAAGCATGTACCAGTGCAAGCCACCCCTCCCGTGCCATAATTTTTTCAAAATGGAAAATTTGATTACACGAAGGTTATGTACTTAAATTCCATACTCATCTATAGAATCTGATAGCCAGTTGGTGGTTCGACACTGTGCCGGGTCAGCACAGTACCTACCAATACCTACGTACACTTTTTGCAAAGTACCCAATGGTGTACCTTTTTGCATCTAGTATCATCTACAACTAGTAATGCCCGCACACTTTTTTGTCTGAGAATAATCCAAAAACAGCACTTCCATTTTGATTAAACAACTTATGAATTAATTTTATTTGACACTCATTAAACTACATGTTTGGTGATTGGATTATTAGTGTTATTCCAATTATGGATAAGATGAAATGTACCAGAAAAATAAATTGAATTGACCTGATACTTTGGGAGCCATTACCCACTCAGTCAGTGTGTGCTGTTTGGAGGGCTCTGAAAGATGAGGAGGGAGATTGGCGTTTTAGCTAACTTCAATTGGTTATTACATTATCTTAACACTAAAATTATGAGCGGACGAATCCACTCTTTCCTAAGATCACTAGAATTGGTGCATCGGTCTGTTAACACTCCAATGCACACACTAGATTACTAATATTTGTACCGGTCCAGTGCATTCCTCACATGCCTTGTACCTTTATTACCAGGGGATGTAGGCCTTTACCTTGTGCCCTGTAGATTCTAGTACATAAGGACCTATTTTTAGTAAGTAGGAGAACCGGAACCGGTAAGTGGTAAAATCTCATTCCCACTTCCATTCCCGTTGGTCAATTCCTGTAGAAACAGGATGACTCGTACGATCAATCGCGCGTCTCATTCACTCGTGTCTCATTCATTCATTTGCGTCTCATTCATTCATTCGTGTCTCATTCATTCATTTGCGTCTCATTCATTCATTCCCGTACGAGAAGATTCCTGTAGAAGCAAGATGGCTAGCATGATCGAAACCCTTGTTCGATTGACTTCAAACACACTCCCCTGCTTCAAAGGAATCATTCAACTTTCTTCAAATGCTCAGGGATAAAGATCAAACCCAGTGGTGGTCATTTTGATAGTGGCTCCTTGTATGCCTTTCAGTTTTGACTTCCATTTTCGAGGTTGCTTCTTTGCATTCTTCTCATCTTCCCAGCAGTGTTTTGCTGCATGTCTTCCACCACAAATGCCGCAGTGTTTGACGCTGTTATTGCTGCTCCTGCTGTTGCTTCCATTGTTGCTTCCATTGTTGCTTCCATTGTTGCTTCCATTGTTGCTTCCATTGTTGCTTCCATCATTAGGTCTGCTGGCAACTTTGGGGTGGTACGCCAGTCGGAGCGGACATTGGAAAGCCTTATGACCCTTCTCTTGGCACCAATAACAAATGACCTGTCGATGCGGACATTGGAAAGCCTTATGACCCCTCTCTTGGCACCAATAACAAATGACACTCGATGCCCATTTGTCTCTTGTGTCAGGCTCCTTGTGATAGCCCATTACAGCAGTTGAGTCGGCGCTTGAGTTGTTTGTGTAGTAGGCCGTTGTGTAGTACACTTTTCGCTGCTGTCGTCACTGTCACTATCACTGTCATTGTCACTGCCACTGCTGTCGCTTGAGCTGCTGCTGCTGCTTGTACTTGAAACTTCATCGTCACTATTGTCGGTCTTGTTCTTCTTCTTGTCCTCGACAGTGATATCCGGTTGATCGACAGCATTGTCCAATTGTTCGACTTCGAGCCCCACGGTGTTTCCAGTACTTAAGCCAAAATTTTCCGGTGGTCCGACAATGTCTTCCGATAATTGGAATTCCCGTTCAACTTCTTGTATCTCCGGGGTAACATCTTTATCCGCTTGCTGTTGTCTTCCTGCGCAGCCTTCCTTGCTCTGGCTTCTTCTTCGCGCGCGCTCTGCTCTTTCAGCTCTTTGCCTATCTGCGTCTTTGTTGTTCTGTCTTTGTTGTGCTCGCTCTGCTCTTTCAGAGCGGCCTTTGTTCTTCTCCATTTCAAATTCAGGTTGCAAGGGAATCGTGAAGTGTCGGCTCCCCCACTTGCAGGCTGAAATTGAACTCTGATTACTGCTTGTTATGTATAAATTGGGGTCGGTCACCGGTCCAGTCGATGGTGGTGTCTGGATGCCCGATTCCGATGTAAATTGTCGTTTTTTGTTTTGTTTTGTTGTTGTTTGATAATCGGTCCCTTGGATGTTGATTTCTCAATTTCCGATTCTGCCGCCTACACGATTTTGGTAGGGATTGATTGTGTTTTCCGATCGTCTGACGTCGGTGTCAGATTCCCCGATTGTCCGAATATTTGGTTTTCGTAATTGGCCCTATCGATTTGTTCTGTCGATACCAATCCTGCTGTAGTATATGGTGGGTTGCTAGTGGGTGGATATCCAAATACTCCACACCGTTTGCGCCGTCCTCACACGTTTTTCTTTCGTAAATTGACAACGAATAATTGACAATTGGCCCTATCGATTCGTCGATACCAATCCTGCTGTTGTCCTTGGTGGGTCGCTGGTGGGTGGATATCCTAATACTCCACACAGTTTGCGTCGTCCTCACACTTGAATGTTGATAATTGGCCCTATCGATTTGTTCCGTCGATACCAATCCTGCTGTAGTAGTTTATTTTCGCTGACTCCCTGTTATTAGCCAGCCTGCCGTAGTTGTTCATTCCGCTGACTCCCTGTTATTAGCCAGCCTGCAGTCCGATACTTGGTGGACACACAGAGTATTTCGCCGTTGGGCAAATATCTCTCCTCCGAGTGCTCCGCCGTTGTGTGAATGCCTCGGGCTTGTAGTACGCTGACTCCCTGTTATTAGCCAGCCTGCAGTCCGATACTTGGTGGACACAGAGTATTCCGTTGAAACGCACGGATATCTCTTTCTTGTGATACAGAGTATTCCGTTGAAACGCACGGATATCTCTTTCTTGTAGTACAGAGTATTCCGTTGAAACGCACGGATATCTCTTTCTTGTAGTACAGAGTATTCCGTTGAAACGCACGGATATCTCTTTCTTGTAGTACAGAGTATTCCGTTGAAACGCACGGATATCTCTTTCTTGTAGTACAGAGTATTTTGGCTCTACCGAATATCTCAATCGTGGGGTTCCCCCAAGTATTTCGACTCTATCGAATGTCTTGGTCTTGGTGATGGTACGGTCACTCGATACACGATGTGACTTGGTCTTCTGATTGTACACTTGCTTCCTCTTTCGATGGTATTTCGCCTCTGGTGCGAGTCTCTTCTTCTTATTCTTTGCTCAACAGTGGTACGGCTGCTCGATAAATGTCCACACGATGCGGCTTGGTCTTCCGATTGTACTTGCTTGAGTTCTATTTGACAGTACGGTTGCTGTTCTCGTTGTCGCAACTTGGTCTTCCGATAGCACGTCGTCTTCTTGTTGTTGTTCTTCCAAGTATTTCGCTGTTGTAGTGCGAATGTCTTCTTCTTCTGAGTATTTCGCCGTTATGGTGCGAATATCTACTTCTTCTGAGTATTTCGCCGCTGCGAATATCTTGGTCTGCTGCTGGCTCCCTGGTCCAAGTATCTCACCGTAGTGTGAGTACCTCTTGTAAGTCAACCTGCTGTAGCTTGGCACCAACTCACCAACCTCGCGGATGAAGCGCTCCGTAATTCTTCGAAGAATGTTTGGACGGCTCTGAAAAATGAGGAGGGAGATTGGCGTTTTAGCTAACTTCAATTGGTTAGAAAAAATGTGTCGTAACAAACAAACAAAGGTCTTATGATCGATTGATTTAGTGAGCAAGATTATTACGGTTCGATCGTCTTTGCCCATCGACAGGTTAATTACTCATCGTCATCAAATTACTCATCGTATCGTGTAATTTCGAGCATACAAAAACACATGTAATCTTAAGACACAAAACACACGCAAAACCATCTTCGATCGGTCTTTTGTTACCGTATAATTCACCATAATATTCATTGGAATATCACGTGTATTGTACCTTATCGTGTAGAATTAGTACTAGGTTGTACGTAGATTTTAGGGCATGATAGTGTTTTAGAGTGTTAATTCTTCGAAGAGTGAGCTGATGGGAAAACTCTCGCTAAGAGCCAATCCACATGTAAAGTCGTTGCCGGTCATTCACTCAGGAATAACCTTAAGGATAAGGTTATTGCCCCTTTTGACTTTTCGTACGAATACGCGTTACACGGTGAATTCTTTTCAGTCCCCTTCAGTCATAAATCCTCCAACCGTTAACCGGCTGGATTCTATGGCTTAACCTATTCATCGTGAGTCATTTGTTGGATACCAAACTGTATCCAGTCTACCATCAGAGGCCCTATCAAAAGAAATGGGGAGGCGTTTTGCCATTCATTCTGGCTTGTACCAAGGCATTTTGCCCTGATCCTTGCCCGATTGATATATTGTTGTTATCCATGGATCAAAATATCCATTTTCTTTCATTCCCTGATCAAACGCTTCAATCGAATGAAAACTTTACCACATGCATCGAGAACAGTGTTCCCGGAAAACAGCGCCACTCATTAGCTTAGTAAACAAATCAGCAATATTTGTCGAACCTGGTTCCTTTGCAACTCGGATAATCCCTGCTGCAATAGATTCTCTGGCCTTGTGGTATGCAATGCTGTTATGCTTCTTCTTACATGGGCTTTCAGGTCGTGTAACATTTGTGACAACAGAATCATTATCACAATACACATTTGTGCTCCCATCAATTGGAACACCCATCATTCTCAACTTGTACCTTAGACCTTCAACCAATTTGATTGCAATTTTCAAAGCAATGATTTCAGATCCAAAAGTTGACGTTTCAACTGTTGTTTGCCTTTTGGAAAACCAAATGATCGGTGCATTATTAATGAAGATAATAACACCGGTATGAGACCTCCTTGTCGCCTTGCATCCGGCATGATCGGCATCAACAAAACAACTCATCGTTACATGTTTTCCCAAAGCTTCAGGCATATCTGCTGGTATGACCTCAGCAGCACCAGGGTAAAATTCAGACCAGTCACATTTTTGAAATTTACTCTCATCGATGCTTGGTACTGTATCATCAAAAACCAATTTCGACCTGTTGTACTTTTTCAAATATGCAAATATATGAAACAACTGATTCAAGTGCCCAATCCTTGCTTGTGCCAGATACCTTGACATCAGCGAGACTGGCATTACAATGTCTAGCCTTCCTAATTCACAAATCCACCTGAGGACTCCAATCAAACCTTGATAGTAGTTTTGCAATTCAGGATTCAATTCTTCTGATATATCAATTTCCGGTCAATAATCATGTGACAATGGACTGGATGCTGATTTTGGTAGATACTTGTACCCATATTTTTCAGTTCCTAGCTCTTGTTCGACCGCTGCAACAGCTTTTGCCGTATACTTGGTGCTTGATAATGACCATCTTGGTTTCGAGTCACCTTCAAAGTAGAACTTTCCAATATCTGCTCCCAAATACAGTGTTGGCTCTTCAATAGTATCATCCTTCAATTTGAACTTTCGCTCAATGTTTTCAAGCTGGAACTTTGGATCTTCACCAGAACATAAGATGGTGTCTACATAGGCAATCAGCATTGCCCAGTATCTGGATTCATCTTTCCTGGTTTCGATTCGTAAGTGCACATCCGGATCTGCTTTGCATGGTGAATATCCAAGATCTCTCAAATGCTGTGTGAGATATGACCTGAAGGATGCACCTGCCACCGACAGTCCATACAATGTGCGAACTATCTTGCAAGGCCTTCCTGCAAGATGTGGTGGAAAACCATCTTCAGCTCTCGCTTTTAGAAAGTATTTCTCTTTTATTGGGGCGGTCAAATATGCATTTTGAATATCTGCTGAGAGGACTTTCAAATCGTTCAGTGCTGCTAGCAAGAAAAATATTCTTACTGAGTCGCGACTGGGGACAGATGAATATGTATTCTCTTTTGCTATGGCAGGAACCTTGTGGCCATCTCCTACCAATCTAGCCTTCCTTGTTAGGGACCCAAGCTTGATGTCAAAAATCATGTGGGTTGTTATTTGCTTATGGCCAACTGGGATAACATCATCATCAGAAAATTTGAAAGCTGCCATGTTATTTGTCATTTCCTTATGAATTGCTCGTTCCCAGTGGTCAGTCCCCGTTTTCTTATCAATAGCCAGCGCTTGTTTGATTGAATGTGGTAATTCAACACCATATTTGTGAGTCTTCAACCAATACTTTGCTGTTTTGACTGCTTTAAGGATCCGATCCTTTCTTCTCAAAATTTTGTGCACCCACCATCTGAATGCTGGTGTCTTTTCAAGATTATTGTTGACAGCATACTCAGCTAGTTGCACTGGGAATGATTCTTTAACGTCACTGAGCTTGCACCATGATTCTGATCCATCTTTCCAGCTGGCGAGAATCCTCCAACCCCTAGTTGTCGGTTTATGGCTTTGACGGCCATTTTTGCCTATAGTTGTGGCTTCCTCATCAGTTAAAGCAGTGTTGTCGCATTCATGATCAATTAGCTCATCTAACATTGTGAACATTCGTCCATCATCATCAACAGAACTGTACAGACTCTCTGCAACAATATTTGCTGTGTATTCCTCAATGGTGCCGTCAGGTAGTTGCAATTTGTACAGCCTTGTGTCTAGTATTGGATTCTCATTCCTTACTCCAATTGGCCTGTTTTGCAAATCTCACACCCTATCCTTGACAATGCACCTGAGCCTTTCATCATTTCTTTCAATGATTACTTTGTTCCCCGGATATTCATCTGGCTCATCAATATCTTCTACTGACGCCTCTGGCTCAGCCATTTCAAGTTTCAGATCAGATGATTTCACTGGTTGTTCCTCAAATAGCTCCATTTGAGGCTCCGGGTAGTTTTCCTGGAAGAAAGACGCGCTGTCTTTCACTTCATCACCAATCTTGGATTCAATTGATTTGTCGGTTGCTTCCATTCTTCTGAGAATATCTCTATCCCACCATTCATATTCCTTGACAGGCCTTATTGAATTTGTAGATATTGGTATTGCTGATTCGGTCAGGAGCCAAAAACAATCACCTCCACCTACCTTACTGCCACAAGGGCCCAACCATCGACCCAACCTTTCAACGCCTCGAGTAGAATAATCACCTTTATCAAAGTAAAACACAAAATCGTACCATTCTGATGAAGTGTATAGTGCAATATCGGGCCTATAGCCATGGACCAATTCAAATGGAGTTCTCCCCATTGAAGAAGGGTTGCTTGATGCTGTTCTCTGCCTGATGTTTGCACATAATTCACCACAAAATGACCATAATCTCCTCGGTGATTTCTTCTTCGCTGACTTGGTTGTGATTGCACTCCCAAGATGTCCAATCGCTTGTTCTGCTCGATTTTGGAATGGGCAATGAGGTTGTATGAATGTCTGATGAATATGATTGCGCTTTACAATTGAATTCCAGTGCGTCTTGTAAGTTCTTGGAGATCCTTGTTCGGGAGCACCATCAGAAATCAAATGCTCTGGGATTCCAATTTCATGAATGAATGTTTTCAATCCTTGATGCGCTTGTGATTTGTCCTGTATTGGTATAAATACTTCAAACCCGTTTCCATTCGTAAAGATCTGTGCGCATTTCTCCTGTCTCATAATACTGGTTGTTCTAGCATGCCACGTATCAGTGTACCAGGTTCCTTGTGCAATTCTTTTGTTTCTAAAGCGCTGTGTAGGCAGCCTCTTCATCAATGGTAGTTGCAAATTCCTGAGTGCCTTCTGCGTCGTGACTTTCAATGTCTGCTCAGCTTTCTTAAAACTAATGTTCCAAGTTTTGGCTAGGCGTTCACAGTCAACTTTGTTTGGACCCTCAATCGTTATCACTGATGGCCCCCATTGATTTCTTCTATCAAGAGATCTCCTTTCAAGTGTATTGTCAATTTCTTGCAAGTTAGGGGCTTGTTTTGATTCGACTTCAGGAGCTTCCATGAAATCAAATTCTGTATCATCAAACAAAAATTGGTCTACCCTTCGCGCGCTTGAAATATTCGTTACTGAAGAAATTCTATGAGCAATATTTCCATCTGTTGCAATTTGGCATTCAGTTAGCATTCTCCTTGTTGATACCTGGTGCACCCTCATCAGTTTGCATTGCTGCATCACGCTTGGATGCCTGTTCTCTAAGCTGGTCTTGGAGAGCATATCCGTAACATTACTTGTAGGTTCTGTTACAATCGAACTTGTATCCATGGCTTGATCCTCTTTGGTCGACATGGCTTGAAGGCTAAACTGGTCCCCTGAAATTGGATCTCCATTTTCAATCGCTAACTCGGCCATCCTGAACTTCAGTGAATGTGGATCCCACGGGGTATCATTTGTTGCAATCAAATGTTGACATTCATCAAGCTCCATTCTTGTTGGCTTTCTTGTGGGAAAATATGAAATCACATTTCTCATACTCAGTTTGATAAAAACTTCCTTCGGATCATCGTCTTCCATTGGCGTTTGAATTGTAATTCCATGCTTGGATCTTGAATCAAACTGACGAGGTGTCTCTTCAACAGAGTTGAAATTACAGTCCCTCACTTGATTTGGGCATATCAAGCTGTTCTTCAATTTGTTCCCAAAGTACAGCGCTTGATGGAACACTATGATATATACTTGGCCTGATGTTGGATTTGTCCAAGCGGTAGCACAACTTCCAATTGGGATCTTCCTGATTGGCTTGTATTCTTCAGAAAAAGGGGCCACATCAACGTGCGTTGTGATCTGATCAGGATTCAGTAATACCATATTGCTTCCTGCCGCAGTGGTGTCTGCATGTGAGTCTAACTCACAATATCCTTCTTCATTTTCTCCATCATCAAAATCTAGCGGGATATTCATCTTGTATAATGACCGGCTCACCATTTTTAACAATTTGTTTTCTAGTGTCCGGTTATTATGTCATTTTTTAGATTTGGATCCAAAACTGTCACCCGCGCCTTCGTTCTCAGCTTCTTTCTTTTTAGTCTCAGCAGACTTGAGATTTCTTTTCTTCTTTGCCTGTCTCATTTGGTAAAGCTCCTGACGCTGTTCTTTTGACATTGTTTTATAAACACTTGTTGGATAGGGCTTGCATTCAACTTTTCCTGTGAACGTTCCAGTTGTTTTTTTCTTTTTGTTGCTGGTCGTGCCCACAGAATACACATTTCTGGAACCTCTTTTATGCTTCCCATTTGCAAGCTTCTTCAATCCAAGTCGATTGGTGAGTAGGATCAAACATTCATTGAAGTTGTCACGATAGTCTTTGCTCTCATCAATTGCATCTGCTTTTGCAGCATCAAGCCGCTCATCACTGATTGAATTGATAAAATCCCAAACAAATCTCCTTTCGTTGTGGTTCTTTTCAAATCTCAGAATTGTTCCATGAAAGGCAGTCCAGTTTTGCTTGTGCTTGTTCCAGTCATAATTCTTAGCATCGCCAGTGTAATGTGAATCTTTCATTTCCTGATAGGTTTTGTTCAGAACCATAGTGATATTGGTATCAGTGTAAGCATGTTGCATCAATGAAATGAAAGCATTTCTAGCATTACCTGAATTCAGAGCAGTGTTTTGGAAATGTGCCACATATTCCCAACCAGGACCTTTCCTTGTTGCGTCACATAACAGCCTCCAGACGACGTTGTTATCTTCATCATACTGGTGACCTGACAAGATGCCACACCTTTCATTGTAGTCACTCCAAGTTGGGTAGTATTAAATTCCTTTTGCACGTACACGAAAACTACAGTACTCTAAATTACGTACGTATATTTCTACGTAACTTACAGTACTGCAGCTGTCAAAGATACAAACGATCAAGTCATATGCACCTTTAGTGTTTGGAATAATGAGACCTCTTTCTCTATGTGAGATCGGAATACGATCGAACCAGAGGTGCAATCGTCATTCTGACACCCAAATTCGATACTTAGTGGTCGAACAACAGTCATTCTTACAAGTAAGACCGAACCAGAGGTGCAATCGTCATTCTGACACCCAAAATTCGATACTTAGTGATCAAACCAAAGTCATTCTTACGATCGACGTTCGATACTCAGCAATCGAAGAAGAACACACACTAGAGGTTCGCACATGCAATCTCTTGTTAAGTGTGCTGTTTTCAAGAAAAGACAGCAGAGGTTCGAAGCGCTGCTCTCGAACTTGTTACTTGTTTTCTGCTGTATAAAATACGTGCTGTATTAGCGGCAGTTCGTACGATCTTTAAAAGAGATACTTGCTCTCCAGCAAGAAACATCTCTTCATCTCATACTTTTAGATTATTTGATTATTCAACCTTAAACCTTGCATCGGTAGCCATGCTTCCCACTGTAGAACTACAAGCCTAAGATCTAACACAGACCGGCACTTCAACCGGCCTGCAGCCACAGCTCCTGTTGCTCTTCTTTGCCTTTGGATTGAATCAGCTCAACAGCCAGTTTCAAAAGGAAATTAACAGATTAACATTCGCAAGCTTGTTGAAGCTTGCAGAAGAAGACAACAGTAGAAGCACTCGACGAAGAACCAATCCGACAGCAGATCATCGAACGCTCGACTACGGACGACGATCGATAGTTCTCTGATCCGATTACACAACAAAGACCATCAACGGACAAGCCGTTTGTCTTTAATAGAAGCCCATTGCATTGGACATGCCAATAGCAATCTATCTCCATACAAGGACCACATCACAAGTTACCCAGATTATATATTTTCCGCGTCTACACCATCCTGTCAAGGACACATCGACGCCCATCATTTGATTGCGCTAAGCATCACAAAACATCGACTACAGCTATTCCAACGATAGCTGTCTTACACCTTTTCATCTACACAACAACGTTAATTGTGCTCGCAAGGCCAAGCAATTGAAAGACAACCGATTTCAAGGAGACGACACAACAAGGATATATCAACGCTCAATCCGACAGCAGATCACCGATTGACTCGACTACGGCCGACGACCGGTAGTTCTCTGATCTGATCACACGACAAAGACATTGCATTGGATACGCCAATAGCAACCCATTCGGGTCCAATCTCTTCCGCGTCGTGATCCATCCCTGGCGACCCCAACGTTGCCAAGATACCGGCGCTCATCAATTGCTCAGCGTAAGCGCTGCAACCAACAACGCATCGAAAACAGAAAACGAATTTCGTTGCTTCACCAACCTCTTGGAAATATTGATTGTTACCACACCGATCATTCAATTCCCCATCCCCAGTACTCTAGAATTTACCAACACCAACGAAAAATTCAATTAATTCGGACCGCCGTTGCGAAAACGAAACAACGACACAAAGAAAACGAAATCCCGTTGTTTCACCACATCTCGAATAAGCAAATTTTTCGTTGCTTCACCACGTTGCCCCGCCGATTCTCGAAGCCTCGCCACACCGCCTGCACGTCGTATTTCATCGGGACCGACTTCTCCTCGCTATTGCGGTCACGCTGGTCCTATTCAGGTCCTCCATCTCCCAATATTGACAGAGATACCCACCTTTCTCGATACGAGAACATTACGGCGTCAACGTCGCTTTGACCTCTTAACCTCACGAATAGAAGGCCTCTACGCGTTCCTGTATCCGTTACTTCTATTCTTCCGGACCAGCCAAGCCAACTACACGCCTTACGCCATTTGTTGAGGCTACAACATCAACGCCACGGCGCTAGTAGAAGGGACGACAATTCTGGAGTAACGGCGAGATTACACCAAGCAATTCGTTACGCTCCTCCCCCTGTTATCAGCACACCTGTTATCAACACCCACTAGCCCTACGATACTACGTACTACCAGATTCGCTGTGAAAACGGCATCTACCTACGATTATGTCGCCCGACCAACAGGATAACACTACTCAAGAAGCTGATAAAGAGGATGTCTCCATCTCGGACATCTTCCCATCATTTGATCAAGCACTAGCCACATTCCTACACGACTCCTTCGATGCCCCAAAGGAATCCCACTGCACCTTGTGTGAGGCGCTCATCGCTCGCCAGTATAGGACATGGTCAGATTTCCTATATATAGAAGACGACATCGATGCTCTCACATATCAGGAAGGAGGTGCACGAGTACCACTAACTCGGCATGTACAGATAAGGTTACAGCGCTTCGTTGATTTTGGTCGACGACTCACTGAACAGGGTCTAGACTGGGAAGAACGTGACCATTACACCAAGGAAGCCTTTAGGAAATACTGGCATGGGATCGTCAAAGCCAACAGAGACTCCACGGCCAACAGGGTAGTAGTGCCCACTCACGCCATACCACCAGATGGACCAGGTCGATCGATAAAACCGATAGACCAGCTCAAATATGAATCATGGCTCAGAAAACCAAGGGCCGAGACCACCTTTCCGCCTGTTCATTCCACCAGTAGCACTCCCGCTGTTAATTACAGCCCTCCTCCTGCTGCTTACAAAACGCCTGCTCAGCCCACTGTTGACAATCCTGAGCCCCCTACAGGACTCCCTGGCAGTTCCCATACTGGATCAACTGCTGATTCCACCTCCACCGGGACTTATTCCTACACCTGGAAGTATTCACCCAGCACTGATTCAGTACGCTTCAGAAGAATCGCCTATTCCTCCACTCCTAGTATTGTTCCTGCAGACACTCCTACTGGAGATGTCCCCCCTAAACGCAATCGCGAATCACATTCCACTCGCGCTCGAACTTCCTATCTATCTCCCGCCAACTCTCGTTGGACGTTTTACCCTCAGTCTGAAACAGTGGTATTTCATCGTGCCCGTTCTGCTACCCAACCTTCTTGCATTCCCTCTTTGCAACTTCCACCATCTGGGGCATCTTCTAAAGATAGTGTCGTTTCAAGCTTCGCTATGCAGCCTCTTTATGGGGCATCCTTCTGTCCAGTTTGGAAACCATCTGCTTATCCCGTTTGGAAGCCTCTTTATGAAGCACATTATATGACCTACGATTTGCCTACTGTCTGTATCACCAAACGGCATCGTGATGCTATCAAGATCAAGCTGTATCAATTACATGCTACTCTCTTGATTGCCAATTGGCTCTATGACGCCGTCACCTGACAGATCCAATCTACGATTTGATC
This sequence comes from Pseudo-nitzschia multiseries, assembly GCA_037355745.1. Lineage (NCBI taxonomy): Eukaryota > Bacillariophyta > Bacillariophyceae > Bacillariales > Bacillariaceae > Pseudo-nitzschia > Pseudo-nitzschia multiseries. Next base: position 2,726,300 of record CM074783.1, read on the forward strand.
TACTATCTATTCCAATCATGGGGCACCATTTGATCTATGATCACGGTACGATCTTTACAATTTGCTCTACGTTTTTAATCTACGATTTGAGCTACACGTTGTTCCATGATTTGATGCGCTCCAGTTGATTTCTACGATCAATTTCACGATTCGTTATTGCTGACATACACGGTCCAATGGTCTCCGATCAAACCAATCATCATTGATCCACAATCAACCGTCTTTGCTCTGGATGTATCTACAATCAAACGCTGCTTGTCAAGTACAACGCTTTGATCACAATATGATCTTAGCGATTTTGATTCATGATCAATCTACGATTTGATCTACGATCAATCTACGACCCATCTACGCTTCAATTTTGTATCCGACCAATCGACTCTGTTCACGATCTTATTGCGTCGTACGTTTCGAAGCGGCTAATACTCACGCATCGATTCCTTTCAAGCCGGTGTCTACGCATCGACTTCCTACGAATTGCTTTCTATGATTCATTCATTCATTCCTCCCAAGCAAGAAGATGGGACATATCTCACATGCTTGATCTTGTGCAAGAAGATGATCTTGTGCAAGAAGATGGGGCATATTAAGATTTTTCCACTGATACGAATCTACAATTTGACCTACGACTCATCAATAGCTTGCTTATGAATTGACTGTACTGACTCTTTGCAAGGCTCAAATCTCGATCATGCGCATTCGTCATCTACAACTTCCTTCTCCAAGCATTCTGCTATGGTTATCTCGCATCCTCCGATTTGATTGCTACGATTTGATTGCTACGATTTGGTTGCTACGATTTGATTGCTACGATTTGATCTACGATTCGATCTACGATTTGATCTACGCTTAGATCACAAATTCTACGCTTCAATCTTCGACTTACGTCCATGATCACGAAGGCGAGTCAAGCTTCGATTATGATTGATTTTGATCAATCGCTTTCACCTGATCTTGATCTAAGATTTGATCTACGATTCGATCTACGTTTTGATCTACGCTTAGATCACAATATGATCCCAGCTTCGACTACGATTGATCAAATCTACGATTCATCTTATTTGTGTTTCCACTCAAGTATACGATCCGAATATACGATTATACGCTCAATATCTACACCAAGTTACGTGCGATTGAACCAGTCTTAGTTTCCATTGGTCATCACTTGTCCTGTTGCTCTTCCGGCTCTCTTGCAGGGGCACTTCTTCTGTACAAGACAGCCATCACGCCCACTCGCAAGTCTTCCTTCCCAATCATGGGGCACGACAGCGAGTCTTCCCTACGTATCCTTGGTTCTACGATTAGAGATATGATATTGTGATTCGATTCCCCGCTTCATATGATCAACTGGTATATCATGATTTGATCAAGTCATTCGATCTCCGATCAAACGAATCATATGGTTCACTACGATTGATCTCCACAATTAGATCCACGATATGAATCTACGATTTGATCTAAGATCTTATACACGACCCATCTAAGATCAATCTAAGATCAATCCACGCTCCAACGATACCTATGATCAACCGATATTTGGGAATCTGCGATCAATCGATTTCTACGACTATGCCTCTGCGATTTGATTCTAAGATCGTATTGATTTCCATGTATCTACAAAACAACAAACCAATCGATTCCATCCGTGATTCACTTGCATCATACACTTTCAAGGTGATGAATACCCACGCACCCAATCCACTTCAATCGATTGATATGATTTGCTTATAAGATCGATTGGTACCAACGCCTCTGCGATTTGATTCTACGACCGTATCGATTCCCAATCTTCCTCGATCCGATCTGAACCCCGATTGATCCAACATCTACAATTAGCTGATGTCCGCTCATGGGACATCTTACTCTATGCAAAATCGATGCCTAATCATGGGGCATCTTGATCTATGCAAATCCATGCCCAATCATGGGGCATTCTTCTCCTTTGGTACTCTTCCTGTGATAAAAGTTTCTTCCTTTCTATCGAGTAAGCAGATGGGGCATATTACATGTTCCTCACATACGTACTCCGGGAATTTGTTTGTTCTTCTCACAGAGATAATGCTTGCACTTCATCACTTGCGAGAAGATGGGGCATATTAAATTCCTTTTGCACGTACACGAAAACTACAGTACTCTAAATTACGTACGTATATTTCTACGTAACTTACAGTACTGCAGCTGTCAAAGATACAAACGATCAAGTCATATGCACCTTTAGTGTTTGGAATAATGAGACCTCTTTCTCTATGTGAGATCGGAATACGATCGAACCAGAGGTGCAATCGTCATTCTGACACCCAAATTCGATACTTAGTGGTCGAACAACAGTCATTCTTACAAGTAAGACCGAACCAGAGGTGCAATCGTCATTCTGACACCCAAAATTCGATACTTAGTGATCAAACCAAAGTCATTCTTACGATCGACGTTCGATACTCAGCAATCGAAGAAGAACACACACTAGAGGTTCGCACATGCAATCTCTTGTTAAGTGTGCTGTTTTCAAGAAAAGACAGCAGAGGTTCGAAGCGCTGCTCTCGAACTTGTTACTTGTTTTCTGCTGTATAAAATACGTGCTGTATTAGCGGCAGTTCGTACGATCTTTAAAAGAGATACTTGCTCTCCAGCAAGAAACATCTCTTCATCTCATACTTTTAGATTATTTGATTATTCAACCTTAAACCTTGCATCGGTAGCCATGCTTCCCACTGTAGAACTACAAGCCTAAGATCTAACTGACTGAGCCCACCGGTAGTTAGAATAGATCTGATTGGACTAGCTTTCAATCGTAGTGGATATCAGAGAAATATTAGACCACAAACAGACCGGCACTTCAACCGGCCTGCAGCCACAGCTCCTGTTGCTCTTCTTTGCCTTTGGATTGAATCAGCTCAACAGCCAGTTTCAAAAGGAAATTAACAGGTAGGTATCTGATAGACTTTGCCCGACTGTTCCAGACCTGGCTTCATCGGTAACTTCTTCCTTTTCTTGGGGTCTTATCACATACAAGATTGGGAAACCTTCAGAGTTGAATCTGTATCTCAAATTTTGTCGAAAGCCTTCCTCCCATTCCCTGAATTTCGTTAGATCCTTTAATTCAGGTGGGGTTGACTTCTCTTGTGATTTCACGCTCGACTCCATCATCTTGATTCTGAATTGATGCAATTCCAGATTGTTTGGGTTTGCTTTCCAGTCGATGGCCCTTGGCTTGACTCCAATCAATGGTTGGTATCGAGCCCAACTTGCCCATGTGAGAAGCCTCGATGATAGTCTGTTACCATAGTGGATACTTTTTGGATTAGGACAGTCTGGACTGATTGATTTCAATCCATGCATGAATGATTTGATGCTTTCCTTGTTGAGGTCTGTAATTTCTCGAATATTAGACATCCCTCCCCTCATAATTTCTTCAGCTGATTCATAGTTGATACCAAAATCCATTAGGCTGCTTCTGAAAGCAAGCTGTTCTGGGTTCAGAAATCTACCATTGTTGAATCCTCTGATTTTTATTCTGGGTTGGGACAACCTCCTTTCCAGTCGTTCGGCTCTTGCATCCTCGGTTTGGTCAGCATTTTGGTTCTCATTTTCACTATCCTCATCATCCGGGCTCTCGCCCCTACTTTCTGCATCTCTTATTGCTCTGATTCTTTTCTTCACTTCTTGGTCGATGATTCTCTTCATGGTTGAGTTCGTTTCTGGGTCACCGAGGGCCCTTTCCATTACTTGCACGATTCTATCTTCAAACTCATCATCATCTTCCCTACCTCCTCTATTGTCTTCATCAGAATCTTGTGGATCGTCCACTTCCATTTTTTCTTCTTCACTGTTGCCGTTTGCTCTAGTTCGGACCATGGTGCAGAATTGTGTATTCTAATGGTCGGATGGTCGCTTTGAAGAGAGTTTTGGAGTATTCGGAGGATGGATATTCAGAGGATTTAATCGAAAGATGGTATGTGTATCGGAAGTGGTATGTGGAGAGAGAATGTAATCGAATCAAGGGGTTGGATGTGAGATATGGATATTAATGGTTGGTGACTGTTGAGTGTGATTTGCTTATCTATTCGTATATGTATATCCGGATCAAATTTTCGTTCCAGTTTGTTTATACTTTTGTTCGGATCGAGTTTTCGTTCCGGTTTGTGTGAGCTTTTGCTTTTGTTGCAAATCAAGATTGTGAGCTTTCCTATCCTTTCTTGGGATTTGCTTGTTCTGTATTTCTGTGGTGAAAGGTTGTTTCCTGAGAATTTAGTGTTCTCTTTTCCTTTTGGATCTTTGCGATCTTTCGTTCTTCGAGATTTGGTGTTCTTGATTCTAGAGCAGATGTTCTTTCGCAATCTGTTCTTTCGCAATCTGTTCTTTTGCAATCTGTTCCTACCGCAGATGTTCTTCGCGGTTTGTTTCCCACCACAGAATACTTGAGGCTCAATCTTCTAGCTCACGTCATTCTTGTTTTCAGTGAAAGATCAGTGTTCTCGGATATTGATTCCTTTCAACTGATGCCAACCTGGGCGATTCGTTCAGCTGAATCGTCCAGCCCTTTTCCCTTGCTTGTTGCTGGATCTCGAAACCCGATGGAGCCTACCATCTTGGTTCGGTTCTTTGGTCTCTTCTTTCAGGGAGACCGCCCTGGCGTTGGTCTATTCCAGGGCTCCGCAAGCAACTGCCCCTTTTACATCCTTGGGGTTTGATGCCGGTAGCTGATCAGGCTAGTCCGGATTAGTCTTCAAGCTCAAACTGCGTTTCTCTTTGAAACGCCGTCCTCAGCATTGTAGGATGCTGGCCACAGCCCGTAGACGCTGTGGGTCTGATAAACTAGAAAAAATGTGTCGTAACAAACAAACAAATGCAATCGGTCTTATGATTGATTGATTTAGTGAGCAAGATTATTACGGTTCGATCGTCTTTGCCGATTGACAGGTTAATTACTCATCGTCATCAAATTACTCGTCGTATCGTGTAATTTCGAGCATACAAAAACACATGTAATCTTAAGACACAAAACACACGCAAAACCATCTTCGATCGGTCTTTTGTTACCGTATAATTCACCGTAATATTCATTGGAATATCACGTGTATTGTACCTTATCGTGTAGAATTAGTACTAGGTTGTACGTAGATTTTAGGGCATGATAGTGTTTTAGAGTGTTAATTCTTCGAAGAGTGAGCTGATGGGAAAACTCTCGCTAAGAGCCAATCCACATGTAAAGTCGTTGCCGGTCATTCACTCAGGAATAACCTTAAGGATAAGGTTATTGCCCCTTTTGACTTTTCGTACGAATACGCGTTACACGGTGAATTCTTTTCATGGTTATTACATTATCTTAACACTAAAATTATGAGCGGACAAATCCACTCTTCTTTCCTAAGATCACTAGAATCGGTGCATCGGTCTGTTAACACTCCAATGCACACACTAGATTACTAATATTTGTACCGGTCCAGTGCATTCCTCGCATGCCCTGTACCTTTATTACCAGGGGATGTAGGCCTTTACCTTGTGCCCTGTAGATTCTAGTACATAAGGACCTATTTTTAGTAAGTAGGAGAACCGGAACTGGTAAGTGGTAAAATCTCATTCCCACTTCCATTCCCGTTGGTCAATTCCTGTAGAAACAGGATGACTCGTACGATCAATCACGCGTCTCATTCACTCGTGTCTCATTCATTCATTTGCGTCTCATTCATTCATTTGTGTCTCATTCATTCATTCGCGTCTCATTCATTCATTCCCGTACGAGAAGATTCCTGTAGAAGCAAGATGGCTAGCATGATCTAAACCCTTGTTCGATCGACTTCAAACATGTGCCGGATTTGTACCAAAAATACTCTCTTGTGTGCCATTTGGAAAGACAAACCACAACATTTTTTTGTATTTTGAGTGTAAATGTTGTTCCCAATATGCATCAGATGAGTCATGAAAAAATTATTCATGAACAGCCTGGATCTGATACTTTGGGAGTCATTACCCACTAAGTCAGTTTGTGCCCTGGGTTCACACCCAAAATTGTCTCTTGTGTGCCATTTGGAAAGATAGATCACCACATTTCCAGCATTCTGTGGGGCAAAGCTGTTCCCAATATGGATTTGACGAGTCATGAAAAAATTATTCATGGCCAGGACTGGATACTTTGTGAGTCATTACCCAATAAGTCAGTTTGTGCCCTGGAATTGCACAAAAAATACCATCATGTTTGCCATTTGGAGCGACAAACCACAACATTTTCAGGATTCTGTGGGGCAAAGTTGTTCCCAATATACAGTTGATGAGTCATCATAAATGTAATCATGGCTTGGACCGGATACTTTTGTAGTCGTTACCCAATAAGTCAGTTTTTACCCTGGAATTGCACAAAAAATACCCTCATGTTTGCCAGTTGGAGAATCAAACCACCACATTTCCAGCATTCTGTGGGACAAAGTTGTTCCCAGTATGCATTTGATCAGTCATGATAAATGTACTCATGACTTGGACCGGATACATTTGTAGCAATTACCCAATAAGTCAGTTTGTGCCCTGGAATTGCACTCAAAATACCCTCATATTTGCCATTTGGAGACACAAACCACAACATTTTCAGCATTCTGTGGGGCAAAGTTGTTCCCAATATGTATTTGATGAGTCATGATAAATGTATTCCTGGCTTGGACTGGATACTTTTGGAGTCATTGCCCAATAAGTCAGTTTGTGCCCTGGAATGGCACCCAAAATACACTCACTTTTGCTATTTGGAGAGACAAACCACAACATTTCCAGTATTCTGTGGGGCAAAGTTGTTCCCAATATGCATTTGATGAGTCATGATAAATGTATTCCTGGCTTGGACCGGATACTTTTGTAGCCATTACCCAATAAGTAAGTTTGTGCCCTGGAATTGCACAAAAAAAAACTCATATTTGCCATTTGGAGAGAAAACCCCAACATTTCCGGCATTCTGTGGGGCAAAGTTTTTCCCAAATTGTATTTGATGAGTCATGATAAATATATTCCTGGCTTGGAAAAGAATACTTTTGTAGCCATTACCCAATAAGTCAGTCGTCCGATAACTGTCACGCGACCCCACGCGACCCCTCGCAAGCCCGCCTATTTTCAGAAAGTCGACCCTGCGTTTGTTATGCGCAAGGGTATTTTTTTAAATTCACAATTTTTGTGGTAATGATTTTCGACCCCCCTCAGGTTGCGACCAAAATTCTCCCCGAAGACTCAAAATGTCCATTGATCTCTCCATTTTGACTAAATTGATTTTAAAAATCTATTTTTCACTGCCACACTTTCTAACCTTAACCCAAGATATGAAATAAAATTAGTTTCAGAAGTGTTAGTTCGCTACGTTTCCGCGTTGTTTTTTACGGAATGTCATGTCGTGTCTTCTTTCATACCATCGTGCCTTTTATTACTCGCTTCGATAGCATCATGCTCGTCTTAACAAATTTTCGTAGAACTCTACAGCACTAACTTCCTCCTACACGATTTCACCACCAAATACTTTTTTCTTAGATATGTGTCTGGGTGTATTATGATAGTACTAGTAGTAGTAGTAATGTAGGTATGATAGTATTGATTTCTGTTTGAGTTGTGAAACGATTTTTTGTACAATTCATGTCAACAATCATGGAACGGCGTTTCAGAATTCAGTATCCGGAACGGCGTTACATGCTTTTGTGTTCGAATCATGTTTAAATTTGAAATCTCGGTGCCAAACAAATTCCTAACCTTAACCCAAGATATGCAATAAAATTATTTTCAGAAGTTTGCTACTTCGTACTAGTACTATGTTTCTGCCTTGTTTCTATGTCACGACGTTTCTTTTTCCATACCCTCATGCCTTTTCATGCTCGATCCGATAGCATCATGCTCATTTTCATCATGTACATTCAACACCCCCATCGAAACCATTTCTCCCCCTCCCTTCTTCCAATAGAAGAATATGTCACAACCTAGTAAAAGTCGCCGTCACTTCAAGAGTGGTTGTTATACCAAAATTCCCAAATCATTTATATGTCGTAGCTGCATGTCCTGTAAGGGCAAATCGAAGACATTCATCGGAAGCAGACAAGATTCGTCTACACACAAATCATACCGATATGTATCACGAGGCCTTTCACGTCACCTTGATTCAATAGCTTTTTGCCGTGATTTCTATTTAAAGCATAACCTAATGGAATTTTCATCATCTGCCAAAGAAGAAACCACTAGTACAGTTGTCATTCACCTACACAATATGGCCTGACATTGACGGAGAATGGTCCAATTGTTCCTTCCGCTTCTGTTGCTGCCGCTCACACTAACAAGGCATCCTCAAACGAAACGTTCAACTCTGTTCTAAACAGTCAGGTAGTACACAACTTATTTGTTCCACCAATGGATAGAAATGTAATGGAATCACAGTTGTTTCCTTCAGAAGACAACAGCAACAACGATGACATGGTTATTCATGAAGAAATTTGCCTTCCTATTCAGAACGATAATGGTATGGATGCTTCGGAACCCACCGCATCCCAACCAAACATCAATGAAAAAGAGCAATTGATCCGATCTCATCTTTCTTTTTCACCTACCAATAGGCTCATTGCTGAAATAAAGCTCATGAATCTAATGACGAAACACAAGTTACCTCTAAACACATTCAAATCTATTTTTCAATGGGCAAACGAATGTCAAACTATTCATGGTGTTGACTTTAGCTCTATCTACCCCCGCCATCGAGAAGCCATATTTAGTGAAATCAAGTCCAATTTGGGTATTTCAGAGACCAAGTTTGAGCCACACATAATTAACTGGTTACCTTGCAATTTACCCACCCAAATATTTGTTTGATCCTTCCCAGACGCACTTCATTCCCTTCTGACCAATAAGGAGTTGATGCAAGAAACCAATTTGTCTTTTCCGAATGTCGAGACTCCTCTTTCACCCAAAAACAACCCACCACTCACCAATGAAACATACATAACAGAACTACACCACGGCTCTTGGTGGACGGAATCGTGGAAGCAGATCTGCAATGAAAATGATGAAATCCTTGTTCCAATCATTTTCTACATGGATGGAATCAGCTTGGATGCACATGGTCGTCTGTCACTCACTCCTCTCAACATGACTCTTGGTATTTTCAATACTGAAGCAAGAAAACGACCTGACGCTTGGACTACAATTTATTTTCATCCCGACACTGAAATTGAGAGCATAAGACACACGAAAAAAAACCACGGCGAAAGATAATATTCAAAATCTACACACCGCGCTTGCATTGGCTTTGCAATCTTTCAAGGAAGTATGTGAAATGCAGGGCGGGTTGGAGTGGGATTATCTTCCGTATGCAGGAAAAGTGTTCAAAGTGAAAATGAAATTTGCAATTGGTGGAGTTGTTAGTTGAACGTTAAACACTAACCCTAATCCTAAGAGTTGACAACGTAACCTTCTAGACGGAGTTTATGTGGGGGGGGTTTGGGGGGGGGAAAATACGTAGAAATATTAAAAAAATCTGTTTTTAACAAGTAGACTTGGTACAAACGCTACGACTAAAAATCATTAAAAACAGTACCCAAATAATTATTTACGGAAATGAGATGCTTCTTCTAAAAGCAATAGTAATATCTAGTGGCGCGCGCTCATTTTTATGGTAGCAAACTCTCATTTTTTTGGTTGCAAGTAACCATAAGATTTAACCTGAATAAAGAAAAAAATCATACGATTAAAATCTGTCTTAGATCAAGTTGGTCGTCACGTCATTGTCATCGTCGTCAAAAAAAAGAGGCTTATCTAAACACCCCAAAAAAAACCTTGGAGAACCAGATGTTTTTAATGGAATTAAAATAACAGCTTTTTACCTGATTCTTCTGGCTATGCCTGCGCGCGCACGCGCGCGCATGCCAGCCGCGGATAAGGGACAGACAATGAAAACAAAAATAGGGGTAAAGGACGGACCAAAAAACGGAAAAAGGACAGACCATAAAAAAGGAAAAAGGACAGACCATAAAAACGGAAAAAGGACAGACCATAAAAACGGAAAAAGCACAGACCATAAAAACGGAAAAAGGACAGACCATCAAGTACATGCCAAGCAGTACAAGTACTACTACAGGTACGGTACTACTACCAGTAGTAATGCAAGTACCACATAGACAGTACACACTAATTTGCAATTAACAAATAGAAATTCAGATATTTTGTGTGATTGAACCATGAATATTGTTCCTGTTATGGATGAGATGAATCATGAAAGAAACAGAAGTGAGTTATCTGTCATAGTTTGTCTGTCACCACCTAATTAGTGCATTGAGGAACTGGATTTGGAGGAAAAATACACACTAATTTGCAATTAACAAATAGAAAATCAGATATTTAGTGTGATTGAACCATGAATATTGTTCCTGTTATGGATGAGATGAATCATGAAAGAAACAGAAGTGAGTTATCTGTCATAGTTTGTGTGTCACCACCTAATTAGTGCATTGGGGTACTGGATTTGGAGAAAAAATACACACTAATTTGCAATTAACAAATAGAAAATCAGATATTTTGTGTGATTGAACCATGAATATTGTTCCTGTTATGGATGAGATGAATCATGAAAGAAACAGAAGTGAATTATCTGACATAGTTTGTGTGTCACCACCTAATTAGTGCATTGGGGTACTGGATTTGGAGGAAAAATACACACTAATTTGCAATTAACAAATAGAAATTCAGATATTTTGTGTGATTGAACCATGAATATTGTTCCTGTTATGGATGAGATGAATCATGAAAGAAACAGAAGTGAGTAATCTGTCATAGTTTGTCTGTCACCACCTAATTAGTGCATTGGAGTACTGGATTTGGAGAAAAAATACACACTAATTTGCAATTAAAAAATAGAAATTCAGATATTTAGTGTGATTGAACCATGAATATTGTTCCTGTTATGGATGAGATGAATCATGAAAGAAACAGAAGTGAGTTATCTGTCATAGTTTGTGTGTCACCACCTAATTAGTGCATTGGGGTACTGGATTTGGAGAAAAAATACACACTAATTTGCAATTAAAAAGTAGAAATTCAGATATTTTGTGTGATTGAACCATGAATATTGTTCCTGTTGTGGATGAGATGAATCATGAAAGAAACAGAAGTGAGTTATCTGTCATAGTTTGTGTGTCACCACCTAATTAGTGCATTGGGGTACTGGATTTGGAGAAAAAATACACACTAATTTGCAATTAAAAAGTAGAAAATCAGATATTTTGTGTGATTGAACCATGAATATTGTTCCTGTTATGGATGAGATGAATCATGAAAGAAACAGAAGTGAGTTATCTGTCATAGTTTGTCTGTCACCACCTACTTAGTGCATTTGGGTACTAAGAATTTTCAACACCAAAAAGGTTACATGGGGAGACCAATCTTGCTACTGCCATAACTTTGCTTCCAGAGGGAGTTAGAAGGTTCTACAGGTACCAGCGCCCATCTACATGCATTGTTGTCGACGTTTGAGCTATCTATCGATTCAAACGATTGGCAGGGGGGCTCTCGCTAGCAAAATTCGTGTAAATTGTGTAAGCATTTTCAACAACAAAATGTCGCCTGGGAATACCAAGCTTCACTTGATTCGTAGTATAGATCACTTGGTAAGATCGGTATGAACGTATGTAGCTTGCTTGCTTGTACTAGTTTTCAACTGCGCATTTTAAAGGAAAATCTCGCGCGAATGACGTCACTTGATTGGTAGTATAGATTGATTGGTAAAATAAGTATGAAGGTAGCTAACTACAGTATGAGTGTGTACTGGATTGGGGGGCGGGGGGGGGGGACTAATATTTTAAAAAAAGTTTCCTTAACATTCACCCCCTCAAAAGTGAAGTATGACTCAAGCATGGTATGTAGTATGAGTATGTACTGGATCTAAGAACAAATCTTTTGAAACTGAGTTATATTTTGGTCGGGGATTGGCAGGATTTGCACTGTCTTCAAGTTTGGTGGGTTTTTTGGTTGATGATTGAGTTAATTTTAGGTTGGGAATGGGCAGGATTTGCACTGTCTTCAAATCTTGTGAGTTTTTGGGTTGATGACTGAGTTATAGTTTGGTCGGGGATTGGCATGATTTGCACTGTCTTCAAGACTGGTGGGTTTTTGGGTTGATGACTGAGTTATAGTTTGGTTGGGGATTGGCAGGATTTGCACTGTCTTCAAATCTGGTGGGTTTTTTTGTGTTGATGACTGAGTTATAGTTTGGTCGGGGATTGGCAAGATTTGCACTGTCTTCAAATCTGGTGGGTTTTTGGGTTGGTGACTGAGTTATAGTTTGGTCGGGGATTGGTAGGATTTGCACTGTCTTCAAATTTGGTGAGTTTTTGGGTTGATGTATGAGTTATATTTTGATCAGGGATTGGCAAGATTTGCACTGTCTTCAAATCTGGTGAGTTTTTGGAAAGATGACTGAGTTATATTCTGGTCGGGGACTGGCAGGATTTGCACTGTCTTCAAATCTGGTGGGTTTTTTTTGGGTTGATGACTGAGTTATAGTTTGGTTGGGGGTTGGCAAGATTTGCACTGTCCTCAAATCTGGTGGGTTTTTTGGATGATGATTGAGTTCATTTTAGGTTGGGGATGGGCAGGATTTGCACTGTCTTCAAATATGGCGAGTTTTTTGATTGATGACTGACTTATATTTTGGTCGCAGATTGGCAAGACTTGCACTGTCTTCAAATCTGGTGAGTTTTTGGGTTGATGACTGACTTATATTTTCGTCGGGGATTGACAGGATTTGCACTGTCTTCAAATCTGGTGAGTTTTTGGGTTGATGACTGCTGAGTTATAGTTAGTTTGGTCGGGGATTGGCAAGATTTGCACTGTATTCGAATCTGGTGAGTTTTTGGGTTGATGACTGACTTATAGTTTGGTCGCGGATTGGCAAGATTTGCACTGTCTTCACATCTGTTGAGTTTTTGGGTTGAGGATTGAGTTAATTTTAGGTTGGGGATTGGCAAGATTTGCACTGTCTTCAAATCAGGTGGGTTTTTGGGTTGATGACTGAGTTATAGTTTGGTTGGGGATGGGCAGGATTTGCACTGTCTCCAAGTTTGGTGGGGTTTTGGGTTGACCACTGAGTTATAGTTTGTTCGGGGATTGGCAGGATTTGCACTGTCTTCAAGTTTGGTGGGTTTTTTGGTTGATGATTGAGTTAATTTTAGGTTGGGAATGGGCAGGATTTGCACTGTCTTCAAATCTTGTGAGTTTTTGGGTTGATGACTGAGTTATAGTTTGGTCGGGGATTGGCATGATTTGCACTGTCTTCAAGACTGGTAGGTTTTTGGGTTGATGACTGAGTTATAGTTTGGTTGGGGATTGGCAAGATTTGCACTGTCCTCAAATCTGGTGGGTTTTTTGGTTGATGATTGAGTTCATTTTAGGTTGGGGATTGGCAGGATTTATACTGTCTTCAAATCTGGTGGGTTTTTTTATTGATGATTGAGTTAATTTAAGGTTGGGGATGGGCAGGATTTGCACCGTCTTCAAATCTGGAGGGTTTTTTGATTGATGATTGACTTCATTTTAGGTTGGGGATTGGCAAGATTTGCACTGTCTTCAAATATGGTGAGTTTTTGGATTGATGACTGACTTATAGTTTGGTCAGGGATTGGCATGATTTGCACTGTCTTCAAATCTGGTGGGTTTTTGGGTTGATGGTTGAGTAAATTTTAGGTTGGGGATGGGCAGGATTTGCACTGTCTTCAAATCTGGTGGGTTTATGGGTTGATGACCGAGTTATAGTTTGGTTGGGGATTGGCAAGATTTTCACTGTCTTCAAATCTGCTGGGTTTTTGGATTGATGACTGAGTTATATGTTGGTCGGGGATTGGCATGATTTGCACTGTCTTCAAATCTGGTGAGTTTTTGGGTTGATGACTGAGTTATAGTTCGGTTGGGGATTGGCAGGATTTGCACTGTCTTCAACTCTTGTGAGTTTTTGGGTTGATGACTGAGTTATAGTTTGGTCGGGGATTGGAATGATTTGTACTCTCTTCAAATCTGGTGGGTTATTTGATTGATGATTGAGTTAATTTAAGGTTGGGGATGGGCAGGATTTGCACTGTCTTCAAATTTGGTGGGTCTTTGGGTTGATGATTGAGTTAATTTAAGGTTGGGGATGGGCAGGATTTGCACTGTGTTCAAATCTGGTGGGTTTTTGGGTTGATGACTGAGTTATTGTTTTGTTGGGGATTGGCAAGATGTGCACTGTCTTCAAATCTGGTGGGTTTTTGAGTTGATGACAGAGTAATAGTTTGGTCTGGGATTGGCAGGTTTTGCACCGTCTTCAAATCTGATGAGTTTTTTGGTTGATGATTTGGTTGATGAATGAGTTATAGTTTGGTAAGGGATTGGCAAGATTTACACTGTCTTCAAATCTTGTGAGTTTTTTGGTTGATGACTGAGTTATAGTTTGGTAAGGGATTGGCAAGATTTGCACTGTCTTCAAATCTTGTGAGTTTTTGGGTTGATGACTGAATTATAGTTTGGTCAGGGATTGGCAGGATTTGCACTGTCTTCAAGTCTTGTGAGTTTTTGGGTTGATGACTGAGTTATAGTTTGGTTGAGGATTGGCAAGATTTTCACTGTCTTCAAATCTGCTGGGTTTTTGGATTGATGACTGAGTTATATGTTGGTCAGGGATTGGCAAGATTTGCACTGTCTTCAAATCTGGTGGGTTTATGGGTTGATGACTGAGTTATAGTTTGGTTGGGGGTTGGCAGGATTTGCACTGTCTTCAAGTTTGTTGGGTTTTTGGGTTGATGATTGAGTTCATTTTAGGTTGGGGATGGGCAGGATTTGCACTGCCTTCAAATCTGGTGAGTTTTTGGGTTGATGACTGAGATAGTTTGGTCAAGGATTGGCAGAATTTGCAAAGTCTTCAAATCTGGTGGGTTTTTGGGTTGATGACTGAGTTATAGTTTGATAAGGGATTGGCATGATTTGCACTGTCTTCAAATCTGGTGGGTTTTTTGATTGATGATTGAGTTAATTTAAGGTTGGGGATGGGCAGGATTTGCACTGTTTTCAAATCTGGTGGGTTTATGGGTTGATGACCGAATTAGTTTGGTTAAGGATTTGCAAGATTTTCACTGTCTTCAAATCTGGTGGGTTTTTGGATTGATGACTGAGTTATATGTTGGTCGGGGATTGGCATGATTTGCACTCTCTTCAAATCTGGTGAGTTTTTGGGTTGATGACTGAGTTATAGTTTGGTCGGGGATTGGCAGGATTTGCACTGTCTTCAAATCTGGTGGGTTTTTGGGTTGATGATTGAGTTCATTTTTGTTTGGGGATGGGCAGGATTTGCACTGTCTTCAAATCTGGTGAGTTTTTGGGTTGATGACTGAGATAGTTTGGTCGAGGATTGGCAGAATTTGCAAAGTCTTCAAATCTGGTGGGTTTTTGGGTTGATGACTGAGTTATAGTTTGGCGGGGGACTGGCAAGATTTGCACTGTCTTCAAATCTGGTGAGTTTTTGGGTTGATGACTGAGATAGTTTGGTCGAGGATTGGCAGAATTTGCACAGTCTTCAAATCTGGTGGGTTTTTGGGTCGATGACTGAGTTATAGTTTGGCCGGGGATTGGCAAGATTTGCACTGTCTTCAAATCTGGTGAGTTTTTGGGTTGATGACTGAGTTATAGTTTGGTAAGGGATTGGCAAGATTTGCACTGTCTTCAAATCTGGTGGTTTTTTTGGTTGATGATTGAGTTCGTTTTAGGTTGGGGATGGGCAGGATTTTTACTGTCTTCAAGTTTGGTGGGTTTATGGGTTGATGACTGAGGTATAGTATGGTCGGGGATTTGCAGGATTTGTAGTGTCTTCAAATCTGGTTGATTTATGGGTTGATGATTGAGTTAATTTTAGGTTTGGGATGGGCAGGATTTGCACTGTCTTCAAATCTGGTGGGTTTATGGGTTGATGACTGAGTTATAGTTTGGTTGGGGATTGGCAGGATTTGCACTGTCTTTAAATCTGGTGGGTTTTTGGGTTGATGGTTGAGTAAATTTTAGGTTGGGGATGGGCAGGATTTGCACTGTATTCAAACCTGGTTAGTTTTTTGGTTGATGACTAAGTTATAGTTTGGTCGGGGATTGGCAGGATTTGCACTGTCTTCAAATCTGGTGAGTTTTTGGGTTGATGAGTGAGTTAATATTAGGTTGGGGATGGTCAGGATTTGCACTGTCTTCAAATAATTGGTATGATTGAGAAGAACATAGACAGCTTGCTTGTAGATCTGATAGCTCGTAATTACCGGTAGCTCCTACAACTTGCTTGTTCGAATGTAACCCCACCCCTATGAATGTAGATACCTTGCTGATAGCTTACACATAAATTTGGTTGGTTGGCTAATTGTAGAATTGGTTCTGGTAAGAATTGGTGGTACAGATCAGAACACCTTTGGTAAATCTGATCTTACTTGATGCACACGCGTTATCGTACGAGTACTTCTTACCATAACTTTACTGACACATACTTACAATACATACAGTAACTACCTATTCAACAACTCCACAGGGCCCCTGCAAAGCACTAATTGCCTATGTTGTTGGTGATACAGAACTTCATGACAAACTATGTGGAAAGTATGGATCCTACACGGAAAAGGTGAAGAAATTGTGCCGACATTGTACATGTCCTACACGTGTCATCCATAAACCAAAAGCCCAAGTGGAGGAACTGACTCGGCTCTGGGTTCCAGAAGATTTTGAATCCCCCCCAAACAATTCTGCACGGGAACACATGGAGTACTTCAAAAGCATTTTGCACCATCCCATAAAAAATGCTTTTCACAGCCTCAATTTTGGTAGTAATGTCAACAACATTCACTTTGCTACTCCCGGTGAGTGTTTGCATATGCATCAACTGGGTGTAGCACGTCGGGCAGTAGAATCACTCGATTCATTGTTAAAAGGTAGTCCTAAGTGTTGGTATGCCCCTGATTTAAACACGAATGGCACATCAGCTACTATTGGTTCACTTGCGCAGTTATACGGTGGTCTTTTGTCAAGGCAATCGGACAGAGATTTCCCCAGAACCAAGTTTTCCAGTCAGCTTCTCTCCATTACCAAAAAGGAGGGTAATGATTATTCGGGAATGCTCATTTCCATTCTGATCACCCTTTGTTCCGATGTGGCAATAAACATCATCAAGGACGCGACATTTATTCAGAAACAAGTAGAGGTAATTCAACTGATACTGTCCATGGAAGAATTCTTGAAGCATGGGAATATACCCATTTCTGGATTGGAAAATCTCCCCAAGATGATAATCCATTTTATCAATTGTATTAATTCGACCTGCCTCAGAGAGGGAATGGGTACGAAACTGATCAAAAACCATCTATACTTTCACGTTGTTGATTACATCAAACTTGTTGTCGGTCAAAAATACACGTACTCTACTTATGTACATTCTACGGGAATAATATCCATTCTACACTTGAAAAGTTACTTATACTCCTACAGAGATAAAATGACTTCAAGTATCAAGATATCTACGTCACATCATGTGTTCTCTGTCTTATGACGAATTACACATGATCAACGACCGGTTTAGACTTTAGAGTTACAACAAAACTTTGGGGACTTCCATGCGGATGGGATTCTTCTTATTCCGAATCACACCACAAAACTGAAATCAAAGCACCCTCGAAGAACACTCAACAGAATGCTTCGACATTGATAATGCAAACAGCAAAGCGACAGGAAGAAAAAATGCTGCTACGAGTAGCTACTTCCAAGTTTAATTTAGTGACGGCAGAAGATGTTTCTGGTAATCGAGTCCCTCCCGAAGTTTCTGGTTCAAAATTTCACGTTTTCACTAACGACGATGGGGCAAGTACTATGAGATGGGTTAGGTCATCGAACAAAACAAAACCCTATATTTCTCCCATTGTGTTGTCTTTTGTATGTCAGAATGTGCTTCCACTTTTGGAGGACTCTACGTTTGTGAAAGGATTTACTGAACATAACAGGTTTGACAAATGCACACAGCAAAATTACTTGTTTCGGAGCCACCCTTTATATCGTTCCGATGGTGGCCAACTAAACTCTGTCTGGTATGATTGGGCGTTGTTTGATGTCGACGCATGTGAAATACCCTGCCATATTATGTGTTTCCTTGAACTCTACAATCTGAAGCAGCCTTACTCATTTGTTTCTGAGTACGAAATTGCCGACGAAGGCATTTATGCAGTAGTGACCAAGTTTAAATCCACTCCACTACCAACAGCTTCGTCGTTTGTGACGAGAGGTGAAGTAGACGACAATTCCCTGTTCTTATTTCATGTCGACAGCATACTTTCCGATGTAGCAGTTGTCCCAGAACTTGATGCAATTGGTACGTTGCAATCTAACTCATATCTAGTTGTCTCTAATCGAAGGGCTTGGCTGGATGAATTCCACAAGACAACGTCATCTTTGCCTAATGAAGAGGCACTCTACTCCCAATGCACTATTGTTGAAGAGGACAGCGACAATAATGATGATTCTACTAATTCAGGTGATGATTGTTCAATGTCATTGAACGATGATGACTATAGTGAGGTCCTCTCTGATACATCCAATACTTAATTGTTTACCTAGTACAATATCAATAATAACTTAGTATTAGTGAAGAATTGAATGCTCCTCCATATTGATCGTAACATATTTCTCCTACGTTTCGATTGATAGCTACTCCAAAACGATTGCACAATGTCGCAGTAAAACAAATGAAGTGAATGGAACGTCTAACTTTAAATTATTGTTTAATATATTATAGAGGATCAGCTCTTCTCACAGTTTTTGTCGACACATAGGCACTCTCATAATATAACAGCCTTCGTATTTTGGATTCAAACAGCTATGTAATACTAATGGATTGAACAATAGAGTATCGCCTGACCTCAATGGAACTTTCACTTTATACGTTGGGAACACAAAGTAATAAATCACCTCATCATCACTTACATGTTTTGGAGCAATAACCGTCAGCCTTGTATAGAAGATATCGGCATCGGTATGGCATTTCGAGTGATAATCCTTTCCAATAGAAAAGGCTGTTGCGTGATGACCGATTGCATTCAGTGTTGTACGACTAACAACCTCATTCATCACAGTTGTTTCAAGGTTGACAAATTTGGACATTTTACGTAAACAAAGCTGCATTTCCTTCACAATGTGTAGGGCTTTCTGTTCAAGGTGGTCTTGTGTTTTTGGTTCCACATTCTTGTTGAAAACATACACACCATTTCCCGATTTCAATCGATTTGGTCTCATCCCAATAATACCATATCCACTGTTTACACTGTCACGTTTGGTTCCTCGGCCTATTTTGGGTTTAGATTGAACAATTTCCGCAGCAAATGTTCTTGTAATTTCTATATTTTTGGGAGTACCCAAGCGTTGTTTTGCACATTTTTTGGAACCTTTCGCAAAGATTCTCAATGATGGTTCTGATTCGGCGACTGCTAAAAGCAACTTATCCTTGGTACTATCCAATGTCATGAAACTATCAATAGACACCGCCTCTTCCAATGTGTATTCCCTTTCTCCAATTGTTTTAAAACCCCATCGTGTTTCCATGAATTTACCTCGAAACCCATTCTTGTGAACTGTTTTCAATGCTATTTGCTCGACATGTTGTACAATTTCCTTCATACTTTTACGCTTCTTGTGTTTTATCTCCGACAAGTGTTTGTAAGTCTGGTGGATTGTTGATGATGACGTTGCTCCGTTTTGGAGAAATTTTGATTTCATTCTCTTTCTCTCTGTCTTCCCCCGTTTCCTCTTTGATTTTTGCTTCATTGATTTTGTTGCCAATTGCTTTGTTGTTGTAGTCAATCCCATTGCACCAGGTGCCTTTCTTGTGTGACCGTTGCCGGACTCTTTGCAGATAAGATGTTTGAGGAAGACGATGAATCGATTTGCCCATGGAGTGTGTTTCCGTGTCAAGTTTGTGGAACGGCGTTTCAGATTCAGTTGTCGGGAACGGCATTTGTGACTTTTGTGGCCGCTTCGAATGTTCCCACCTGTTGATATCGCTGCCGCTGTTGGTTAGTTTGTTCCCGGTTCCGTCCGCTTGAAAATCCGCAGAATCTCTGTAGTGGCATTTCTGGGTCAAGTTTGTGGAACGGCGTTTCAGATTGAGTTGTCTGGAACGGGAATTATGACTTGAACGTCTGGTGTATTGGCGTTTCTTGGTCAAGTTACTGGAACGGTGTTTCAGATTGAGTTGTCTGGAACGGCAATTCTGACTTGAACGTTTGCTGTATTTGCGTTGCCGGGTCAAGATTATGGAACGGCGTTTCAGATTGAGTTGTCTGGAACGGCAATTCTGATTTGAACGTCTGGTGTATTGGCGTTTCTGGGTCAAGATTCTGTAATGGCGTTTCGGACTTACTATTCTGGAACGGTAATTGTGTCTGTATTTTTGTTTCAGGGTAAACTTTCTGGAACGGCGTTTCAGAATGAGTTGTTTGGAACCGCAATTCTTACTTTTACGGGCGGTTGGATTGTTCCCTATTGCTGCTCTTGCTATTGGTGTTGCCGCTTGCTGCTGTTGCTGGCGCTGTTGTTGGTATCGCTGCCGCTGTTGGTTCGATGGTTCCGGGTTGCGGCCGCTTGGATCGTTCTCGCTTGCTGCTTTTGCTATCGCTGTTGCTAGGTTTCCGGTTGCTGTTGTTGCTCTCTGTCGTTGCCGTAGTCTACGATTGTATTCGAGTTTATCATGATATGTGAATTGAACCAAATGGGTAAGTATCTATGGATGTGCTACATTGAGTAAATAATAACAAAAGAATAGTATAACCTACGTGTCACTAACCTACACTGTTGGCCTCCTTTTGTTGTTGCGTTCAATTCGTCCAATCAAATTGTTACGATCCTGCGTCCGCCTTGTCCGACGTTGTCTCAAATTGATTGTTCTACTGATCCGTACCTATGAAAATAAGAAGGAGGGAAACACAAGTAAGGAGGACATCATGAGCAATGCAGGATGTAGGCATCATTTTCCCTCTATCTTACATTGTTGTTTTTTCCGCCTTCGACCCAGTGTTGCCTTCCAATCCATTGTTTCCAATACAGTCCTATGAAAATAGCAAAATAGAAAAAGGAGGAAATACATTCTTATCAGCAATGCAGGTGGCATTGTAATCATTGCCTATCTCTCCCATTTGTACCCTTCTTGCTTGTTCTTACAATAGTTGTTCGCCGTACCTCCGTCCGTTGTTCCGATACTTTGTTCCGAATTGTTCTCTCAAACTACAGGGGAAAATTGTCAGTCAAATTGTTGTTGCCGGTACGTTGTTCAATTTTACTCCTTTCTCACGAAAAACTGGATCTTTATCCTGTTGATATATCTACACAATGGATGCAGATTCATTGATTTCAAGACGTATATGTAAGGCTGCAGTCCAAACAATATCTATCCAGCAATTCCTCTACAGTCCAATGCCGTCCAATTCTTTTTCCAGCAAAGGCAGTTTATTCGGATTAAAATATCTCGAGCCTGAATTCCCTGCATAATAGTGACCATTGCTGATCAGTTAAGTGGGATCCCGCGTTCTCGGACGGAGTGCTTTGTCGTACAAGTACGGTAAACCAACTCTGCTCAAGATAAGTTTGGTAAGATGATTATGAAGGGAAACAGTATTTTTTGACTCGAAAAGAAAAAAAATTCACGCTGTAAAATCACACTGTAAAATTACACTGTAAAATCACCACAGTGTAAAATCACAGTGTAAAATCAGTTCGAAAAAAATGTTTTCACTGTGTGTGTGTGTGTGTGTGTGTGTGGCCATGTGTGTTCCAAACAAAGAATCGAGACTTACTAACCTGTCAGATCTACCGCTGTAAATCTAGAACAATGAAGAATAATTCCATTTACTTATTTAAAAATAAGAACATTAAGTAAATAAATCTCCACCCGCGCTATTTTTGAATAGAGAACAATAAAAAGTAGTGCAATGAGTTTTATTGTTAACGTTCTCAACTTGTGATGCAGTGAGAACTTTTATGTACCGGTGAGGTTGTACTTCTTAACAACAACACATGTGTGCCGGTGATCTTACTGGTAATGAATTTGCCTAGTTTTGTCCACCAGTATTCTATGACAGTAGTAGCTACGCAGACAGAAACCTTTGTGTATAGGTATAATACGATAGTAGTATACGTAGTAGTACTAGTGTAGGTATGATAATACTAATGACTTCTGTTTCGGTTGTGAAGGGTTATTTTGTATAATTCATGTCATCAATCATGGAACGGCGTTTCAGAATTGAGTCACCGGAACGGCGTTTCAGGCTTTGTGTTTGGATCATGTTCCAATTTGCAATTTCGAATCATGTTTCAATTTCAAAACTCAAAATGAAGTACTACGTATGGTTCGGTGGTGAAACGGTTTCTTGGACAATTCATGTCAACAGTCATGGAACGGCGTTGCAAAGTTTGAGTTCCATTTTGGTTTCAATTGCAAATCACCAAATTACTGGGTTTTAAACTATTTGTCGGAAAATCTTAACATACATTACCGTATCTCAAAATGGATGATCGGTGTTTCGTACCGTTGTGGTTTGTTTTGGTAATGTTTTCACTTTTCGTTTGCAACGGCGTTGCAGGCTGTACCATTTGTTTACCGTTAAAGTGGAAATATTTGTACATTGTTGCGTGATGTTTGTTTGTCGTTAGAGTCGCTGAGGTTTGAAGTTGAGTCGACTCTGTTTTCCGTAACCTCATTTACGAATCTCTTGATATGCGACAAAAAAAACACTTGTAGCAACTTAGATTGCTTTTCACACAATTTTATTTCGTTGTTCTCTCAATTAGCAATCAAACAATGCCGAGACTTACAAGAAGTAGCGCTAAACGTAAGGCTAATTCACCACCAGATGAAGTCACAGATGCAGCCGCAACTCCAACCAATGCAGCCGGCGCAAATGCGGCGGCAGAAGTCAACGGTACTCCATCATCTACTCCACCACGAGATGAAGGGGCAGCCGCAGACCAAGACAGACCTTCAGGTAATACCCCAACAACGTTGTTTGCAAACAATCCAAAAGCTCATCCGGTCAGTCAAGGGCGTGCAGTCGATAAACCAAGGCAGAGGAGACACCACACATCAAAAAGACCATCACAGAATAAGAAAAGAAGTCAAGTGGTACAAATACCAGCAGTTGTTCCCGAAACACCACATCAAGCAGTCACAGGTGCCACTCAACCTTCGTCGTCTACGGGAAATGTAGGCGGTCGAAGTTTGTCATTGGAATTATTTGATGATGACTCCCAATACAAGGATCACACGGATGCAATGAAAAGACGTGTCAAAGCTTGTCTGAAGCAACAGGGTCCTAACGGATTCTCTGAGAATATTTTGACGGACAAACTCATCACTGCCGTCAGTCGTGACATCGAATCTGTCTTCCGCCATCTCATGAACAAGGTTTTCATTGTTACTAAACTTTCTTCTTCCGGAACCTGTCCTGACTTCAGAGAGCAAGAAACGTCAGACAAACCATCCTCGGGTCCTATACCAAGGGTTGTTGACGTGATGGTAAATCTTTTCCTACGTGACTCCAGGTCGCAGTTGACAAAGAAGGTCTGTATCTTGAATGCAAAGGAACTGACAACTCGTTTCAAGGAGTACAAAATGAAAGCAAAATGGAACTCCTTCCAGTCAGCCCTCAACTCCGTTATCAAAGTCGATGAAAATACAACGGAAGGCGAAACACAATTCACCCGGGTTCAAGGACAAGACGAAGTATCGGAAGGCACGTCGCATTCTGTCTGGGCAAAGAATGTGGTTAACTACGACACCATACTGAAGTACATGAAAGTTTATCTAAGCTTACTGCGTTGGTACGTACGTTGTGTCCAATTCCCCCCTGCGCCTTCACCGGAAAAAGAAGGACCGTTTTTCAATCATAGATTTAAAGACGATGTAAAGAAAGGGAAGCTATACGTCCGGGAGATGGTCTCGTTCTTTGAAGGTCTTTCCTTTAACCGCGCATTGAGGCATTTTCTTTCCTCTAGTCACTCCTTTGATGATTTGGTGAAAGAAATCAATTCTATTAGGGGTAAAGAAGTTGTTGGTGGACCAATAAGAGATGGTGTCGCAGCAGTCGAGATAGTGCCCTTGACTGATTCCCAAAAATACCTCAAGTTGGAATGGCCGTCCCATGTATTAAGGATACCCCTTGCGTTTCAAAAGGTCCTCATGTATTGGTGGGTATGCTTCCAATGACAGAAGGCCAGAATTTTTGAAGAACTCAGCCTTCACCACTTCCCCGATGAGTCATTACTACATGACAATTTGTACAACAAACTATTGCCCAATCTCTATGAGTCTTCGTTTTTGATTGGAAAATACACAATACAAGGAGTGGACAATAAGGTGGGGATTATTCGATTCAACCTGTTATCTTCTCTTCACTTTTGCAAGATTATGGAGCACCGGAAAACTCTTAACCAGTTCTACAGAGTAGGCGTTGACTTTGCCAAACAATTGGTCACTCTTTCCACTGAAAAGAAAACGGCCGAACGTGACATATTTGTGGACGATTACAATCCGGAGAACAAAGTTCACGTGAAGACATTGTTGCAACATTACATCCTGAGTTTGTCCTGTGTTGACAATGTTGTTTCGACTTCAGACCAACTTGAAGACGTGAATCTTGTTTGCGACAAATTGCTCAACTATGTTCTAACATCTCGTTTGTTACGTGATGCTGACGGTACACGTGTTTCGGTTAGTAGGGATATGGTTTCAAAGGAAATAATGAAGGCTGTACTTGGCCACAAAGAAGAAATTCCTTTTACCGTTGACCATGCACATGAGGTTCTGGACTATTTGTTGAAAGCAGAGCGAAGTTCTTTGTCGTCGCGCTCTAATCAAGGTGAACCTCACCGCAAAGATCGGTTATTCATTTTCACCAGTGACGGTGCTCGATCCGTTCAATTTGAAGAACCAAGTCCGCCTGAGCTTGTGAGAGGTAAGGAAAGTCGACATACTTACCCTATCGCAAAAGAGGACTACAGCTTATCCGTCACAAGGTTCCTTAATTTTGATGAGAACTGCACGTACACGGTGGACGATCGATTGTTCTGGGAACATACGAGATTCGTATTCAGTGATATTTTCATCACACGACCGGAAATAGTACTCGGAGGTTCTAAGTTTTTTGAGAGGTCTTTGCGGTTTCTGACAACTTACAATTATCTACCTGAAGGGGGACAATTGTTCGTCCCCTTGACAAAGGAACTTTTGTGTTCGGTTTTCAATAACAAAAAACACCTGTGGGAAGCAAGCTTGCAAGTAACTTTTGTTTCACGAGAGGATGAAAAGACTTTACAATCTGATGGCGACTCATTGATCAAAGTATTTGAAAAAATCAATGTACCCAACAGTCAGAGTTACGGAGCTACCGACATTGCAAAGTGGGACTTCATGAAGAAACACTTGAAGAACTTCGAGAAGTTCATCGAAGAGAATGATACGTATTCCGTACGATGGATAGTGTTCACTAACACAGAGATCATGAACCGGAATCATTCTTTTGATTTCCTTGGGAAGGCAAATTGACCGACAACTCTAGTGAACCCTCAATTGATGGAGGTAACAAAAGCAATGATGATGAAGAAGAAGACGACGTAGAAGTAGTAAACGGCAACGTACCTCCCACAGAACCAAACGCAGTTAAAGAGAACGCATCCATGAAGGCAAAGAAGAAGTCGTTCCTCAGGAAACCAAAAAAACGAAACAAGACTGCATCAGACGAATCCAATAGAGAGCCGAAGTACAAGGAGAGGAAGGTTTCTCCAAACCTGGGCCACGTTGAAGATCTTGGATACCTTCTGCAAGTTTCTCGCCCAAAACCAGCCAACGTAATAAGACAGAAGCGCTCCGGAAACGTGAAGGTGTTGTTCGCAGATCCTGACCCGGTGATCTCGTATCCTAAATTTGCAATTGGTAGTGAGGTGACAATCACGGGTTTGCCAGCACCTGGAACTGGTGTTGTGAAAAGTTATGCAGCGAAGAAGAAGGACCAATATCCTCAATACCCTGGATACATGGTGCACAAGAAACTACAAGATGGTACAACAGTGAAGCGCGCAACCTGGTTCCCTTACGACAGAGTGGGGTCGGATAAACCACAGTTCACCAAGTTGTCGGATGTCTTCAAATAATGAAACTATGCTGTATTGGGTATACGTTCATAGCCTTCTCCACGCACCACCATAGAACACAAGAGCAAAGAGGGCATAAGCGGGAAAGAAGTTATCATATTACGGTGCACAAGAAACTG
Source organism: Pseudo-nitzschia multiseries (assembly GCA_037355745.1). NCBI lineage: Eukaryota > Bacillariophyta > Bacillariophyceae > Bacillariales > Bacillariaceae > Pseudo-nitzschia > Pseudo-nitzschia multiseries. Next base: position 2,752,591 of record CM074783.1, read on the forward strand.
TAGTAATACTGTAGTCATAGTACTAGTACTACATGGATGTTCATAGTGGTTAGTAGTTGAAAGTTTTAAGAAGATTGTTACCAATACTTGTAGTACTACTAATATTAGTAGTACCATCAATGCATAGTAACTCCAATCTAATAGTAATTTGCAATTACAAAATAGAAAATCTAACATTTACTGTGATTATTCCATGAATATTGTTCCTGTTATGGGTGAAATGAATCATGCAGGAAACAGAAGTGAGTTATTATCTGTCATAGTTTGTGTGACACCACCTTGTACTGATAAGTGCATTTGGGTACTGGATTTGTAGGAAAAAAAAACAGTACTCTGCAATTAAACTATAGAAAATCCTATATTTCCTGGGATTGAACCACGAATATTGTTCCTATTATGGGGGACATGCACGATTCATGAAAGAAACAGAAGTGAGTTATCTTTCAAAGTTTGTGTGTCACCACGTAATGAGTGCATTTGGGTACTGGATTTGGAGGAAAAAAGCACAGTTATTTGCTATTATAAGATAGAAAATCTGAAATTTAGTGTGACTAGCCCATGAATATTGTTCCTGTTATGGGTTAGATGAAACATGAAAGAAACAGAAGTGAGTTATCTGTCATAGTTTATGTGTCATCATCTAATGAGTGCATTTGGGTCATGGATTTGGAGGAAAACACACAAATTTGCAACTAGAAAATAGAAAATCTGATATTTTGTGTGATTAGTCGATAAGTTGAATCATGAAAGAAACAGAAGTGAGTTATCTGTCATAGTTTGTGTTTCACCATCTACTTAGTGCATTTGGGACATGGATTTGGATGAAAAATACACACTAATTTGCAATTAGAAAATAGAAAATCAGATATTTTGTGTGATTAGTCCGTGAATATTGTTCCTGTTGTGGGTGAGATGAATCATGAAAGAAACAGAAGTGAGTTATCTTGCGTGATTTTGGTATCACCACCTAATGATTGCATTTGGTGACTGGATTGGGAAGAAAAATACACACAAATTTACAATTACAAAATAGAAAATCCCATATTTCGTGTGATTGAAGAATGAATATTGTTCCTGTTATGGGTTAGATGAAACATGAAAGAAACAGAAGTGAGTTATCTGTCATAGTTTATGTGTCATCATCTAATGAGTGCATTTGGGTGATGGATTTGGACGAAAAATACACACAAATTTGCAACTAGAAAATAGAAAATCTGATATTTTGTGTGATTAGTCCATGAATATTGTTACTGTTATGAATAAGTTGAATCATGAAAGAAACAGAAGTGAGTTATCTGTCATAGTTTGTGTGTCACAATCTAATTAGTGCATTTGGGTCCTGGATTTGGAGGAAAAATACACACAAATTTGCAATTAGAAAATAGAAAATCAGATATTTTGTGTGATTAGTCCATGAAGGTTGTTCCTGTTATGGGTGAGATGAATCATGAAAGAAACAGAAGTGAGTTATCTGTCATAATTTTTGTGTCACCACCTCATAAGTGCATTTGTGTACTGGATTAGGAGTATAAATACACAGTAATTTGCTATTAAAAACTAGAAAATCACATCTTTCGTGTGATTGAACAATAAATATTGTTCCTGTTATGGGTTAGATGAAACATGAAAGAAACAGAAGTGAGTTATCTGTCATACTTTATGTGTCATCATGTAATGGGTGCGTTTGGGTCATGGATTTGGAGGAAAAATACACACTAATTTGCAATAAAAAAATATAAAATCCCATATTTCGTGTGATTGAACAATGAATATTGTTCTTGTTATGAGTGAGATGAATCATGAATGAAACAGAAGTGAGTTATCTTTCATAGTTTTTGTGTCACCACCTACTAATAAGTGCATTTGTGTACTGGATTTGGAGGATAAATACACAGTAATTTGCAATTAAACAATAGAAAATCCAATATTTCGTGTGATTGAACAATGAATATTGTTCCTGTTATGGGTGAGATGAATCATGAAAGAAACAGAAGTGAGTTATCTTGCGTGATTTTGGTATCACCACCTAATGATTGCATTTGGTGACTGGATTGGGAAGAAAAATACACACAAATTTACAATTACAAAATAGAAAATCCCATATTTCGTGTGATTGAAGAATGAATATTGTTCCTGTTATGGGTTAGATGAAACATGAAAGAAACAGAAGTGAGTTATCTGTCATAGTTTATGTGTCATCATCTAATGAGTGCATTTGGGTCATGGATTTGGACAAAAAATACACACAAATTTGCAACTAGAAAATAGAAAATCTGATATTTTGTGTGATTAGTCCATGAATATTGTTACTGTTATGAATAAGTTGAATCATGAAAGAAACAGAAGTGAGTTATCTGTCATAGTTTGTGTGTCACAATCTAATTAGTGCATTTGGGTCCTGGATTTGGAGGAAAAATACACACAAATTTGCAATTAGAAAATAGAAAATCAGATATTTTGTGTGATTAGTCCATGAAGGTTGTTCCTGTTATGGGTGAGATGAATCATGAAAGAAACAGAAGTGAGTTATCTGTCATAATTTTTGTGTCACCACCTCATAAGTGCATTTGTGTACTGGATTAGGAGTATAAATACACAGTAATTTGCTATTAAAAAATAGAAAATCACATCTTTCGTGTGATTGAACAATAAATATTGTTCCTGTTATGGGTTAGATGAAACATGAAAGAAACAGAAGTGAGTTATCTGTCATACTTTATGTGTCATCATGTAATGGGTGCGTTTGGGTCATGGATTTGGAGGAAAAATACACACTAATTTGCAATAAAAAAATATAAAATCCCATATTTCGTGTGATTGAACAATGAATATTGTTCTTGTTATGAGTGAGATGAATCATGAATGAAACAGAAGTGAGTTATCTTTCATAGTTTTTGTGTCACCACCTACTAATAAGTGCATTTGTGTACTGGATTTGGAGGATAAATACACAGTAATTTGCAATTAAACAATAGAAAATCCAATATTTCGTGTGATTGAACAATGAATATTGTTCCTGTTATGGGTGAGATGAATCATGAAAGAAACAGAAGTGAGTTATCTTGCGTGATTTTGGTATCACCACCTAATGATTGCATTTGGTGACTGGATTGGGAAGAAAAATACACACAAATTTACAATTACAAAATAGAAAATCCCATATTTCGTGTGATTGAAGAATGAATATTGTTCCTGTTATGGGTTAGATGAAACATGAAAGAAACAGAAGTGAGTTATCTGTCATAGTTTATGTGTCATCATCTAATGAGTGCATTTGGGTGATGGATTTGGACAAAAAATACACACAAATTTGCAACTAGAAAATAGAAAATCTGATATTTTGTGTGATTAGTCCATGAATATTGTTACTGTTATGAATAAGTTGAATCATGAAAGAAACAGAAGTGAGTTATCTGTCATAGTTTGTGTGTCACAATCTAATTAGTGCATTTGGGTCCTGGATTTGGAGGAAAAATACACACAAATTTGCAATTAGAAAATAGAAAATCAGATATTTTGTGTGATTAGTCCATGAAGGTTGTTCCTGTTATGGGTGAGATGAATCATGAAAGAAACAGAAGTGAGTTATCTGTCATAATTTTTGTGTCACCACCTCATAAGTGCATTTGTGTACTGGATTAGGAGTATAAATACACAGTAATTTGCTATTAAAAACTAGAAAATCACATCTTTCGTGTGATTGAACAATAAATATTGTTCCTGTTATGGGTTAGATGAAACATGAAAGAAACAGAAGTGAGTTATCTGTCATACTTTATGTGTCATCATGTAATGGGTGCGTTTGGGTCATGGATTTGGAGGAAAAATACACACTAATTTGCAATAAAAAAATATAAAATCCCATATTTCGTGTGATTGAACAATGAATATTGTTCTTGTTATGAGTGAGATGAATCATGAATGAAACAGAAGTGAGTTATCTTTCATAGTTTTTGTGTCACCACCTACTAATAAGTGCATTTGTGTACTGGATTTGGAGGATAAATACACAGTAATTTGCAATTAAACAATAGAAAATCCAATATTTCGTGTGATTGAACAATGAATATTGTTCCTGTTATGGGTGAGATGAATCATGAAAGAAACAGAAGGGAGTTATCTGTCGTGATTTGGGTATCACCACCTAATGATTGCATTTGGTGACTGGATTGGGAAGAAAAATACACACTAATTTGCAATTAAAAGTTCCAAAATCAGATTTTTCGTGTGATTGAACAATGAATAATGATAGTGTAATGGATAAGATGATTAATGAAAGAAACAGAATTGACTTATCTGTCAAGGTGGTTTGTGTGTCACAACCTAATTAGTGCATTTGGTTACTGGTTTTGGACAAAAAATTACCAGGGAACAACAGAACTATTAAAACTTTCATAAAGACTAAAGTATCAGCCTTAGAATTGGCAATATACTTTCATACTCTAACCAATCCATAGAATGAACAGTATTCATCCTTAAAACAACAGAAAGTAACAAACTGTTGCACTCAACAAAAACTTAGAAGCAATCTTTATTTCTTAGGTTACTACTTGTTGTTCATAGAAAAATAAAGAAATAGAACTAGTAGTAGGAACATAAAGTAAGGAGGGAAGTACTACGTATGGACCGTTCTAAGGAGGAGTCGAACCACGAGACACAGTTACTTGAATATAACCGAATCATTGCGAGATGACGAAATTTACACCACTTAAAGTGCGGTAAGAATTATTCCTTCACAGATTGCAACGAGGAATTGAACGAAAATACCTCGGTATTTGCCAAACGTAAATCATTATTACAACGAAGAGCAAAATGGAGAACATAACAACACAATCAGCGTACAAGAGGAAGCCATTGAAGCCTAGGTATCTTTTGGATTCGGCGGAGTACTGTGCAAGAATGACTGAGCTAAATCACGGTGACGAAAACAACGAGAATAATCCATTCTTATATCATTTTGAAACTGTGTTCGATGCGCTATGTGCCGAAAACGGCAACTTGGTACTCACAATACTTAATGGATGCAACAAGATAGACGACGTTAGAGATAGACTCGACAGCCCAAAAGGGCATTTCGATGAAGAAGAAGCTTTAGAAATTTGGGAACAATGCTTGAAGTACGTAACTGAGGACATATTTCCTTTCTACAAGGAAGGCAACACTGATGCCGTTGACCACGTATGGGCTTTGGGTATCATTGTGGCACACATTTTATGCGGTTATCCGGCATTGAAAGGAACGGAGGACATACAGTGCTACAACAACGTGGGTATTGGACGACCAGTACAATCAGGAGAACGAGTGAGGCTCGAACTCAATGGTCATACAGTTCCACCAAAAAAATGGAGTAACCTGACGCCGGAAGCCAGAAAACACATAAAGCAATGCATACATTTTCACCCGGGTAACCGTCCCTGTCTGACAACCCTTTGGTTAAACGAGTGGCGCACAATGACTGAAGAGGCAATCATTGAAAAAAACAGTATAATGTACATCGAAGAAACCGAGGATGGAAAGGAACGAAACAAAGAAACGAAGATAAACAACAAGAATAAAAACAATTGGAATTCATTCATGAACAAAGCAAAAAAGCAGTCTAAGAAGAAAAAAAGAAAACTCAAGCAATTTGCAAACAAAGAGAAAAGGGAGGAAGAGGATAGAAACGAGAGAAACATTGTGCACTGGCTACAACTTTACGAAAAATGTTGGAATTCACCGGAAGATTTAGAGGAATACAATAACTATCCCGTTCCTTGTGGTGCGTGGGGACGTGTGAAATAGTGCTAGTAACAAGCTTTACTATGGAAAAACTTACCCCTACTTACCACGAATACGTGCACAATCCTGTCCTAGTTAAATACGTAAATATAAAAATTAACTACTGTGAAAAACGTTAGTTACAAATGAAAAAGTCAGAATTGCCGTTCCAGAAAACTAAATCGGAAACGCCGTTCCAGAAATTTAAACCTAAAACGCTAATAAAGATGTTCTGTAAATTTTCCAAAACAGTGAATTGTTAGCTACAACACTATTCCAGACACACAACACGGAAACGCCGTGGCAAAGATCGTGCTGATTTTCCATTACAGGCTCATCAATGCAACTGGTTCCTTACAAATGAAGAAGTCAGAATTGAGGTTCCAGACAACTCAATCAGAAACGCCGTTACAGAAACTTAACCTTAAAACGAAAATGCATACGTAGTGCGGATTTCCCCTAACAGAGAATTGTTGTCTACAACACCTTTCCATACAATGTGCCTGTTTTCGGTTCTACAGATTTCAATATAAAGTGATGTGATACGGTAGTAGGATGGGGAACATCAAAATAAATTGGTATCGTACAATCTAGTACCGTTACTAGTACTACTTGTTTGGAAATAGGAAGCGAATGTACGGAAGAAAAAAAATGGCGCAGCTAGGCAGACAGTTCTTTTTGGTTGGCCCGCGCTCACAAGCCCGCTTAGACAAAGACAAATGTATTGCAAATTGCTGAATTCGTACAATCGATCACAAAACAAGACAGCATAAAAATTCACAAAATTGCCAAAAACACCAACAATTGAAAAATTTGAAATACAAGATGACGAAACAAAAATGGTCCAACCTACCCAAGGCAAAAATAACACGTCTCCAAGAAAAGAAAATAGCAGAAAAAGCAACCGCAGTCAGGGATGGAGACACTAGAGGTAATACCAAAAATACAGGCATTACAAACATGTCCAGCGAGACGAACATTGCAGCAACACAAAAAGGCACCACCACGACGGAAAGAGAAAAACAACTAAAAAGGAAAGCGGAAAACATTAGCATCATGGACAGCAGCGACAGTAACAGTGAAAGTGACACTGACAGTGACACTGATTCGAGTTCAGTTAGTGAAGACAATGATGGGAGCTCCAAAAAGAATAAGGATACTAGAGAAAATACCAAAGAGAAAACAAAACAAAAAACTACAGAGGGCGGACGACAGAAAAAGAAAAACGAGAACGAAAAAATATTAACAGAAATAGCAAATGAGGATCCGGATCTAGTACAGGATTGGATGAAAACGTGGAGCGAAGGTAAGAAGGGAGAGAATTCTAAAGAGGATGCTGCAAAAACTACCAACACGGTACCATTGAAAACAGTGCGGGGCGGCGATAGCGTTGATAAAGTGAGTACATTGAGTGGTGGAACTAGACATAGTATGGAAACGGAAACTATGAAACTATTGAAAACATATAAAGATACAATTGAAGGACAGGTGAGGGCATATGTGAAGAAGAAATGGTACGGTGGCCTGAAATTTATGACAACAAACACACTCTCCAATAAAATAATCGTGCAAGGAATCGATGAGTGTGTAATATCCGTTCCAAAAGATATACCCATTAAGAAAATCTGTGCCTACTTTGATAATGCAGTACCAAAAGCCCTGGCTAAATTGAGACACAATAATCAAACATTGGCTAGAAAAAAATGGTTTGGTAAGTGACGGCGTAATTGTTGAATCATCTGGAAATTATGGTACTTTCGATGTTCTTCAATATGTGCCTACGACAGACATACAACTAACCCAACCATACTATGATATCATACTGCCATTTGATGACATCACCGCAGTTGATAGTGAAATGGCAAAAGTGCCGGCATCATTCCCTGGTACTGTAGCTCTAAATACGGAATCGATGGAAATTCTGGCGAAAGAGTACCGGCGATACGGAAATGCGGCAAATGAAGAATTTTATTATTTTGTGACAAGAATCCTGTCTGCCATTAATCCGGGAAAGACTAACTTTAGGCAGAGGAAGACAAAGAAACTTATTAGTACCATCTTTAGTGTTACGGATGAGGCTTTTGCCCTAATGATAATTGACAACGAGTACAGAAATTGGGAAAAACAAAAGGAAATGAAACTTGATGGAACATACACGACACACAAAAAAACAAAATACATGAAAAGAAAATATTGCGATTCAAAAAGTGGAAGTGCAAATGGATGGGACAAAGAAGGACGGAAAGTGTTCAATAAATTGTGCAAGAAGATACAAACGTTAAGAGAAAATCCCGAAACGGGTATAAATTTGGAGAAAATGATGCTACAAAGATTCTACTCAGAAAGCAATCCTACCAGTACTGTATCGAATAATGGTGGCACTGTTGCCAGTAGTCTTGCTGAAGAGGAAAGTGAGGATGAAAACTATATTGATCCGGCATGGAGGCAATTGCTTGACGAAATGGAGGAAGTTTAGGCCTTGTTTTCAGAACCGATACTGTTCATTGTATCAGTCCATTCACTAATTTGATGAGGGTTTGTTCACACCTACGACACGGGTAAATATTCGAGGAAAGTGATTAGTCGGGTAAAAGGTACATATCTTACATACGTTGCATACCATGATTGCAAAAAGTACATTATGTGACAAATACGATTAAATTGTACAGAAAGAAGTACTCGTACATATCATACATATTTTGCATACAATACTACTAGGCAAATTCTTTACCCGAATAATTCAACTGTAGTGGTAGGTAGTCGCAAGCGATGATAGTAAATTTCAAGGGTTGTTTGTTGCGAGCACAAATATTAAATTGTAAGGGTAGTGGGTAGCGAGCAATGGAGATACATTTTAAGGGTTGCGTGTCGCGAGCACTAATGTTAAATTTTACTGTTTGTGAGTCATGACATTGCAAAATTCATTTTTGTAAATGTGATTCGCGAATGTACGGGTAGGTGATATTAAAAATTAAAAATCAATATTCATGACCCTAGGAAAAAAATAATCGCGACCCAGGGATTGAGAGTGAGAAAAATGAGCATGATACGAAGCAACCGAATCATAGGGGGGGGTTGGTTGTGAGTTATGACCTTGGGTATTTAATTTTAGTAAATGTGATTAGTGATCATACGGGTAAGTTTTATTAAAAATTAATAGTAATTATTCATGACCCAGGGAAAAAAATAAACGCGACCCACATATTGAGAGTTAGAAAACGTACCTTGATACTGGCCTAGTGAATCGCAAGGGGGACTCGTGTTAAAATTACACACAAAAAGGGGTTGCGACAGTACCTTGCGACAAAAAAAAAGGGTCGCGTGACAGTTATCGGACGGTTTGTGTCCTGGAATTGTACCAAAAATACACTCATGTTTGCCATTTGGAGAGACAAACACCAATATTTTCAGCATTCTGTTAGGAAAAGTTGATCCCAATATGCATTTGATGAGTCATGATAAATGTATTCCTGGCTTGGACCGGATACTTTTGGAGTCATTACCCAATAAGTAAGTTTGTACCCTGGAATTGCACCAAAAATACCCTCATTTGTGCCATTTGGTGAGTCAAACCACAACAATTATGGCATTCTGTGGGGCAAAGTTGTTCTCAATATGCGATTGATGAGTCATGATGAATGTATTCCTGTCTTGGACCGGATACTCTGGGAGTCATTACCCCCTAAGTAAGTTTGTGCCCTAGAATTGCACACAAAATACCCTCTGGTGGGCAAGGTGTAAAGAATTCGTAAGCATTGTGGACTCCTCACAAATACTTTACGGTACAGACTACCAGAAATTATCTAGTCCAAAATTCGTGTAGAAATCTACTCTAGTAGTAGTAGGCTATGTAAATACAATATAAGAAATTATCTAGTACAAAAAGCGTGTAGGAATCTACTTGCGTAGAAACCTACACGGATTCAATACTAGGAACTATCTATTACAAATATTATTTTCCTTCTGAATTCGATTCGTTGAGAGTCTGATTCAAAGGCTTCTGAAGAACAGCAACGCTGCGTTAGTGTGTTAGTAGACGAACGATTGTACTCTACGCGTGACAATTGTGGTTGGATACTTTCGGCAACGGATAATCGGACTACAGGCGAGACTAGGGAAACGCCAGATCTCTTCTCGCTGTGACTTATTCAGATTGCAGCAAGACAGACCTTAGTATGTAGATTACAAGTAGTTGGTAGCAACTAGTGTGAATTTTGGGATATAAATCAGTTGAATGTTAAAAGTATGAGATAAAGTGAAATCTTGCCGAAATGCAAAATATCTCTTTTATTGAGATGAATACATTGCAACTGCTGTTGCGTAGTGCTGAGATTACTCGCTGATTATTTCCGTACATGTATTAGTCGTTGACCATATATATCTGTATGCATGTATATGTATTGTGTGAGAATCACACGCCAACGGTTTTCTTCTCTTGTTCCGTTAGGAAGACTTCATGATATGTTTATCATTAAGGTCAGGAATTGCTCCCGTAGCTCGTGTGATATTTTATGAAATCAGAGTTTGCTCACCGAAGAACAATGGTGCTCACCGTTGGTGCGCGATGGGAATCAATGCGCCGTGGGAATCGATATGCCGTGGGAATCGATTACTTAGATTGATACGGGACTCATTGATTTGTACGAATAGGAAATCTACCATCTGGTAGCTTTGGTACTTCTGGTCACGAAAGGAATTTAATACTCCCCATGTCTCCTTGTGAAGGGTCATCACGCTCTACATGATGCTTCCATCATCTTGAAGAAGATCGCCGGTATTACCACAGAAGTGGAAGATGGGCCTGAGTAGTGGATACACAACTGAGTGTCCCCAATGCTTGGTAAGAATGTCTGCACAGTTATCCTTACCTGGGATGTGCATCATTAAAATGAAACCTCTCGCTATCATGCTCCGTACATAGTGAAACGATAAAATGTTATGACGCTTGTGCAACCTTGCGTAAGGAAAGGTCGACGTTTGGATCATCTTTTTGTTGTCACCACAAGAGTAGGAGACATCATGGACTCGTGTTCCTAGGTATCGGAATGAGTGGCGTAAATCGACGATCTGTTCGATGCAAGTCCTTCCTGCAACGAATTCAGCTCCAAAGGTGGCTGTTTCCGTAGTAGACTGCTTCTTCGAGAACCACATCATGGGAGTCTTGTTCGCGAAATGAAGAATGCCGGTTACAGCCTTGCCACTGAGAATATCATGCATGAGGTTGGCATCATAGAAATGTGTCAACACTACTGTCTTTCCAAGCGGTGCAGGAGCGTCGTCGGGTAGCTCTTCAGAATGCTCCCCATAGACGGTATTGGACCAGTCAATGGTGTCGGGTTTAGTCAATATAAAATCGGGGGGTTCCACGCGGAATCTGATTTTAAAATGTCTAAACTTGGAGATATATCCATAGATACGCTTTGCACGTTCGAGATGCCCATCTCGTGGCTGAGCTCTGAAACTTGAGAGTGTCATCACGGCTGTCTGTACATCGAAACGGCCAATAGCGATGATCCATTGGAGTGAACCGATCATACTTTGGTATTTCTGTATACCAGTTTCTTCGAGAAAGGCTGAGGAGTCCAATTTGGGATGATCGTTCTCTGCAATGGGTGATTGGAACCTAGTGCTACGTTTGCATCCGAACATTTGTTCGTAAGACGCTTCCATCTTTTCGATGAACTTTATGGGATTCATACAGAGAACACCATGCTCGTCGCGCTCAAATCCGCAACCTAGGTGAAAGTTCATAGGTCCGGATCCCTTCAGTTTGAAGTTATATGGTGATGACTGCAATATCTTCAAGAAGGAATTGGGATCTGCCATGCAGAGACATAGGTCATCGACATATGTGCATATAAGCTCATATACACGTTCACCATGCTTGTTCGTTCCGGGTTTGAGGAATATTTCCGGTTCTGCGCGGGATCGTTCGAAGCCGAGTTTGATGAGACAAGCTGCAAGTAAGTCTCCGAAGCACTTGCCTGAAGACCTGAGACCATATAGGGCTTTGTAAATGATCAACAGGTGACCTTCCAGCGATCGGAATTCGGGACCTGCCTTGATGCATACTTTCTCGCAGGTGACTGCTTCTAGGTAGGCATTACCTATGTCGGTACCCCATGCTTCTAGGTCGTTCAGTTCAGCTAGGAATAGGCACATACGTAGGCCGCGGAGAGATACGACACCTGCGTAAACACTGTGGATAGGGGCCTCAGTGAGATTACCGTTAGCAACGAGGCGAGCCTTGTGTCTACCGTCGTGCTTGACAGCATATATCATGTGTACCTTGATCTGTTGGAATCCCGGGGGAATGGAGCTTGTCTTGTATACGCCTTTATCAATGAATGTATTGTATTCATTGAGTTGTGCCATTTCCAGAGTGGTGGCATCTTCCCATTTGGTGTTTCCGTTGGCTTGATCGAATCGGAGGGCTTCTTCGTGGTTACGAGGCACTTTGAATCCATATTGATACTGCGGAGTGGTACGGTAAGAACGCAGTTTGGCTTGGTGCACGAGTCGATCAAGTTTCTTGGTTCGTCGCGCTAGGTTGGTGATTCGCTTGAGGCGTTTCCAATCCCGGGAGGTCAAGTAAGTTGTTGTCTTTCCCATATTTTGCAACGGTGACTGGGTCATCAGCCGCAATGTTGGCTAGGGGTTCATATGTGCGTTCCATATTTTCCCATTCAATCCAAAGGTTATACTTGGAACCTTTGTATTAGAGGATGCTTGTTATCCAGTGGGCCTTGGTGTCCTAGGATGCGGCGAAATGACCAAAGTTTGCCATCTTCTTGTGTTGAATCCCGATGTATGTAATTCATGACATCATTGTATGCAATGATATCATTGAGTTCGTCATTGGAGTGTTTGCACTTGAACTTGATGAAATCGTTGTTGCGTTCAAGACTGTCTTCAACATCGACGATGGTAAGACGCTTTCGGGTGCCATCTGGATTGGTTACAAGGAAGGATCGTCCTTGTAGATCGGCAATCGGGATCGTAGGAATGGTAATGGGTTTACCGTCATCGTCAAATTGTGCGTTACCTTCTTCGTCGGTAACAACTACCTGTGATGGGTCTACTGAAGGAGTAGCGGGGTTGGTGTGTGGAGTTGTGACGTCACTAACATCAAAGTATGCTAATTCCGGTGGGTCAAAATCATCTTCAGTAAGGAGAACGCCATCGGAGGTCTTGCTGAAGATGTGTGTCGTAGGAGGACCATCAAAACTCTCCCCATAGTTGTTAGGGAGTGGAGAAGGTGACCAGCTCGGGCTGTCATCGACCTTCTTATAAAGAAAGCTCGGTAACGAGGGGTGGGCGGGTGGTTGAAGAATTGGTTGAGTGCCAGATGCGTGGGGCGTAGTACCTGGTTGTTCGTTGGGTACAGACGGAATGGTGTCATCGGCAGTGTCAGAATCAGCGGGTGAAACGCTAGGGGGAATTGAGTTGCCTGGTTTCGTAGACTCGTCAATGGGTTTACTCTGATTGGTATGCTCCCCATGTTTGAATGCTGGAGCTTCTCCAGTGGCGTATAAACGGGGCAACGAATCCTTGGCGTTACGCCATTCGATGAAACCATCATCAGTGAATAGGCCCGCACGTTTGTTACGAGACTCAGGTGTAAGAGCAGAGCGGACACCGGACCGGTCAAGTAACTTGTTGGTAACGGGATCCCAGATTCGGAAGCAGAGTCCATTGCCAACATGTTCGGCGATGCCGACGAAGTGACCCAGGCGTTCGGTAGACTGGGTACCGAAAGGGGAGTCGTTGGTTTTGAAATACACAGGTTCAAACCAGAAGAAACTGGTGTATGCGCTGATGTCGCCAAGCGTGCCAGTAGCAATGAAGACCGGTTGTTTATCGGACAGCGTATGATCAGAAACAACATTGAGGAGACCCGCGACGTATGTCATGCACAGTAGCCATAGGTGTGGTGGTGTGCCTGTACGATCCATGACGCGATTGACAATGCGCTTGAACGTTTGGTATCAGTCGTTCGAATTGATTCTGGTGTTGGTGATAAGGTTCACTTTGCCAGAGTCCAATCCATAACATTTTGAGGTAATCGACGACCTTCTTACTGGATTGATAGTTACCGTGGTCGCAAAGAAGGCGAATGGGCCTGCCCCATTTTCGAACAAAATTCTGGAAGCAAGATAGGAAGTCGCCGGTGGTACGCATTTCTTCAACGTGTATAATATGTGACTTGCGGCTGAAAAAGATCTGAGCAATCTTTGAGCCACCATCAATTGCTGGGACATCTGAATAGACAGCATCGGACAAGACATCGTCATTGAATGGGCGAACGTTCATGGCCGGTTGAGGGGAATGAAAACGTTTGAAAATGTTTCCATCAGGGCTAACCGCTAATGAACCATATTGGGTTGAGTTTTCAAACGTGGCCTTGATGCGGTCGGTGGAAACCCAACAAAAGAAAGGTTTCAGGGATAGGTAGTCATGTTCATTGGGGTACCTCTCGCGGGGCGTAGCCGCAATACGTGTAGTATCACTGGCAGTGCAATCTGTCGGGAATGCAGTGACTGTCCGAGAGGCGTCAGGTAAGGCGCAGCATGCAAGGCGTTCTTGATGAATGTAGTCGGTGGAAGTAAGCCAAAAGGAGCGATCATTGGTCCTATGATCATCAATAGGAAGGAAGGGAGATCGAGTGGAATGGCTGGATATACGAACTGAGGGACGTGACCGTGGAGGAGTCCGGGGGACACAGAGATATCTAATCCTTCAAGACAACGTGGGTTTCCATATTCGTCGTAATCGGCATAAGGGAGTTGCTGTGGTTGAGGAGGATACTTCTGGAGAAATTGTTCATCCTTTCGCACTGATCGTGGTATCGAGAACAGATGGGTCCCAATGCTTATCGGACTGTCATGATGACATGTGGGAGCGTGTCAAACTCAACAGTCGTGTACTTTCGCATCGCAAGATATGGTAAACCGTGTCGTATGCTAAGAGGCAGTGCATATCCATCGGAGGTGGTGGTGACCTGTCCCCCGCCCGCTTTGATGGATGTGTCGTCGACAGTGGAAAAATATGCTTCCATCTGTCCGGAGGACAATATAGAAGGGTGTCGTCCTGTATAGGCACATTCATTGAAAATGAGGATGACGGGGCCTCTGTTTCGATATAGAATATGCTCCACATGTGGCAATGGGGATATTCTGAACCTGGTGATTGTTTGTTGTCGGCAAAAAATACGGACTTTGTCGGCATCAAATTCGATCGAAAAAGCCGACAAAACGAACGAAACGATGACCGAGGTGCGGAATACGAGAACAATCAAGCGTTAGAATCAAATGCACCTCCACTACATGAAAATCCCTAAGTGGTAAAAACGATATCACTTAGGACTACAAACAAAAGAGAGTAATCCGTTAGAAACAAGACATATCCAAAGACCTGACCAATAAGTGAACACTTGGAATCCATAAGTACATTCAAAAGAATATACTTGATATCCCGTGAGGAAATTACTTATTGCAATCAAGAAAATCAATACCGATTCTAGATGGGCCTCATATCTAGCATATATACCACGAACAAGCATACGCCCCATTGAACAGATTACTTAACAACATGAATGACCGATACCACCAAATGACCGATACAGTAAGACCGACACGACGCTAATACAGCAACCGCAACAGCAACAGCAACAACAGTATCGGTACGAGAATGGTAACAAGTAACCGGGGAAGATCTCTACCATGTAAAACACAGCAGAGAGCCCCGATACAGTGAAAATACGTAGTAAAAATAAGAGCCTCTCTCTGAGCTCACATCTCTTTAAATTTCAATTATCCTATACCTTTCGGTCGATTTTTAGAGTAACAACAGGTTATAGAGCCCTTATACCTTCCACTAACAAGTGGATACCTTAAGCTACCTATCTCCGCCCCGTACAGCACCTCAACTGTCGGTTACAGCCAGAGTATACTTGGTACGGGACTCGCATCGCCGGGCTGTATCAATAGACCTCCCCCCCGCCTCTCTCTCTCTTTCTTCTCCTCCTTACTCGCGTATCAAGGGGTGTATACAGATCCTTCTACCAAGAATCTTCTTCTGTAATACACGACCAAGCGTGCGTATCAAGGGGTGTATCTACAGAACATTCTACCAAGAATCTCCTTCCAGTAATACACAATACACATAAACGATTCAACGATCGACGATCCAACGAACGCAACTCCAACATCATCGGTTCGATCGACGATTACCGACTAATCCAATAATCGCATCATCGCAACGCTAATTACAAACGACATTCTTTCTGCACCTCAGAGGTTCGTTCCGCGACAAACGAACAACGACGACGTCCTCCGAAGAACGTTACAATTCATTGAATAACACCAACGTGATTGACGCTTTGAGCGCGACGACTTAAACCATGCCGCCAGCACCTCCATTTGACTGGAATCAGATCCAGGAAATCGGTATCCAATTTGGGACATTCCAAACCAAAGGCAATACCCACAAGTATGAGATCCTCAACAACTCATTCCGCCATGATCTAGACGACACTACTGGCCTGTTCATCACAGACGACGCTGCCACTGACAACGAAGGACCCAAGACACTGGCTCCAGATCCCGTTACCATGCTCAAGGAAATCATTGTAAATGTGATCATGGAAATCATTCCCCCCAAGGAACAGACTGAGATCAATAAGGGACATATATCCACCCTTTTTGCAGACGCATGCCTCTGGTATGTCGCTCCAGACAAAACGACGAAGAGAATCAGAAACAAACACTCAATGGACAAGGCAGGAGCACTAGCCGTTGCGCAAGGACAAGAAACTCTCCTCATAGAGATCAGAGCAACCCACTGGGGCTTCAAATCAAATTGGGATGCAGTACATTTTGATGAAGTCTACGACACAAAAATCTACACCTTCCCTGAAGGAGACGACAACGATGAAAATGCCACAGCTCCAACTCCAGCGCCGGCAACAGGCACTGACATGCAGCAATTGACCACTCTACTCCAGCAACTGGTCGACAACAGCAACACCAACAACAACACCAACAACAACACCGGCGCCAACCACCAAGCTCTTGACTTACCATGGAATCCTGCAACCCTACCACCACCAGTCAAAGAGCGCTACTACAAGAGAGATGAATTCCTCACCAGAGACAATATGAAAGACTTTCCAATCACCTACACCGAACTCATCCGGAAATGAAACGGTCATCAGGCAAAACTACTACCTACACTAACCTAGGCAGTGGGAGAAATGACCAGCGCCTGATCACCAGAAGTGGTGACTGTTTTGATCTAACCAGAGCTTCTGACAAGTCCAAGGAAGCAGCTAGAGACAAACTTTTCCTCTCGGGGTTTCCACAGCTTAAGGATGACAGCCACCCTCAGGTCAGAAAGTGGTACAGAGAGATCCCTGCACACGCACAGCAGCACCATATTAACATTCACCCTTACTATCTCTACAGACGCGAAGCTGACCATCGTAGAGGATTTACCATTGGTGATGAACTACCACACGACCTACCTGCAAGATATGAATTGGCAATTCACGAATGGGGTAACCTCATCTACACTGCACTAAGAACCGATAAGATCATCCCTGACTCATGTGTTAGAATGAAGTCCACAATTCAAAGCTTTGAAGGAGGACAAGGTTATGAAGCTTTGTACACCGTAATTGCTCAGACACATCCCAACTCAAAGAGAGAATCCAACGCAGCCAGAATGGTCAGGAATCCTCCCAACCAAGATGCAAATGAATCCCTTGAAGAATACTACTTCAGATACAAGGATTACTTGCAACTTAGAGTTTTCCTCCAAAACCAACCTAGCACATTGAGTTCAACAGAAGAAGTCAGTAATTTGATTGCAGGGACCACTCTCAGTCACGAACTATTTGAAAAAACTGAAGATGAACGCGACTCAGATGATCAATTCAAACGGGACAAGTACAAAGCAGGTAGGCTTCTCCAAACCCTACAAACATATGAGCAAGAGATCCAGGCTGAACAAAAGTACAAGAGGAACACCTCCAAACCGATCCAGTCCAAGCAATTGCCTGTCTCAGGCACTAGACCAGGTTCCCGCCGCAATGACAGGTTTCCAAAGCGTGCTAGCAACAGTACTGCTAGAACACCCTCTACTTTGACCTCTCACTCAATCAGCCTGATTGAATCACTTGGCTACCCTGAGATGGATGAAGAATCTGACGATCCCTTCCTCCACCAAGCATATTGCAATGCTATCACGGCATTCGATAAGCAACCTAGTCTTTTTGACACATCCAGAAAATGTATTGTTTGCCACATGTCCGGTCATAATTTTGATAATTGTCCTGCATTGCAGGATGTTGAGTCCCTGAAGAAACATAGGATTGCTGCGGCTGTTTTTATGAACAAATCCAATAAACAGACCCAACAACTCTTAGATTCCACCCAACAAATCTCTCAGATCAACATTGGCAATGAAGATCAAGATGAGGTTTCACCTGACGATGCAGTAGAAGAACAAAATTTTTGCGATGGCCAAGAATAGAAAGTCTTCCTTGCAGCCACTCTATGACATCACCTCAAGATGATCTCCAAGGATTTGACAACGTCACAGCGCCCCAAGTGAACAGCTTATGCCCCTCCTTGGACTCCAGCAGTGTCAGCTCCTACGAATCTGTCATAATTGGTGCCGTCAATCTCCTTCCCAAGGACAGCCTCCAGTCATCAATCCCAATTGATGTCTACTGTGATATGGAATCACTTGGGGCTACAACCCCTACATTGAAATCACACCTGAAGACCAATGAGGATCCCAATTTTGACAGGGACAACCCTACACCAGTTGATACATACAATGTGCAATCTCTAGTCCCAGCAGACCCTATTGCAGCTACAGCCTACTTCCAACATGGTGTCAGGGCTCAGATTGACACCGGTGCAAAAGTTTCCTGCACCAAGTCTCAAACACATCCTGCACGGTTACAAACCTTACACCAGGATGAGGAAATGTCCTGTCAGGCTTACGGCAGCAATAGGAGGAAAAGCAGCTACCTGCATCCCTGAAGGCTTAGGATATTTGCACATCCCAGCACCAAACCACATAGGATATCTCAAAGTCTTCTTCTACTATTCTCCCTCCCTGTCAACGACATTACTGAGTGAGAATGATCTCTGTGGAATGACATCTCGCATGCGACGTCAGTTCAGTGGGCAGTCAATCCATAAATCATTCATTGACGACTATGACTCAGCTGCTCCACAAAACGGCAACCTCACAATTATCTGTCATCACAAGCAGAACACTGCCAGCAGCATTGTCCTCCATGGAAGCATCATTGATGGTCAATGCTATACACACCCAGTACTGATCCCAGACATTGATATTGCATCTCCATATGCTAATTGTGCAACATCGTCAGCCTATGCTTTGGCGACTGACATGCAGGTCAGGGAAGCTTGTGAACTGGCCTCCAAAGAAGCCATTAGCAACTACAGATACGATGTATACACCAATCTTGTCACACTGCAAAAATGCACAGAAGCAGCTCAAGCTCAGTCTGATACCAGCGACATGCCAAAGTTTGATGCTAAATTGTTCTTCGCCAAGATTGTGGACAAAAATATCCCCATCCACGCCATCAAAGCCAAGACATCGAAACTTCTATGGCACCAAAGGTTGGGACACCCATGCGATGATTTTCTGTATCAAGCTCATAAACACATCCTTGGAGTACCAAAATTCCAACGACAAACCAGTATTCTTGATCAATGCCCAACTTGTCTTCAATGTAAGCAAACTAAATCACCCGCAGGCTCACATTCCACAAGAAAGGCTACACAACCGTTTCAAGGATTATCAGTTGACTTTGCATTCTCTGGCGCCAGATCCTCGAACAGCAAACGCAAGCGCGATTATGAAGGCATTCATGGAGAAACAGCTTGGATTCTTATCACAGACCACTATACTGGTATGAAATATGGTGATACACGAATCTCTAAAGCAGCACCACTGCATTGGTTGGAACATTTCTTCGCCCAGCACAACCCAACTTGTGCAAACAAGTATGTTTTGGTTGATCAAGGTGGAAAACTCTATCACAATCCTGATATCAGAAACCTCTTCTCTGCGTTTGGATATTCAATTTTTCCCACCAGTGCTGACGCTTCTCACCAGAATGGTACAGTTGAAAGAGCCCACCGCACTCTTGCTAACTCAATGAGGACCATGCTCAGTGGTGCAAATTTGCCCATCAAGTTTTGGCCATTTGCCTTTTACCATGCCCTGAGGTTGTCCAACGCATTTCCTGAAGGCAATCAACAACACTCACCCTTAGAATTGGCAACAGGACGCAAGGAAAACCTTGCTGACTTCCGCACTTTTGGGTGCAGAGTTTGGGTGAGACCCCCAGGCAAGCGCTCAATCAAGCTCAAACCTAATGCCCGGCAAAGGCATCTTCCTCGGTTTTGTCCCTTACACTACCAGAAACATCCTTTGGTATGATACTGAGACACACCGCGTCAAAATAGCCACCCATGTCAGGTTTGATGAAGGCATGAACAATCTTCCACTTGCAGACCTCCCCTCTAATGTCAAGCACCTGCTCCGGACTGATGACAACACTCCGCTTCCTGCGGAACCCAATGAGGTATCATCTAGTGAATTCCAATTCTCCATCTCCCCCTTTGCAGATCTCACCAATCTCAGACTCACTGTCTCTCCATCTTGTGCTGATCCAGCATTTGGCCTTCGCTATGCCAATGACTCCCTGATTGGCAGAGCTTACATCACCGATATCCTTCAAAACAGTCCTGCCTCCAAGCTTTTCTCCTCCCGTAAGAAGACTCTCTCAAAGCTCCGAGGCGCTTATATTGTATCTATCAATCACAATCATGTGTTTACTGCAGCTGATGTTACCACAGCCCTGCAGACCTCTCACGATCGAGGGGTGCGGGATTCTTCAATAGATACACCAATCACCTTTGCCCTTGAAGAGAAATTGTCTATGAAGGAGGTCAGGAAACACTCGAATGAATATGGTCTATTTGCTCCCAATACCTCCTGGAAGGAATCCACTGATGAAGAAGATCCACCATTCTTGGACCGGATTTCATCTGTCAACGCTATCCAGCGCATTGGTACCAAATACAAGCAGCTGATACAATCAAGAATCAACCAGGTTGATAGCACTGAGAACACTCCATGCCTCCATCCAAAAACACTTGGCCCCAATCGAAGATGACATGGAGGTTGTCATTCCCACCATTGACATTGCATCGCTCAGAGCTATCACTAAGCTTCATAAACCAGGTAATCATGCATTACCTCTAGATGCAGATTCACTGCCAACTGAAGAAATTGAACTCTTAATCAAGGCCATCAATTCCAAGGCAACTACACCTGAAGAACAAGCACTAGGGCACTTTACTCAAAGGAATCTCAAGTCCTTATCCACATGGTCTGAATGGCAAGCTGGTGAGCGAAAACAGCTTGATCAGTTTGAAGACTTAGAAATGTTTGGATCACCAATTCAATACCCTAAAGACCCAGACGCTATTATTCTCAGGCCTCATTGGCAATACAGTGTCAAAAGGAATGGTGTCAGAAGAGCCAGGCAATGTTGCAACGGAAGCAAATACGCAGCCCCAACCCTGCATGCCATAGCAATGTCATACTCATCATGTGTTGAACATCCCATTCAAAGGTTATTCTTTGCTATTGCTGCAAGCCTCAACCTCAAAGTGTACGGGGGTGATGCTGCAGACGCCTACGCGCATAGTCCAGGACCCAACATTCCTACATACATGACTATTGATGATGCATATGCAGAATGGTACAGACACAAGCATGGCAAGGACATAGACAGAAGATTGGTGCTCCCAGTCCTTCAAGCACTTCAAGGCCATCCAGAATCTGGAAGACTTTGGGAAACCCACATCAACAAAATATTGAAAGGCCCTGATCTCAACTTCAAGACCACCACACATGACAGGACGATCTACACGACAGTTTTTGAAGGTGAAACGGTCTACATGCTGAGACAAGTTGACGATTTTGCACTGGCTTGCACATCAGAATCCATATCTGACAAGATCTATGACATAATTGGTGCAAAGCTGAAGCTTCCTAGAGAAGATGTTGTCCCCTTCACAAAAATGCGATTGCTTGAAGACTTCAATGGAATTGATGTTAAACAGACAGCTGACTACATTGAACTGTCCTGTGCGAACTACATTGACAGAATCATGAGATCTCATGGATGGGACACTGATTCTAAGATGAAACCTCATTCCAAGCCATCTGCGCCATTATCAACTGAAATACTGAGCCAGCTACAATCACATACTGATGGACCATTAGAAGGCACCAAGGAACATGCTGAATTACAATCCACATCTGGCTTCTCCTACAGGACGCTCTTAGGTGAAAATGATGTTCGCATACGGTAGTTGCCGGCCAGACATAGGCTATGCGGTGACTCTGATGTCAAAGTACAGTTCCAATCCCACTGCTTTCCACTATTCCAGCCTGAAGAATATAGCCCGCTATCTCAGAACAACCAGATCTTGGGGTATCAGATTCTACAGACCGAATGCTGAGCCATCTCTACCACCGGAAGAACCATACAACGATGCAGTCCAAGATGCATCACTCCCAAAATTCCCTGAAGACATCAAGCAAGCCAAACTGATGTGTTTTGTGGACGCCGCATATGGAAATGATCCAAAACACCATAGGTCCACCACAGGTTACGTTTTCACTTATGCTGGTGGAGCAATTGTTTACAGATCCAAAGCTCAGTCCCCTACAGCACAGAGTTCTACAGAAGCTGAGTTCATTGCTGCCGTCACAGCAGCCAAAACAGCCAGATATCTCAGGTCTATACTCAAGGAATTAGGATTCGCCCAAGTTGGTCCAACTCCGATCTATGAAGACAATGCATCAGCAATTGAGATCATCAATGCCCAGAAGCTGACTGAAAGAACCAGGCATATTGAAATCAGGTTCTTTGCCATCCAAGCATGGAAGGAAAATGGTGAAATCAAGATGATTCATATTCCTGGAGTTATCAACCCCGCTGATGATCTAACCAAACCATTGGGATGGATCTTGCACGCCCGACACGCAAGATACATTATGGGACACCACGCAGGCTAAATCATTCAATCATTCGCAATTCGATGATCCTATTCTTCGGATCAAACATTGTCCTCTGTCGGTTCAACAATACGATACGATTCGATCCGAATGTTCGATCTATCAATCAATAACACGTTGATATAATTCCTGGCTACATAACCGACTCCAATATACTCCGACAGTAATCCAACATTGAATGAAAACACATGTTGGATCAAGGGGTGTGTTGTCGGCAAAAAATACGGACTTTGTTGGCATCAAATTCGATCGAAAAAGCCGACAAAACGAACGAAACGATGACCGAGGTGCGGAATACGAGAACAATCAAGCGTTAGAATCAAATGCACCTCCACTACATGAAAATCCCTAAGTGGTAAAAACGATATCACTTAGGACTACAAACAAAAGAGAGTAATCCGTTAGAAACAAGACATATCCAAAGACCTGACCAATAAGTGAACACTTGGAATCCATAAGTACATTCAAAAGAATATACTTGATATCCCGTGAGGAAATTACTTATTGCAATCAAGAAAATCAATACC
Organism: Pseudo-nitzschia multiseries; assembly: GCA_037355745.1. Classification (NCBI taxonomy): domain Eukaryota; phylum Bacillariophyta; class Bacillariophyceae; order Bacillariales; family Bacillariaceae; genus Pseudo-nitzschia; species Pseudo-nitzschia multiseries. Next base: position 2,776,020 of record CM074783.1, read on the forward strand.
GATTCCAGATGGGCCTCATATCTAGCATATATACCACGAACAAGCATACGCCCCATCGAACAGATTACTTAACAACATGAATGACCGATACCACCAAATGACCGATACAGTAAGACCGACACGACGCTAATACAGCAACCGCAACAGCAACAGCAACAACAGTATCGGTACGAGAATGGTAACAAGTAACCGGGGAAGATCTCTACCATGTAAAACACAGCAGAGAGCCCCGATACAGTGAAAATACGTAGTAAAAATAAGAGCCTCTCTCTGAGCTCACATCTCTTTAAATTTCAATTATCCTATACCTTTCGGTCGATTTTTAGAGTAACAACATTGTTAATGCCGGTGACATTGACATATCGTGGTGGGATATCCTTGGAAATGAGACATGCATCATTGCCGATGATGCAACCATTTGCGCTGCGATCGACCATGGCAAAACCAGGGCTAGTAACCATAGTTTTGTGTATGTGGTATGTGTACGACGTTACTGGCCTATTGTTAGGAAAGGTCAGGTCTTCTTCAGGATCATACCACTGATGGAAATTGGCGGAATATGACGATGTTTCTACAGGTATTTGGGTGTCACCATCCTTTTTGTACCGAATGTCAGGGTTTTCAGAAAGGAATCGAGCGGGGTGTGCGGGTGACACGGAAGACTTGAGAGGTCGCTGGTCCTTGGATGGAGAGGTCGTTGATTTGTATACACCTAAGGATGCATGGAAAACACCTCTACGATCATTTTCTACAGCAGGATGTAGGTCTGCTGCGGAATTGGAATGCTCATCTTTGGTCGAGGTATCGTCTTCTCGGAATGATACCGAATGTCCATGTTGATATGCCTTCCGGGTAATGGGTTTGACACTGTTGGGGTCAGGTTGGTCCGTGTTAAGTAAGTCGTGTCGTAACAATGCGACCACGATTTTCTTGCCTTCCGGAGAAAAACTAAGCCAACTCTTCATGTCCTGACGTGACAAGGCCTTCCATATGTTTGTAGGCAACCTTGTGGTAGGGTCAGGGGTACGTCCAGCCTTAAATACAGCATAATCTTGATAGTCTCCTTCAAATTCGATAGGGAGAGCATAGTCATCATGGTTTTGGCTCTGTTCAGAAGAAAAATCATGAACGTGTGCACGTACAGTCGACCGAGGAGCAGACATCGCGGACTGGGAATTGAGTCGAGTTGCTTCGAGTAAAAGCGTGATTTTAAGATCGTGGATAGCAGCGGCTTCGGCAACCGCATCCGTCACGGTGCTATTCGTCCCACCTGGATCCTTGACTTTGGCAAACTGTTCGCTTAGCTGGAAGCTGGAATAGCATGCCTGACACAATGCTGATTTAACAGTATGGTACTCAAGAGGCTTGTTGGGAGGACGGAGCTTATTGAGGTGATTTAATTCATCAAACCAATGTGTAATGAATTTCACTTTGGATTCCTTCCAATTGTTGAGATTCAACTTGAGCAACGCTTGTAGCTGAGTCGAGTTGTCATATACCTTTGCTTTTGATTTGCTGTGAAGGTTTACAAAATTGAAGTAGGCCTTGCGTCCATCACGAGTGCTAGAATGACTGTGTACACATGATGCAGAAAGGTCACTTTTGAAGACTTCCAACATTAGTACCCAGAAGAAGGCACACTGTTTGAAGAAGAGATCACGGGTATAACCCAGAAGCGTAGCTGGAGGCCAAGTTTCATCAAGGAATGTCTCTGTGTCGATGTCGTATGCTTCGAGTTTAGCTTTGAAACCGACGAGCCAGTGTTCAAATCTCGAGTCATTCGTGAGGGGCGTAAAGGACTTTTCATCCCGTGCTTTTCGGCACCATGATTTGTACTTTACCTGCTGAGGTGACTTTTTGTTACTTCCCGCCGGAGGAGGCGGTGGGTTCAGAACAGATTCGTTACGCAAGCGTTGGGCACGTTCTTCGCGGAATGACTGGAATTCCCTGTATGTATATGACTTTACATCTTTCCAGTTCCTCTCGTCTTCTTCTAGAACGGCATCGACTTCTTGCAGATCGATAGCGAAATCCGCAAGTGCTTCTATGCTCCTTTGGATGGATCGAGGGATATGCGTTGGCAGTCCTCCCTCCGTATAGGTAAGTTCGCGTGCAAAATCCGGTTCGATAAGTGTGTCGAGGAACGACTTCCACTCGCATAATCCGCCTTCCTTGAGAGCTAGACACAACTTGCTAGTAGTCTCACTTGTTACGTTGAGTAGGGATACGAGTATCTTCTTCATATCAGTATCGAAGCTGGGAAAGCGGTTGATAGTGGCGACTTCGGCGTCATTCTTCTCTTCGCCTCCGAGTGCATTGCCGGGCATCATCGGTATGTTCGGCATCTGTGGTGGTTCCGAGCCTTCGAAGGAATTGCGCGGTGACTGAGAATGGGAACTGCTTCGTGTACGATGTGCGATGTGCATATGCCAGCGTAGGGATTGTATTCAATTCCGTTCCTGTTCCTTTTGTGTGCAAGCCACCTTGGAGCTTGCGACTGTTAATCTATTATTTTCCTTCTGAATCTGTTCCGTTGAGGGTCTGATTCAAAGGCTTCTGAAGAACAGCAACGCTGCGTTAGTGTGTTAGTAGACGAACGATTGTACTCTACGCGTGACAATTGTGGTTGGATACTTTCGGCAACGGATAATCGGACTACAGGCGAGACTAGGGAAACGCCAGATCTCTTCTCGCTGTGACTTATTCAGATTGCAGCAAGACAGACCTTAGTATGTAGATTACAAGTAGTTGGTAGCAACTAGAGTGAATTTTGGGATATAAATCAGTTGAATGTTAAAAGTATGAGATAAAGTGAAATCTTGCCGAAATGCAAGATATCTCTTTTATTGAGATGAATACGTTGCAACTGCTATTGCGTAGTGCTGAGATTACTCGCTGATTATTTCCATACATGTATTAGTCGTTGACCATATATATCTGTATGCATGTATATGTATTGTGTGAGAATCACACGCCAACGGTTTTCTTCTCTTATTCCGTTAGGAAGACTTCATGATATGTTTATCATTAAGGTCAGGAATTGCTCCCGTAGCTCGTGTGATATTTTATGAAATCAGAGTTTGCTCACCGAAGAACAATGGCAATATTGTAAAACAGGGATTGCTCACCGTTGGTGCGCGATGGGAATTGATGCGCCGTGGGAATCGATATGCCGTGGGAATCGATTACTTAGATTGATACGGGACTCATTGATTTGTACGAATAGGAAATCTACCATCTGGTAGCTTTGGTACTTCTGGTCACGAAAGGAATTTAATAACAAAAAGCGTGTATGAATCAACTGGCGTAGAAACCTACAAGGATTCAATACTAGTATGTATCTAGTACAAAAAGCATGTAAGAATCTACAGGCGTAGAAACCTACAAGGATTCAATGCTAGTATGTATCTAGTACAAAAAATGTGTACGAATCTACAGGCGTAGAAACCTACGCTGATTCAATACTAGTATGTATCCAGTACAAAAAGCGTGTACGAATCTACAGGCGTAGAAACCTACGACACTAGTATGTATCTAGTACAAAAAGCGTGTACGAATCTACAGACGTAGAAACCTACAAGGATTCAATACTAGTATGTATCTAGTACAAAAGCGTGTATGAATCAACTGGCGTAGAAACCTACACGGATTCAATACTAGTATGTATCCAGTACAAAAAGCGTGTAGGAATCTACAGGCGTAGAAACCTACGCGGATTCAATACTAGTATGTATCCAGTACAAAAAGTGTGTACGAATCTACTGGTGTAGAAACCTACACGGATTCAATACTAGTATGTATCTAGTACAAAAAACGTGTAGGAATCTACACTAGTACAAAATTGTGTAGAATTCTACAGAAGTTGAAGTATCCTCGTCGTATCGATCGATCGATTGATCGATCAAGCATGTAGTAATCTACTCGCGTAGAAACCTACGCAGATTCAATACTAGTATGTATCCAGTACAAAAAACGTGTAGGAATCCACACTAGTACAAAATGGTGTAGAATTCTACAGAATTTGAAGTATCCTCCTCTACTTCGATTGATCAATTGATTCCACACAAAGAGTAATAATCTTTTCTTACCTCACGACAAACAAAAAAAACACTTTTTCTACCTCGCGACAAAAAGAACAATCACTTCATAATCTGCCTTCTTACATCCAACTTATTTGACTAGGGTGTTGGTTCTTGCAATCAACACTCTGTCCGAGAACGTTTGATCCAAAACCTCTTTAACAGAGCCGGAGGATCTGTTGTCAGATATTTTAGTCCGAAATAACAGCCTTGTACTGGAAAAGAAGTAGTTAGCATTGGGCGAGAAGGGGAATTGCTGGATAGATATTGTTGTTCGGATTCACGACCCAAACATAGATGTCTTGAAAGAAGCAATGAACCGGCATCGTCCCTTGCCTCTATATCAACAGGAACAAGATACTGTTTTTCGTGACGTAGGAGTAAGAAGTAATCTACGGCAGCAGCAGCAACAACAATTTCATCGGGACGATTGTCATCGGGACGATTGTCGGAACGTCGGAACAAGCAAAGGTAAGAATGAGAGAGATAGGCATCGGCAACGGCAACGGCAACGGCAATTGGTTTTCCACTCCATCGGCATCGGCAACGGCAATTGATTGGTCTTCCACACCACCGGCATTACTGATAATGTATTTCCTCTCTGTTTTCTTCTTATTTTCATAGGACCGGATCGGAAGCAACCATCTAATCGAAAGCAACCATCTAATCAGAAGCAACCATCGAATCGGAAGCAACTATCGAATTGGAAGCAACCATCGAATCGGTATCAATTTCCTTCTGAATCCGATTCGTTGAGGGTCCGATTCAAAGGCTTCTAAGGAACAGCAACGCTGTGTTAGTGTGTTAGTAGACGAACGATTGTACTCTACGCGTGATAAATGTATTTGGATACTTTCGGCAACGGATAATCGGACTACAGGCGAAGCTACGGAGACGCCAGATCTCTTCTTGCTGTGACTTATTCAGATTGCAGCGAGACAGACCTTAGTATGTAGATTACAAGTAGTTGATAGCAACTAGTGTGAATTTTGGGATTTAAATCAGTTGAATGTTAAAAGTATGAGATAAAGTGAAATCTTGCCGAAATGCAAGATATCTCTTTTATTGAGATGAATACGTTGCAACTGCTGTTGCGTAGTGATGAGATCACTCGCTGATTATTTCCGTACATGTATTGGTCGTTAACCATATATATCTGTATGCATGTATATGTATTGTGTGAGAATCACATGCCAACGGTTTTCTTCTCTTGTTCCGTTATGAAGACTTCATGATATGTTTATCATTAAGGTCAGGAATTGCTCCCGTAGCTCGTGTGATATTTTATGAAATCAGAGTTTGCTCACCGAAGAACAATGGCAATATTGTAAAACAGGGATTGCTCACCGTTGATGCGCGATGGGAATCGATGCGCCGTGGGAATCGATATGCCGTGGGAATTGATTACTTAGATTGATACGGGACTCATTGATTCGTACGAATAGGAAATCTACCCTTTGGTAGCTTTGGTACTTCTGGTCACGAAAGGAATTTAATACTCCCCATGTCTCCTTGTGAAGGGTCATCACGCTCTACATGATGCTTCCATCATCCTGAAGAAGGTCGCCGGTATTACCACAGAAGTGGAAGATGGGCCTGAGCAGTGGATACACAACTGAGTGACCCCAATGCTTGGTGAGAATGTCTGCACAGTTATCCTTACCTGGGATGTGCATCATTAAAATGAAACCTCTCGCTATCATGCTTCGTACGTAGTGAAACGACAGAATATTATGACGCTTGTGCAACCTTGCGTAAGGAAAGGTCGACGTTTGGATCATCTTTTCGTTGTCACCCCAAGAATATGAGACATCATGGACTCGTGTTCCTAGGTATCGGAATGAGTGGCGTAAATCGACGATCTGTTCGATGCAAGTCCTTCCTGCAACGAATTCAGCTCCAAAGGTGGCTGTTTCTGTAGTAGACTGCTTCTTCGAGAACCACATCATGGGAGTCTTGTTCGCGAAATGAAGAATGCCGGTTACAGCCTTACCACTGAGAATATCATGCATGAGGTTGGCATCATAGAAATGTGTCAACACTACTGTCTTTCCAAGCGGTGCAGGAGCGTCGTCGGGTAGCTCTTCAGAATGCTCCCCATAGACGGTGTTGGACCAGTCGATGGTGTCGGGTTTAGTCAATATAAAATCGGGTGGTTCCACGTGGAATCTGATTTTAAAATGTCTAAACTTGGAGATATATCCATAGATACGTTTTGCACGTTCGAGATGCCCATCTCGTGGCTGTGCTCTGAAACTTGAGAGTGTCATCACGGCTGTTTGTACATCGAAACGGCCAATAGCGATGATCCATTGGAGTGAACCGATCATACTTTGGTATTTCTGTATACCAGTTTCTTTCGAGAAAGGCTGAGGAGTCCAATTCAGGATGATCGTTCTCCGCAATGGGTGATTGGAACCTAGTGCTAGGTTTGCATCCAAACATTTGTTCGTAAGACGCTTCCATCTTTTCGATGAACTTTATGGGATTCATGCATAGAACACCATGTTTGTCGCGCTCAAATCCACAACCTAAGTGAAAGTTCATAGGTCCGGATCCCTTCAGTTTGAAGTTATATGGTGACGACTGCAATATCTTCAAGAAGGAATTGGGATCTGCCATGCAGAGACATAGGTCATCGACATATGTGCATATAAGCTCATATACACGTTCACCATGCTTGTTCGTTCCGGGTTTGAGGAATATTTCCGGTTCTGCGCGGGATCTTTCGAAGCCGAGTTCGATGAGACAAGCCGCGAGTAAGTCTCCGAAGCACTTGCCTGAAGACCTGAGACCGTATAGGGCTTTGTAAATGATCAACAGGTGACCTTCCAGCAATCCGAATTCGGGACCTGCCTTGATGCATACTTTCTCGCAGGTGACTGCTTCTAAGTATGCGTTACCTATGTCGGTGCCCCATGCTTCTAGGTCGTTGAGTTCAGCTAGGAATAGGCACATACGTAGGCCGCAGGAGAGATACGACACCTGCGTAAACACTGTGGATAGGGGCCTCAGTGAGATTACCGTTAGCAACGAGGCGAGCCTTGTGTCTACCGTCGTGCTTGACAGCATATATCATGTGTACCTTGATCTGTTGGAATCCCGGGGGAATGGAGCTTGTCTTGTACACGCCTTTATCAATGAATGTATTGTACTCATTGAGTTGTGCCATTTCCAGAGTGGTGGCATCTTCCCATTTGGTGTTTCCGTTGGCTTGATCAAATCGGAGGGCTTCTTCGTGGTTACGGGGCACTTTGAATCCATATTGATACTGCGGGGTGGTACGGTAAGAACGCAGTTTGGCTTGGTGCACGAGTCGATCAAGTTTCTTGGTTCGTCGCGCTAGGTTGGTGATTTGCTTGAGGCGTTTCCAACCTGGGAGGTCAAGCAAGTTGTTGTCTTTCCCATATTTTGCAACGGTGACTGGGTCATCAGCCGCAATGTTGGCCAGAGGTTCATATGTGCGTTCCATATTTTCCCATTCAATCCAAAGGTTATACTTGGAACCTTTGTATTGAGGATGCTTATTATCCAGTGGACCTTGGTGTCCTAGGATGCGGCGAAACGACCAGAGTTTGCCGTCTTCTTGTGTTGAATCACGATGTATGTAATTCATGACATCATTGTATGCAATGATATCATCAAGTTCGTCATTGGAGTGTTTGCACTTGAACTTGATGAAATCGTTGTTGCGTTCAAGACTGTCTTCAACATTGACAATGGTAGGACGTTTCCGGGTGCCATCTGGATTGGTTACAAGGAAGGATCGTCCTTGTAGATCGGCAATCGGGATCGTAGGAATGGTAATGGGTTTACCGTCATCGTCAATTTGTGCGTTACCTTCTTCGTCGGTAACAACTACCTGTGATGGGTCTACTGAAGGAGTAGCGGGGTTGGTGTGTGGAGTTGTGACGTCGCTAACATCAAAGTATGCTAATTCCGGTGGGTCAAAATCATCTTCAGTAAGGAGAACGCCATCGGATGTCTTGCTGAAGATGTGTGTTGTAGGAGGACCATCAAGACTCTCCCCATAGTTGTCAGGGAGTGGAGAAGGTGACCAGCTCGGGCTGTCATCGACCTTCTTATAAAGAAAGCTCGGTAACGAGGGGTGGGCGGGTGGTTGAAGAATTGGTTGAGTGCCAGATGCGTGGGGCATAGTATCTGGTTGTTTGTTGGGTACAGATGGAACGGTGTCATCGGCAGTGTCAGAATCAGCGGGTGAAACGCTAGGGGGAACCGGGTTGTTTGGTTTCGTAGACTCGTCAATGGGTTTACTCTGATTGGTATGCTCCCCATGTTTGAATGCTGGAGCTTCTCCAGTGGCGTATAAACGGGGCAACGAATCCTTGGCGTTACGCCATTTTATGAAACCATCATCAGTAAATAGGCCCGCGCGTTTGTTACGGGACTCAGGCGTAAGAGCAGATCCGACACCGGACCGGTCAAGTAACTTGTTGGTAACGGGAGCCCAGATTCGGAAGCAGAGTCCATTGCCAACATGTTCGGCGATGCCGACGAAATGACCTAGGCGTTCGGTAGACTGGGTACCGAAAGGAGAGTCATTGGTTTTGAAATACACAGGTTCAAACCAGAAGAAACTGGTGTATGCGCTGATGTCGCCAAGTGTACCGGTAGGCAATGAAGATCGGCTGTTTATCGGACAGCGTAGGATCAGAAACAACATTGAGGAGACCCGCGACGTATGTCATGCACAGTAGCCATAGGTGTGGTGGTGTGCCTGTACGATCCATGACGCGATTGACAATGCGCTTGAACGTTTGGTATCGTCGTTCGAATTGATTCTGGTGTTGGTGATAAGGTTCACTTTGCCAGAGTCCAATCCATAACATTTTGAGGTAATCGACGACCTTCTTACTGGATTGATAGTTACCGTGGTCGCAAAGGAGGCGAATGGGCCTGCCCCATTTTCGAACAAAATTCTGGAAGCAAGATAGGAAGTCGCCGGTGGTACGCATTTCCTCAACGTGTATAATATGTGATTTGCGGCTGAAAAAGATCTGAGCAATCTTGGAGCCACCATCAATTGCTGGGACATCTGAATAGACAGCATCGGACATAGACATCGTCATTGAATGGTCGAACGTTCATGGCCGGTTGAGGGGAATGAAAACGTTTGAAAATGTTTCCATCAGGGCTACTAACCGCTAATGAACCATATTGGGTTGAGTTTTCAAACGTAGCTTTGATGCGGTCGGTGGAAACCCAACAAAAGAAAGGTTTCAGGGATAAGTAGTCATGTTCGTTGGGGTATCTTTCGCGGGGCGTAGCTGCAATACGTGTAGTGTCACTGGCAGTACAATCCGTCGGAAACGCAGTGACTGTTCCAGAGGCTGCGGGTAACGCGCAGCATGCGAGACGTTCTTGATGAGCGTAGTCGGTGGAAGTAAGCCAAAAGGAGCGATCGTTGGCCCTATGATCATCAATAGGAAGGAAGGGAGATCGAGTGGAATGGCTGATATACGAACTGAGGGATGTGACTGTGGAGGACCCGGGGGAAACAGAGATATCTAATCCCTCAAGACAACGTGGGTTCCCATATTTGTCGTAATCGGCATAAGGGAGTTGCTGTGGCTGGGGAGGATATTTCTGGAGAAATTGTTCATCCTTCGCACTGATCGTGGTATCGAGAACAGATGGGTCCCAATGCTTATCGGACTGTCATGATGACATGTGGGAGCGTGTCAAACTCAACAGTCGTATACTTTCGCATCGCAAGGTATGGTAAACCGTGTCGTATGCTAAGAGGCAGTGCATAGCCATCGGAGGTGGTGATGACCTGTCCGCCGCCCGCTTTGATGGATGTGTTGTCGACAGTGGAAAAATATGCTTCCATCTGTCCGGAGGACAATATAGAAGGGTGTCGTCCTGTATAGGCACATTCATTGAAAATGAGGATGACGGGGCCTCTGTTCGACATGGAATATGCTCCGCATGTAGCAATGGGAATATTTTGTACCTGATGATTGTTAATGCCGGTGACATTAACATATCGCGGTGGGATATCTTTGGAGATGAGACACGCATCATTGCCGATGATGCAACCATTTGCGCCGCGATCGACCATGGCAAAACCAGGGCTAGTAACAGTAGTTTTGTGTATACGGTATGTGTATGACGTTACTGGACTACCGTTAGGAAAGGTGAGATCTTCTTCAGGAGTATACCACTGGTGAAAATTGGCGGAATATGATGATGTTCCCACAGGTATTTGGGTGTCACCGTCCTTTTTGTACTGAATGTCAGGGTTGTCAGAAAGGAATCGAGCGGGATGCGCGGGTGACACGGAAGACTTGAGAGGCCGCTGGTCCTTAGACGGAGAGGTCGTTGATTTGTATACACCTAGGGATGCATGGAAAACGCCTCTACGATCATTTTCTACAGCAGGATGTAGGTCTGCTGCGGAATTGGCATGCTCATCTTTGGTCGAAGTATCGTCTTCTCGAAATGATACCGAATGTTCATGTTGGTATGCCTTCCGGGTAATGGGTTTGACACTGCTGGGGTCAGGTTGGTCCGTGTTAAGTAAGTTGTGTCGCAACGAGGCAACCACGATTTTCTTGCCTTCCGGAGAAAAACTGAGCCAACTCTTCATGTCCCTGACGTGACAAGGCCTTCCATATGTTTGTAGGCAACCTTGTGGTAGGGTCAGGGGTACGTCCAGCCTTAAATACAGCATAATCTTGATAGTCTCCTTCAAATTCGATAGGGAGAGCATAGTCATCATGGTTTTGGCTCTGTTCAGAAGAAAAATCATGAACGTGTGCACGTACAGTCGACCGAGGAGCAGACATCGCGGACTGGGAATCGAGTCGAGTTGCTTCGAGTAAAAGCGTGATTTTAAGATCGTGGATAGCAGCGGCCTCGGCGACTGTATCCGTCACGGTGCTATTCGTCCCACCTGGATCCTTGACTTTGGCAAACTGTTCGCTTAGCTGGAAGCTGGAATAGCATGCCTGACACAATGCTGATTTAACAGTATGGTACTCAAGAGGCTTGTTGGGAGGACGGAGCTTATTGAGATGATTTAATTCATCAAACCAATGTGTAATGAATTTCACTTTGGATTCCTTCCAATTGTTGAGATTCAACTTGAGCAACGCTTGTAGCTGAGTCGAGTTGTCATATACCTTTGCTTTTGATTTGCTGTGAAGGTTTACGAAATCAAAGTATGCCTTGCGTCCATCACGAGTGCTAGAATGACTGTGTACACATGATGCAGAAAGATCACTCTTGAAGACTTCCAACATTAGTACCCAGAAGAAGGCACATTGTTTGACGAAGAGATCACGGGTGTAACCCAGAAGCGTAGCTGGAGGCCAAGTTTCATCAAGGAATGTCTCAGTGTCGATGTCGTATGCCTCGAGTTTAGCCTTGAAACCAACGAGCCAGTGTTCGAATCTTGAGTCATTCGTGAGGGGCGCAAAGGACTTTTCATCCCGTGCTTTTCGGCACCAAGATTCGTACTTCACCTGCTGAGGGGACTTTTTGCTACTTCCCACCGGAGGAGGTGGGGGGTTCAGAGCGGATTCATTACGCATGCGTTGGGCACGCTCTTCGCAGAATGTCTCGAATTCCTTATAGGTATATGATTTCACATCCTTCCAAGTTCTCAAGTCTTCTTCTAGAGCGGCATCGTCTTCTTGTAGATCGATAGCGAAATCCGCAAGTGCTTCTACGTTCCTTTGAACGGATCGAGGGATATGCGTTGGTAGCCCTCCTTCAGTGTAGGTAAGCTCGCGTGCAAAATCCGGTTCAATAAGTGCTGCCGAGGAATGCATTCCACTTGCACAATCCGCCTTCCTTGAGGGCTAAACACAGTTTACTATTGTCTTCACTTGTTACGCTGAGTAGGGATACGAGTATCTTCTTCATATCAGTATCGAAACTGGGGAAGTGATTGACAGCAGCGACTTCTGCGTCATTCTTTTCTTCGCCGCCGGCCATCGTCGGTATGTTCGGCATCTGTGACGGTTCCGATCCTCCGAGAGAATTGCGCGGTGACTGGGAATGAGAACTGCTTCGTGTACGGTGTGCGACTGGCATATGCCAGCGTAGAGATTGAATTCAGGTCGTTCTTGTTCCTCCTTGTGTGCAAGCCTTCTTAGAGCTTGCGACTGTTAATCTATCAATTTCCTTCTGAATCCGATTTGTTGAGGGTCCGATTCAAAGGCTTCTAAGGAACAGCAACGCTGTGTTAGTGTGTTAGTAGACGAACGATTGTACTCTACGCGTGATAAATGTATTTGGATACTTTCGGCAACGGATAATCGGACTACAGGCGAAGCTACGGAGACGCCAGATCTCTTCTTGCTGTGACTTATTCAGATTGCAGCGAGACAGACCTTAGTATGTAGATTACAAGTAGTTGATAGCAACTAGTGTGAATTTTGGGATTTAAATCAGTTGAATGTTAAAAGTATGAGATAAAGTGAAATCTTGCCGAAATGCAAGATATCTCTTTTATTGAGATGAATACGTTGCAACTGCTGTTGCGTAGTGATGAGATTACTCACTGATTATTTCCGTACAGCATGTATTGGTCGTTAACCATATATATCTGTATGCATGTATATGTATTGTGTGAGAATCACACGCCAACGGTTTTCTTCTCTTGTTCTGTTATGAAGACTTCATGATATGTTTATCATTAAGGTCAGGAATTGCTCCCGTAGCTCGTGTGATATTTTATGAAATCAGAGTTTGCTCACCGAAGAACAATGGCAATATTGTAAAACAGGGATTGCTCACCGTTGATGCGCGATGGGAATCGATGCGCCGTGGGAATCGATATGCCGTGGGAATCGATTACTTAGATTGATACGGGACTCATTGATTCGTAGGAATAGGAAATCTACCCTCTGGTAGCTTTGGTACTTCTGGTCACGAAAGGAATTTAATAATCGGAAGCAACCATTGATTGTTCCCTGTAGGTGCGGGGAATTTTCCCGGACAGTGATAATTACGAATCGATCGGCATGTACATTATATTTTTCTGTTGTTATTATTTACTCTACTACATCACTAGATACTCACCCATTTTGTTCAATTATTATATGTTGTCGTAGATCAGCAACAGCAACAACCTCCACCGACGTCGCTAGGCAACAACGGCAACGAATTGTCGGCAACGAATCGTCGGCATCGAATCGCTCCTCCTCCTCCACCGGCGCTCCACCAACGTTGGCAACTCCTGGATGGAGGAGACGAATCACCGTTGTTGTTGGAGGAGACGAATCGCCGTTGTTGTTGGAGGAGGAAACGAATCCCCGTTGTTGTTGTTGGAGGAGGAGACGAATTGCCGTTGTTGTTGTTGGAGGAGGAGGAGACGAATCGCTGCTCTGTTGGATGAGGGGAGCGGATTCGCTGCTGGATGGAGGAGACGAAACGCCATTGTTGTTGGAGGAGGAGACGAATTGCCGTTGTTGTTGTTGGATGAGGATGAGACGAATCCCCGTTGTTGTTGTTGGAGGAGGAGGAGACAAATCGCTACTCTGTTGGATGAGGGGAGCGGATTCGGATTCGCTAGGGAGGAGACGAATCGCCATTGTTGTTGGAGGAGGAGACGAATCCCCGTTGTTGTTGTTTGAGGAGGGGACCAATTGCCGTTGTTGTTCTTGTTGGAGGAGGAGGAGACGAATCCCTGTTGTTGTTGTTGTTGTTGTTGTTGTTGGAGGAGGAGGAGGAGGAGACAAATTGCTGCTCTGTTGGATGAGGGGAGCGGATTCGCTGTTGCTCTCGCTAGTCGCTGGTGGTGTTGCTCTTGCTAGTCGCTCTCGCTAGTTGCTCTTGCTAGTGGCTTTCGCTAGTCGCTCTCGCTCTCGCTCTTGCTGCTGCTGCTGCTGCTGTTGCTTTCGCTAGTCGCTAGTCGCTAGTCGCTAGTTGCTAGTTGCTAGTCGCTAGTCGCTAGTCGCTAGTCGCTAGTCGCTAGTCGCTAGTCGCTATTGCTCTTGCTAGTTGCTAGTTGCTAGTTGCTAGTTGCTGTTGCTGTTGCTGTTGTTGCTGGTCGCTGGTCGCTGGTCGCTCTTGCTCTTGCTCTTGCTCTCGCTAGCCGCTGTTGCTGTTCTTGCTCTCGCTAGTTGCTGTTGCTCTCGCTCTTCGCTGTTGATATTGCTTTTGCTCTCGCTAGTCGCTATTGCTGTTGGGTTGGATTAGGGTTGGCGTTGGCTAGTTTTTTTGTAACTACCCTTCCCGCTCCACATCGAAGTTGAGTAACGTGTAGGTATTTGAGCTGGTGTAATTTTGTACTATTTGTACGGTGGCGAACCTTCATGGCATCGGTGATTTCGATGATCGGAATTCCTATCAAAAATAAATCATGTCTTTGAGGGTTTTTCTGCTGTGTTTGCAGGGTCTTTTCACTTGTTCTTTTTTTGAAGAGATTTCAGTGTACGGAGCACACGCATGTTCATTACCTGTAGACTTGTACATGGTTTTCCTTCTGTGTATTTATTGTGGTATTTTGTACACAGTGTGTTACTAAGTGCAGTTAACAGCATGTTTCAAAGATGAGAGAAAATCATTCGTGCGTAAGAAGTTTGACATAAAATATTGTTCATCACGGCAACTTTATGATATCCCTAACCCTGAAATTGTTGTTTAATTGATTATTTTTATTCCACCAAGCCGAGAGTGAGTTTTAGGTGATGATCCAGATAGGGATCGATGAGATATTGTCTGGAAAGGAGAAGCGCGCGACACGCGAGGTATTTTAGTAGACACGCGACCTAAAAAGATAGGAAATTTTAAAAATAGGGTCGAGAATTTTAAAAATACCGCGGGAGAGCCCGCGGGGGTTAGAGAAACAGTTCTCGGACGTAGAATGTACGTAAATTTTAGGGCATGATAGTGTTTTAGAGTTGTTAATTCTTCGAAGAGTGAGCTGATGGGGGAAAACCCGCTAAGACGAGGCAATCCACATGATCGGAGCGCCGACGATTATTCACTCAGGTTAAATAACCTTACAAATAAGGTTATTGCCTTCGTGACTCTTCGCACGTGCGTCTGTGCTTAGTACATACGAATACGCATTCAATTACACGGTGAATTTTTTTCATGCTGGCTGATATTTTTACCAAACCACTACAAGGCTCGCTGTTCCGAAAGTTTAGAAACAAAATCCTCGGAATTAATGAGGAGGATTACTTAACTTACAAAGCAGAATTCGATGCAATTAGGCAACTGCGCGCGGGAACCAAAAAGGGCTGAGCGGAGTTTATTTAACGCCCCATCGACCTTTATGACAATGCGACGCAGGAGTGTGTTGGAGCACCGCACAGACGGTGGTCGCGCACCCATTTACCAAATTACTAAAAACATAACATCACGTGAGAACATACCAGTCAGTACTGCTGGGTCTCCGTACAAACTTGCATGGGCCGGGAGAAAATGAGACAATTGCACCATTTAGGCAAACGGCACATACTTTTAATTTTATCTCACTAATACCGGTAGGATATAACACAATCTCTCGTTAGATTTAACTTTATTCTTCAAGGTGATCGCGCTTACAGTAGCATCACGTGCTTGTAACACGCTGCTTTCAACAAAAATCCCTACAAGTACCTACTATACGGTACCACATCCAAATGCCAGCATGTTACTCTCCTAATTAGAGTTCGTACCGTACCGTACGGTACGAGTAATTATTTTTTGACCAGGAATGGTGATCAGCTCGTACATTCTTAGACTGTGCAAAAACATTCTTAGACTACATTATTATTAGTAGTAGTAGTAGTAGATTAGACGTA
This sequence comes from Pseudo-nitzschia multiseries, assembly GCA_037355745.1. Taxonomy (NCBI): domain Eukaryota; phylum Bacillariophyta; class Bacillariophyceae; order Bacillariales; family Bacillariaceae; genus Pseudo-nitzschia; species Pseudo-nitzschia multiseries. Next base: position 2,791,867 of record CM074783.1, read on the forward strand.
GGCCTGTATGTAATTCGTCGCCCAGCACCAATTCTGCAACTCTTCGAAGTTCCTCCACTTGTTGGCCTGCCTCATGCACGCGCTCATGGCAGGGCGATCGGCGGACTCGAGTTTCGCAAAGAGCTCGTCCTCCGAATCAAAGTACTCTATGCACGGCAGCAAATACATCTCCGCGAATCCCGCCCAGAACTTTGCATCGGGCATTGCTTCTTCGCCGTTCGTGTCGTACCGAACGTTCGGATCAAAGTCGTAGGGAGAGTCGTGATGCTTGGGTGGGTGGTCGGCAGCGGTCTTGTCGGGGCAGTACGGCCAGTACGTGCTGGTTCGGTCGAACAGCATAGTCGCCGCCAACTTGGGCGTCGGGGCAAAAATCGGCATCTCGAGGGCGTACTGCTCTATGAATTTTCCGCTTGAGATGGAATACGGATACAACACCACGCCGGCGTATTTGGTCAGGTCCGCCATTTCGTAGCCGTTCATGCTCTTGGGGTTGATCAGCGTAAAGCCGTCCCGGGAGGGCGGTGTCGGATATGCATTGGGTTCCGCGTTGAACAAGAATTCCGGTCGGGATTGAGACCACCGCTCGGGCATTCCTTTGAGAGCATCCAGCAACGTCACGGGAAGAAAAATTGGGTTTAGGCCCGTGTAGTGGCGTATGTATTCCAAGTGGTACACCGTATATGCACCGATGATGTGGGGATACTCTTTGTCGCTCGCCAGGTCCCGGATCTTGTCGAACAGCGCTTGAGAGGTTTCCTTCGTGCACCGGTTCTTGTCAGCGACGTGCCACAACGCCAAGACCAGCGTCTTCTTGAGGCCGATCCAGAATTCGAAGTTGCTCGGCGAAAATGAAAAAATCAAAGCCGAGACCTTGTCCCGAAAGTACGGATCATTCCCGAACGTCGCCTTGTACCGGTCCGTCACGTCTTGGCGGTGCTCTGTGTAATACCCAGCGGAGGCACCGTCGAGGTACTCTGTTCCTCCCGCGACGTAGGGGCATTCCTTGTAGTCGTACGGATAGTTCCGCCTCGCTGGTTTCGATCCCTTGTTGTTGCAGAGTTCCACCCAGTGGTGGGACGCACCACTTGCTGTCGCTGTCGCTGTCGCTGTTGCTGTTGCTGTTGCTGCGTTCAGTTTTTGTTCGATCAGCGGCGCTGCCTCACCCATGGAGGAATCGTGGAAGTTCATGTCCCAGAACAACAAATCCTTCTTCTTCGCGTTGTTGTTGTTGTCGGTTGGTGCGGGGCAAACCCAGTCGTTCGGTGGATCGGTGTGCTCCCAATCGAGTTGCTTCCAGCAATACGGCTTGTGGATGCACAGGAAGGGGCTTCTGCTTCTTAATGCTGATGATGATCCTGCTGCGGGTGTTGTTAACGTTGTTGTTGGTGGTGGTGTTGTGGCCGGATAATTTAGGTTCACGCCGGCACAATCCGACCAGTCGTTCTTTCCTTTGTAACAGTAGGTCGGTGGCTTCTTCCACGGTTCGGTAATGCGGGGAACAGTTGTTGTAGTCGTAGCAACAACTGCGCCTGTTGTGCCTGTTGTGCCTTTTGTGCCTATGCCTGCGCCGCGCATGGTATTTTCAACTGTTCGCAAAAGCGATACCTGTCCCGTAGATAAAACACATAATGTAATCAAGACCGACAAAGCCCAAATCATCCTCGCCATCCGGATCTGGGTCTGGGTCTGGGTCTGGGTCTGGGTCTGCGTCTTTAACACCGCCGACGACGTCATCTTCTTCGCCTTGCGTATGAAATCTACGCGTTCGCAAGCTACTGCTTCACTATACGATGAATTGGCAAGTAGAGAGGTATAGTACCGGTACTCGTACTTGTATGCAGAGATTTGTTCTGATAACTATTCTAAATGAACTTTTTGAAGAGATAAAAAGAATGAATTAAAAGTGGGCTCTGTGCGAGGATTTTGCTCTTTGATTCGACCCCCTTAATGTAATTACTTCGTACAATGTACTTGTATCAACTACGGTACGTACGGTACGGAGTACACGGAGTATAATTTACCGGTTCGTTTTTAGAAAGTGAGTGATTCTCACCACGAATAAAGTCAACAATAACCAGAGGAATAGTTTCATCTGTTTCAACGATTTCAAAATAAGAGATGCACGTGACAGATTTATACCGGTAAATGATAATATGTAATTACAGTGCATTATCTATCCGATATATTTTTGGAAAGAAGAATAATTAAAATTAGCAAAGATAGTGATTACTGAAATTGATATGTAAATAAGCATGGTAACGCAGAAACGTTCAACACCCGGGTTTCTGACCCCCCTAAAAACGAAAAAGTCGATTTTCAGCTTCGTGGACGATTGGATAGATTAATACTTTAGCTTTCCACTGATGTCTAATTCCAGATACTTAGTGAGTTGAAAGTCTGTCACAGTTTGACACGTAACTCTAGCTTTGAACGCCGGCCCCCATACAGGGGCTTATTTGTGTGATGTTTTTTGGATTTTTGTGTCTCGACTTTGTTTTAAAAAAATGATTTTTGGGTGCGCGCAAAAAAGGTGTTGAACGTTTCTGCATTACCATGCTTAAATGTAAATGTAATTCGATCCGTGGGAGAGTCATATCTCCTCTTCTTCCGGAAGCACGTTGATAATTTTAATTTTCCACGTGAAGGGCGGCTTTTTGGTGGCCTGTTGTTGTGGGCGCTTGATGTAGCGAACCGAATGTAAGGAATGGTAGTGCCACGTGGAACGTACGACGCACGACGTACGAACCAAAGAACACCCTTGAGTATACAAGATCTCACTGTATCACCAACATAGGTACGGTACGCGACGATACTCGAAACCGCTCACTACAAGCAGCAATTCCACTGTAAGCAGCAACAAGCCGGTAAAGGTTCCCTCCAGCAAGAACCAAGCCTACAGCTCACTCTTTTTGCTCCTAAACCGATTAGTAGTAGAATAAGTAAAAGGCTTACCGTCCAGGTCCAATAGTTACCTATTGTACCCGTACAAGCCTAGACAATCCTCCCAACGCGAGGATTACAGAAGGCCCAACGCGCCTACCAGCAGATACCTCCCAAGAAGGCCCGACGCGCCTACAAGGAAAGTATCTCGACCGTTTGGGACGCTACTCGAACGCTAGGCCCACAACGACACGCGCGGCTTAGGACGCTACTATAACGCGAGGCCCACAACCACACGACAATGAGCTACAGAGAGTTATTCCAAGGGCCTGGCCCCTTTGGAGAGGCCCCGGTTAGGCGTGACATTTACCAAGCCATCTACACCCTGTTCACCGAAGCTGAAGGGGCGCAACTCCTCCCCCTCCTCCTGGATATCTTCGATGCACAAGCCATTGGAGGCCTAGGGATCTTCCAGGAAGATGCAGCTGGGGTAGATCGGCTCCGGGTCATCCACGGCCTCCGCCGGTACCCAGGTACCATCACTCAACCCTCAGTCAACCGGGGAAGTTCTTTTGGCTATATCGACGACTTGGTCGGCCAGGAAGGCGAGCTGGTGCAGGTGGACGCCTCCCTGCTTTCTAGGGCCGCCGCCAGCAGAGTTTATCTCATGGCCCACCACGAGGCGGCAATAGCCCAAAACCCGGAGCAAGAGTACATCCCCCCTATTCCTGCAGGAATGGCCCACACAGAAATGCTGCAGGCGCACAAGGTGTGCTTCCTTCCCTTTGAACTCGTCCCGCTGGTACTATGTCGGGGCCTCACACCCAAACAGGCTTTCCAAGTCCTTCACCCTCACATCCTCCAACACGGACTGGTTGAAGTCTGCAAGCCCCTTCTAGACACCCTACGAGCCGCAGGCACACAGCCCACTACCCTACTGGGAACCATCAGGCTTTTAGAACCGGGCCCTTCCTTTAGGGCCGAGGCCCATCTCCGGGCCTACATGAAGAAGAATGTCCTACTGCGAGACCTGCCCGGTCTGGGGTCCACACCAACTGATCCCACACTCGCAGCCGCCTTTGCTGCGCTCACAGACAACCAACTGAGGCTCACAGAGAACCTGGACCAAAGGAAACAAGAGTCCTCCAAGCTTCACACAGTTCGGGAAGTCTGGGGGCCTCTCTACACAGAAAGGCTCCTACTCCTCTGTGGCAAAACATCTGAGGCGGAGCTACCCCCCATATACACTGCCTGGGCCAAGAAGAGCAAACATGAAAAGACACACATGATCCTCCAAAGCCAAGTGGCGACCGATGCCTACAACCTGGGCATCCAAGCGCCCCTCATCACAACCGCAGTTCTCAAGAGATTCCAAGACTGCAACTTCTATGGGACAGACCCTTTTGATGTCGCGGATGGAATCCTTCCCCTAGCCTTCACTCCTCCCGGAGGATCAGCAGCCACACTGAAGAGGGAACATGAGGAGGCGGCCAATGTGGCCGCCTATGACACCATGATCTCAACCCAAGGCAATTCCCTCTCCCTCAAGGACTCCCTGGAACTGCAGAAGACCAAAGCCTACATCCCCCTCGACTGGACCGAAGCGACCACCCAGCTTAAGAGCTACCTTGCAGTCCTAGCCACACTCTTAGGGGCCACCCATGATGTGGTCAAGTGTTACCAAAGAGGCCTCTCCAGGCTAGAGTGGCAACAGATGCCCCTCCGCCGTGCAATAGCAGATGAAGTGGGTGAACGCATCACCCCAGCCATTGTGGTGTACTACTTCCAGGTCCGAGTGAGGGGGTGGCTGGAAGAGCAATGGGAATCCGACACCACACTCCCTTCCCCCAACTTTGGGGAAGACATACACCAGTTCCGAATGACCCAAAATCTCAACTGGCTCCCAAACGTGTCCAATGTTGATGCCTTGAGAGCCCTCCAGCAGCCACACCAGACACAGAAGGGAAGCGCCGGCAGCCACCCAACCCCCCCTACCAACGGGGGGGGGGGGCAACCAGCGTCCCTCCAACAACGACGACCAGAGACAAAGACTCAATCCCAACAGAGATCCCAGACTCTCTGACCAATCCAACCCCCTCACTGCTAAAATCAAACACAAAGCAATGAGAGTGGTCATCTCCTCCATGAAAGCCAAGGGCAAATCACCTCTCAAACGCCCCGATGGCCAAGAGCGCTGCCATTCCTGGCACATTAGAGGCCGCTGCTTCGCCGGTTGCCGCAATCTTCTTGACCACGTCGAAATCACTCCAGAAGAGCAGGATCTGCTCTGGGAATGGTGCCAGGAAGCCTATGCTGCCTGAAGACCTGGCAAGCGCCAATCACTTGGCGCTGCGCCCCCCTTCATTCCACTTGCCTCGGGGGCCACGACAGCGCCCCCACCCAATCACTTCCCGCACCACCTTCGATTGAGCACATCATCCACACCCGTCCCTTCTCCTTCCCGCTCCATCCAGTCGCCTTCCTGCTCCATCCGGGAAACTCCATCTCCTCCCCGCCCGCCCTTCCTCCTGGTTGCCCCACAAGTACCGAGCCATCGGCCCCCCTCCTCGCCGCTCCACCGGCGCCAACGGTTCGGTCCTCCCCTCCCTCCAGAATTAGGTAAGCCACCCCCACATGTTCTCACGCGACTGTATGACCCCAATCTCTTTCCAGTACCACCACTCCGCGCCATACGGGTGCATCCTCCCCCCAGCGCCGGGCTGGGTAATCCTCCACCCAGCCAACGGCTGGGATCTCCAACTCCTCTACCCAGCCCCAAGCCGGGTTCACCTCCACCCAGCCACCTGCTGGGATCTCCAACTCCCCCACTCCGAACCAAGCCGGACTCACCTCACCTCATCGAGCCGAGCTCCCTTCCACCCATCGACTTGCTGGGACCTCCTCCGCCCATCGACTTGCTGGGACCTCCTCCGCCCATCGACTTGCTGGGACCTCCTCCGCCCATCGACTTGCTGGGACTCTCTCCGCCGGCCCTCGACTCGCTGGCCTTTCCACCCTGCCCAATAGGCTCTCCCTCCGCTACTACTAGCTACCCCAGGGACAGGCTAGACACGCACATCACCCGAGCTACCTCAGTGTACCGCCACAGTGCGAGTTGGGGGGACTTCATCCGGACCATCCGGGGAAGAGGTGACATCCAACCCAATGTGGGTACTATCCCCCACCCAGCGGGTCCCCTCTTAGCCCACTTTGGGCATGAGGGCACCCCAGCCTCCATGAACAACCTTCCTTGGACCACTGCCCGGCTTGCTGGGGCCCTAGCCAGGGGCCCCCACCAATCCTCACGGCAGGGCATTGCCTTCCTTCGCGAAGAATATGCCGACATGATGGACAAGCAGCAATGGACTGTTCTCCCCGCCAGCCTCATCCTAAACCTTCCCAACCTCCGGCTGAGTCCACTGGGGCTGGTCCCACAAAGGGGCAGGCGCCCCCGAATGATCTCAGATTACACCTACTCTGAGGTCAACCAAGACACCATCCCGCTAGCCCCGGCAGAGGCCATGCAATTTGGCCGGACACTTCCCAGGCTCCTCCACAAGCTGCACCACGCCAACAACAGGTTTGGTCCAGTGTACATGTCCAAAATCGACCTCGCAGATGGGTTCTACCGAGTCCAGTTACACCCAGAAGACACAATGAACCTTGGTGTGCTGTTCCCGGCCAGGCCGGGCGAACCTCCCCTGGTGGGCATCCCGCTCACCAACCCCATGGGGTGGACATCTAGCCCTCCCAACTTCTGTGCATTCACTGAAACTATTGCAGACTTGGCCAATGCCACCCTCTCCGCCGGGCTGGCCGAAGCCAGGATCACACCCCATCGACTGGATCTTCCCTCTGAAGCCACGCCTCCACACCCCATCCCCACTGCAGGCTCACCAGGGCCACCTCCGACACCCACCCAGAGCACCAACCCAAGCAAAAAGCCAGTGCGATACTGGGATGTCTATGTCGATGACTTCTGTGGCCTTGCTCAGGGCAACCAATGGACCCGACACGCAATCAAGCGGGTGCTCTTCCAATCACTGGACAAGGTCTTCCGGCCCCTGGAGGCCACCGACACCACCTTCAGACAAGAACCAGCTTCCCTCAAGAAAATGCTCCAGGGGGATGCCACGTGGACCACCGAAAAAGTTATCCTTGGCTGGCTCATTGATTCCATCAACAAAACCATCAGCCTTCCTCCCCATCGAGTGGCCCGGCTACAGGAGATTCTTCATTCCATCTCCCCCAACCAACGCCATGTCCCCCTCCAACAATGGCGCCAGGTCCTTGGGGAACTTCGTTCCATGGCTATCGCCATCCCTGGCTGCATGGGACTCTTCTCCATCCTCCAAGAAGCCTTCCGACACCAGGATCCAGGAAGGCAGCGCCTACGCCTCACCAAACGCGTCCATAGCTGCCTTCGCGACTTCCAATGGCTGGCCACGGATCTAACCAACAGGCCTACTTCCATTGCAGAACTGGTGCCAGATCCTTTCCCTGCCACCATGGGCGCTTGTGATGCCTCTGGTATAGGCATGGGCGGCATTCATTTTGTCCCACTCCCAAATGGCGAAGTGCAGCCCATCATGTGGAGGCATGCATTCCCCAAGTGGGTCTCCTCCCAACTAGTCACCTTTGACAATCCCAATGGCACTATCACCAACAGTGACCTTGAGCTGGCAGGCTCCATTGCCCACAATGACATCCTGGCCCAGGCTGCCTGTGTCCAATCCAGAACCACTCACAACTGCTATGACAACACAGCAGCGGTCTATTGGCAAAGGAAAGGCGCCACCACTACTACTGGGCCTGCAGCCTACCTCCTTAGGATTCAATCCATGCACCAGCGTATCCACCAATATGTCCCTCTCCGGGATTACATCCCGGGTCCCATGAATCACCTCGCTGATTTGCTCTCTCGCTCTGACCTCTCTGACACCGCCCTTCTCAATCATTTCAACACCAACTACCCCCAGGACTTGCCCTGGATCTTATGTCCCCTGCAGCCTCAGATGCATTCTGCTCTGACCTTAGCTCTATCCAGAAGACCATGCGCGCTTCCGTCACTGAACTCTATGCCCGCAGAAAGGATGCCCATTGGAATCAATGGGTTCAATTCTGTTTGTCTCAAGGCTTTGAACCAACCCTCCACTCTGTTACCAATCCCATACCCATCCTCCAGGTCTTTGCCCAGCGCCTCCATGATGGCCGGCTCTCCTGTAGCCGCAAGCCCATCAGATCTCGCACAGTATCGGACACCCTCAGGTCAGTGGGCCAGACGCTGGCCAGCTTGGGGGCCAAAGATCCCAGAACCAACGCCACTGGCAGTCTTGACTTCAGGCTAACTGCCCAGTTCAAGGCGTATGCCAAATTGGACCCCGCACCTTGCAGGGTCAAACCCGTCCCAATCACCCTTGTCATGCATGCACTTCGCTTTGCATACCACGACTACCCTTCCCCAGCCAGGCAGGCCATTGCTAACATGATCTGCATAGCCTTCTTCTTTTGCCTCCGTCCTGGTGAGTACACTGGTACTACCAGGGATGATCAAGCCTTCCACCTCAAGGAGGTCTCCTTCTACCTGGGCTCCAAAATTTTACACCATGACGGCCCAGAACATGAGCTTCTTGCTGCTACCTCTGTTACCCTCACCTTCACTACACAGAAGAATGGGGACAAAGGTGAAGTAGTGGCTCATGCACGAAGTGGGGACTCCCTCTGCTGCCCTGTGGCAGCGTGCGCTCGCCAGATACTCCATCTCAAGCGCTGCTGTACTAGCACACACCCCTTCACCCCATCCCTCAAGCTGGCCAGTTACTTTGACAATGGGGCTCTCACCCTAGTTCGAGCAGCATCGGTCACAGCCTCCATGCGAGTCTATGCCCAGACCCTCTACCATACCACTGGCATCTCCCCTGCAGCTATCTCTGCCCGGTCCCTTCGCGCAGGAGGCGCTATGGCCTTGCTCCAAGGCAAATGTGATTCTAATGTCATCAAGCTCCTCGCGAGATGGCACAGTGACTGCATGATGAGATACTTACATCAACAGTCGCTCCCCATCTTCAAGAATCTTGCCTCTGTAATGTTCAACAATGGAACATACTCCTTCCTGCCAGAGGAATGGGTGCCGGCTGCCGCCCCCACTCCCCCTGGCAGCTCTCTCTGATCCCCCTCCGGGGACTCCTCCTGAATCCTCCTTGATGATTCTCCCACCCTCGCTGTCCTCCATGCCCCCTCCAGGTTCATCTCCCTCCAGCTCCCACCCTGTGGCCTATGGCCTACTGGCAGAAAAGGCTTAACAGCCAAAGCTGTGCGCCGGTGTGTGGGCAAAGCAACTCGGGACCGGACCAGCCTGCAAAAACTAGCCACAGGCTGGCACTTCCCGGATCCCCCTCTAGCATTGCTTAACCCACCAACACACGTATGAACTATAAACACTGCACATCCAGTACTACAAGTAGGTAGGCTACTGAGGCTATCACAAACGTATGTGAGTGATAGTTGATGTAGCGAACCGAATGTAAGGAATGGTAGTGCCACGTGGAACGTACGACGCACGACGTACGAACCAAAGAACACCCTTGAGTATACAAGATCTCACTGTATCACCAACATAGGTACGGTACGCGACGATACTCGAAACCGCTCACTACAAGCAGCAATTCCACTGTAAGCAGCAACAAGCCGGTAAAGGTTCCCTCCAGCAAGAACCAAGCCTACAGCTCACTCTTTTTGCTCCTAAACCGATTAGTAGTAGAATAAGTAAAAGGCCCACCACGCCCGCCCGCAGAAAAGGCTTAACAGCCAAAGCTGTGCGCCGGTGTGTGGGCAAAGCAACTCGGGACCGGACCAGCCTGCAAAAACTAGCCACAGGCTGGCACTTCCCGGATCCCCCTCTAGCATTGCTTAACCCACCAACACACGTATGAACTATAAACACTGCACATCCAGTACTACAAGTAGGTAGGCTACTGAGGCTATCACAAACGTATGTGAGTGATAGCGCCCCCCGCATTGTGGTGGCACACTGTCCGCGATCGTGATTGTGGTTGTTGCGTTCGCTCCCGCCTGCGACAACTGTTGGTTGGCCACGAGTGTTGAATAAGTAATAAATTTAGTATTACGAAACCTTAAAGAGTGCAATCAACCCTATTGGTTAGATACAAGTAATTAAACTATGAGCTCACCCGGAATATCCAGGTATTGGGTGAGCATGGTAATTGGTTGTGTTGTCGGTCAAAAATACACGTACCCTACTTACGTACATTCTACAGCAGTTATATCCATTCTACACTTGAAAAGTTACTTATACTCCTCCAGAGATAAAATGACTTCAAGTATCCAGACATTTAGGTCATATCATGTGTTCTCTGTCTTATGACGAATTACACATACACATGATCGCCGGTTTAGACATCCCTACATACAACACTAACACAGGGATACCGGTCGAATACAGTAAAATACACAGTAACAGAGCAATCTCATGATATGCTCACATCTCTTTAAATTTTAACATCATATACCTTTTGGTCGATTTTTAGAGTAACAACAGGTTATAGAGCCCTTATAACTCACACGATTGCTGCCCATCCGTAGGATCGTGTCTACCTTAAGCTATATCTATCCCCGCCCGTTCAGCACCTCCACTGTTCGGTTACCTCCAGAGGACACTTGTAGTGACGCCCATCCGTGTGCTACTCTTAGGCCTCCACTCCAAGCTTCGCCGACGCCTCCGGGCCGCACCTTGGACGTACATCTTCCTTCTGTTCCCTGCTTGTGGATCAGGGGGTGTACTCGCTATCACAAGCCTTGTAACCCACAACCAGCTCTCTGGATTACAGTTACAATTACAAACTAAAGACCACCGCCGTCTCTAATGAAAGCCGCCGTCTTTAATGAAAGCCCATTGCACCGGACACGCCAATTGCAATCACCCAACCATATTTTTCTTCCGCGTCCATCATCCCTATAACGGACCATCGACGCCCATTTGATTGTGCTAAGCACTTCTTTATACAACAAGACTGCGACTCATCCTTCGATAGTTGCTTTTCTCCTTCTTCCTTTGGAACATTCCTTCGGTTATTTCTGCACCTCCGAGGATCGTTCCGCGATAATCCATCACTTGCTCTGCGCAGCGCCAAGCAATTCCAATCAAACAGCAACCTCTATCCCTTTTACCTCCACGGCCTAACCAACAACTCATGCGCAACGCCCTGCAATTGCGATCCAATTTTTTCATTATCTCCTCCACTCCTTCTGCCATTTTTTTTAATAAGACGACGGTCTTTTTCGGCTAATTCTTCGCCTCCGACCTACTCTGATTGTTTCTCCGACACTTGATTATTTCAATTTCATCCCTGCGACACGACTGCCGCACCTCCGCGGCTCATCCCAACGGCCTTTCGATTTCGATCCACGGCCTACAACAACGATTCACTTCCAGTAATTCCCCCCCGATCGATTATTTTTGACGCCGACAATTATCTCCTCCCTACAGGACACGATTCTTCGAGAACGATCATTCTTTCAATTCTTTCGCACCTCCCCTCGGTCATTAATCTCATCCCCAACGATCGTTCTGGACATCTGTGACCGGCCCGCAAGGTTAATTATCACCGTCTCCGGACAAACAAGCTATAAGGACATCGACGTCGCCGCCACATCGCATTAATCACCATCCACCATGGTTCCTCCACCAGAAGCATACGATTGGTCTAATGTCTATGGAATTGAATTCAAATTCCAGAGTGACAACAACCACCAAGAAGTCCTTTCTCTCAATGGCTCCTATGCAGAGACTGTGCCACTTACAGCACCTGAAATTTCAACCCTCTTCACATCGGACGCTAATGACGAAGGCCCCAGAACCCTTGGTCCGGCCCCAGTCACTGCGCTCAGGGAAGCCTTCTGCAACTGCATCACCTTGGACATGGCTAAAATCGATGAACTAGCCAAGGGACACATAGCCCAGCTCCTTGCTGCATGCCCCGTACGATTTGTCAAACCCGGATTCCCAAACCGGAGGATTCAAAACCCCTACGAGTTTGACTCTGCGGGAAGAGAAGCTGTCAGACGAGCTGAAGTAACCAACGGCCCAAAACCACTTGCAACAGTCTTATTTAACATCAACCAATGGAAATTCAAAAGGGATTGGAAGACCAATGACCCTGCCAACTATTTCAACGGCATCTATACATACAACAATGCCACCTCGACCGTCCCTATCACACCCGTCGAATCTGAGGCCCATCCGGCTATCCAAGTTCCTTCTTCCTGTGTGACCTCTTCTTCGGCTACCAGCAGTACTGGCTTGCTGACTAACAAGATGATTCACTCAGATGTTGTGGATACCCCTTCCAATACCACAGCAAGCATTCCTCCGGTGACTGCCAACTTAGGTCCCCTTCAGCCAGTTGGTAAAATTGCCGATACTCCCTCCGTCAAAGCTCCCTGTTACACCTGGACCTGGACTTATTCTCCCCACAGTGAATCGGTCTTGTTCCGCCGCGTCTGCTCTGACTCCTTTCTATGTGTCGCCTCCTCAAGTCCTCCTGTTCACAGGGAGACGTTTACAATTGTGACCGCACCATCTGAATCGCCATCTGCACAGCCTAGACTTGGTCCAAATTCTACTCCACCTTGGAAACCAACCAACTTTGTATGGGCCTTCAATCCTCAAAATGAAGTTGCAACATTCCGACGTGTACCAAAATCTGTTCCCTCACTACCATCTGAGACACTTGCTGAGGGCACTGACCTTCCCAACGCCGCTCCTGCATACATCCGATCATTGCAACCCGCATGCCACAATACAATTTCCTCCAGACCGTATTATCAACCTGTCCTTCGACTCTCCAAACGACATCGGGATGCCATCAAGGTCAAGCGGTATCATTTGTATGCCAATATCCTGTCCTGTAATTGGTTTTACGACACTTTTGACTGAACATTGGAGCAATCAATCCTACAATCTGATCTACGATCAACCGATTTCTACAATGCGTTTCACATTTCGCCAACCACCTGCTTCTTCAACCATTTAGTTCGACGAGTTGCATTCGCTCCACTATTATGAATATTTCTTCTTCGGAACATTCCTTCGGTCCTCCCTTCGACACGGCCGCACCTTCGTTCGGTCATTTCGTCTATCTACCAAGCATCTCCTTCTGTAACTACATCGCGACATCGACGACTCGACGATCAGACCGATCGTTTCTCCGACGAGCGTTCCAGCATCTACGATTGATCACGCTCGAACGATTACGATCGAACGATTCTCGATTCCTTCCCTTGGTCTCCTTGCATCAGCAGTTGATGGCACATCGGAATTCGCCCTACGGTTTTGTATCATTTCAAACCATGGAATTCTCTTGAACCATAGAATTCGATTCTTTAAGTGTGAATCAAGGGGTATGCATCTGCATCAAGGGGTGTGCGTTGGATAACTGCTTGACGCTTAATTTGAACGCGCTGAACTTCCAGCGTTTTTTTCATCATAAGCCTCCACCGCTTTACTTATGGATCCCACTGAAAACACCCTCACAGAACCGACTGATAATTCACCACTCCTCCACTCCGTGCCGAATCAAGGGGTGTGTTGCCGGTTCCGACGAATTCACGGAACTCACTTAAGACACAGAGATGATTCAAAGCTTAATCAACATGCGAGCTAGATGAGATCTAATACAAAAAAACCTACTAGTCGGCTTTGGACCCTGTTCTTCAATTGCCCTGACTTGATATTCTCATTGCATTCCTTCAGATCAATCCTCTTCTACGGCATCCAATCATTCCGTCCCAACTCTGGAATAATGTTTCATTCAAGCAGTTGCAATTGCTACTGACCGATCATATTGATTCCGATCTCTCAATCGTATTCCACACTCAACCGATTGCTATTTGATTATGGAATCGATAGATCTGCTTCCTACCAAGTCAGAACAAGTCTACTTATCGAGTTTCCATGCGTTGATTCCAATTCCAACAATTTACTTGACATCCAGCATTGTCTCCCTACAACAATACCATTTGATCTTATTTGACGATTCTGATTCTCCACTCTATCATTCCATCGGCGATACATTCGATCCTGCGTCTACAACTATGCGCCAATCTCTCCCGACGATTTGGTTCTACGATCTGATATACGACGCTGTGGCATATACTTCTGAGTCCCATCTATCGCACAAACATTCTTCTTCTCCACGTTTGATTCAATTCTCGAACCTACCATCCATGATCAGCACCAACATTTGATTCTATGGTACAATTGTGAACAACGATTCAGTTCCTCCTCACCGACGACCCTTGGTCATCCCCTCCGTGATACCAAGCATTGTCCAATCCATTCTCTCCAATTTTGGATTCCACCATGATTGATTATTTCGACTCTCTACACCTGGCATCAATACAATCACTCATGGATCTCCTTCCGCCGCATTCGCTCTGACTCCTTCCTATGTGCCACTTCTTCAAGTCCTCCTATCCAACGTCAGGACAAGCCTTCCACTGTGATCGCACCATCTGTCTCCTCTTCTGCATTGACTCGATTTCGTCATCAGTCGGTTCCACTTTATGTACCAGCCAACTTTGGATGGACATTCAATCCTCAGAATGAGATTGCAACATTCCATCGCTTGCCAAAACCAGCTACTGTCCCTCTCAAGCCACCCTCACGATTCGCATTATCCGACACAATTACTGATGACCCTGTCTTCTCATGTCCCTTTCAATCACAACACAGTGACCACCCTTTCCCTCGTTGTTATGGGACTTGCGTCGAACCAAACCATCAGCCGGTCCTCCTACGAATCTCCAAACGACATCGCAATGCCTTGAAGATAAAGATGCACTTGTATGCGAACATCTTGTCAATGACTTGGTTTTATGAAACTTTAGACTGAACATTGCGATCTAATCCACGATTTGTGTTCAATCATGCAACCATCGCTGCTAACGCTGACGCCAACTTCGACGCCGCCGTTTATTCCCATCTCCCGACACTCACTCGATCCTTCAATATTTCGATCGTTTATTCTTCCTTCGGATCATGTCCACGGTTTTGTATCATTTACAACCATGGAATTCTATTGAACCATGGAATTTTCTTCTTTAAGTGTGAATCGAGGGGTGTGCATCCGAATCCATAGTATATTGGATGACTGCATGGCACTCAATTTGGACGTGCACGTGCCAAAATTCCAGAATTTTTTTGCTTTTTAATACACTTCACACATTTTACTCCCTTCGATCCGTGCACTTATATGCTAACCTCTTGCCGATGAATTGGTTTTACGATACCTTTGACTGACGTTTTGTATCCTTCCCCACCATGGAATTCGATTGAACCAAGGAATTCAATTCCATACGTATTGAATCGAGGGGTGTGCATCTGAATCAAGGGGTGTGCACTGGATCACCACATGCCGTTTACTTTGTACACATCTGCATTACAGCGTTTTCCTCATAAGCCTCGACAAATTTACTTACCATCGCGCGCACGAGATAAAGATCCCACTGACACCAATTCCATGAACCGACAAATAATTCAACACTCCCTCCCTCCGTGTTGAATCAAGGGGTGTGTCACCGGTCCATGTAACCCCACCACAAGTAGATGGCATCCAATAAAGACACGATCCAGTCTCTATGCGTCAATTCTGATTGCCCTAATCTCATCTTCCAAGATATGACTCGCCATCCCTTTGAATATGAAATCGATTCTCCTCATCCTCTATCCACTAGAATCCTTCTCTTTATCATCTACGCTTTGAATGTGCTCTCCCATTCACAACGTACTACGATTCCATCCTACGCAATAGATCTTCTTCCTACCAAGTCAAAAACAAATCCCCTCCGCTTCCATTCGTTTCTACGCCACGTCTCTTTGAGATCCTACAATAATCAATCGCCTTAGCAACTGCCGACAATCTACGACATCAAATACGACTTGATGATTCGTTAACCACGTATATCTTCCCTTCGTTGAGATCTTCAATTCCTCCTCTTGGACAACTCTTTATCCCATCGGTGATATCCAAGATGCTTCAATCAATCCTCGACGTTTCCATACTTCTCTTGTCATCATTGATCTCCCCTCCGTTAGATCATCAATCAATCCTTCCTCTCCAGTTCTATCAATCCGTCTCATCTCCCATCTGTCGTGCTTCTCCCATTTTTCCATTCAATTTATACTATGGTCGATCCCTCTGTCGACCAGCGTCCCTAAGCTTCGATTCCAATGCTACGAACCTACAAATCGACATTCGTTTTGACTACACGGTCCCTCCTCTCGGACGACTCTTTATCCCATCCATGATATCCAAGACGAGTAATTCCGATTATCCCAAGACTCGATACTGATAGATATCACTTCCGAGTATCCGGTTCAAATCCGTTGAAATCTTCAATGGAGCCTTCTGTTCCAGTTCAATTGACGCAGTTGATTCCTCCATACGGATCAATCCTATTCTACGACTATCTATGATCGATTCCGTCCCAGTCAATTCTGATTCTCCAATCACTCAGTTCTAAGATCCATTCCGGTTAATTGGTAACTCTTCCACGTCCAATCAACTCTCTCCGTCGATTCGAATTCTCCAATCCAGAACAATACGTCCTACAATTCACCATTTGATCCACGGATCAAACGATACGTTTGATTCCGCACCTACTACCTGCCGTTGGTCCGTCTTCCTCCTCTCCAAGGACACGTCTATTCGTATTTCTACGGCATCAAAGAATCCCTCGCTCTTCATCCTCCATTAGTCGATCTTCACTTGTTCCTCCACCCTTCATGAAGTTGATTCCAATTCTACGTTTATACAAGACGACTCTGATCCCCAGCGCAATCCACGCTGGTGGATTCCACTATATTCGATTCCTACGACTCAGTTGGTACTCAAGCTCAACCAATACACACGGCTTCGACTCCTGTAATATCATCCTTCCACGATCTTTATTCATTGTCCCCCCACAATACTCAGACGTTTGAGGATCCACTTCGTCTTATCCTCAACTTCTACGACTACATCCCATTGAATTCTTTCCAACGCTTGATATGGCATGAACTCTACGATTCGTTTCACACTCAACTTTCTATGAGCCGATTCCGATTCCCCAATCTCCTTTCCAGGATACGCAGCAATATTCCGTCTTCTCTCCAATTTTGGATTCCACCATGATCAATTATTTCGATTCTCTACACTTGGCATCAATACAATCACTCATGGATCTCCCCTCCGTCGAGATCTTCAATTGAGCCTTCTGTTCCTAATAGTTCCATCGATACAGTTCATTCCTCCATACGGGTCAATCCTATTCTACGACTACCTACGATCGAATTACGATTGTCAATCAATCGTCTTTGATGCTGCTCACTCGACTCCTACGAGTGGATTCTCCAATCATATCGATTCCTACTGTCTCTTACGAGTTGATGACCCGTTACCCATACAATCGATTCCAAGGCAATATGACTTTCGCGCGACCACTACATACTCAAGCACCTCTCCTCTCTCATTGATTTATGATTGGTCCGATTCTACGATTACAATCATCCGATTCGATATCCAAGCCCATACTTAATTTTTCGAGTTCTACAAGATGGAGAACCGACTTGTAATTCAAGACTTCTTCACTACTAAGTGTTGAATCAAGGGGTGTGTTGTCGGTCAAAAATACACGTACCCTACTTACGTACATTCTACAGCAGTTATATCCATTCTACACTTGAAAAGTTACTTATACTCCTCCAGAGATAAAATGACTTCAAGTATCCAGACATTTAGGTCATATCATGTGTTCTCTGTCTTATGACGAATTACACATACACATGATCGACGACGACCGGTTTAGACATCCCTACATACAACACTAACACAGGGATACCGGTCGAATACAGTAAAATACACAGTAACAGAGCAATCTCATGATATGCTCACATCTCTTTAAATTTTAACATCATATACCTTTTGGTCGATTTTTAGAGTAACAACAGGTTGGATTCCAATAACAGATATGATGTGCGGTCAGTATTGAACGGCCAGTGATATTGTGAGAGGATTCCTTCTTATTCCATCAATCACGACTGTCGTCAGGCTTTCATTCCCGCGTCTGCAGGTACGATAAGTATGTATCATGAGTACTCTGTTAGTCTACGGACACGCTCGCATGCGGTGGTTACCAACACAATCCTTCTCCTTGCCAATGCCAGGAATCTGGTATGGGTGAAGAGACACTATGGAAAGCGCTGCTTGCGTGCCTCTTCATACTGAAGCTTGTATTGTAGATATTCTGCGTCCGTTACGCCCATAATAACATTTCGGAATTTACGGAACAGTGAACCTTGTAGCGGCTTGGTGAAGTAGTCCGCAATCATGTCACCGGTTGGGCAATACTCTATGGTGATCTCACCCTTCTTCACCCTGTCAGTGATGAGGAAATACCGGATGTTAATGTGCCTGGTTCGTTTGGTGCTGGAGGATTTACCATTCATCTCCAGTTTCATCGCGCTCGTGTTGTCCTGATTGAGTATATTGTTAGCTCCGAGTCTGTGCTCGGTCTGTGCGGCATATCCTTGCCACTGGAGGTAGTAATAGCACCATAGGTTGTATGGCATCGAGTCATCCACACCCACCAATTCGGCTTCAGTAGAGCTTTTGGTGTTAAGCTTTTGCTTGGTGGACAGACCCAGCACGGCCCCTTGCCCAAATGTGAGCATTGCGCCGGTGTGACTCTTCATGTCAGAATGTACTGCAAATGATGCGTCGACGTACCAATAGGCATTTCCAGTGTTGTCCCATCCCAGCACCAATGGGAGGAAGATGGTGTCCCGAATGTATCCCAACACTCTCCGGAGCTTCTTCCAGTCATCCAAATCTGGACTGGACACTCGCGTGCATAGGAATGCAATTGATGTCTGTATGTCAGGTCGAGCTCTCTTGCTGGCAAACAGGAGCTGTGCCACGTGTTTGTGAAAGGTCTCAGCGTCAGTGAGTTTTAGCTTGTCCCCTTCGGCATTCACCTTGAATAGGTGGTCCGATGCGGGTGTCGGGATCACTCTGCCCTCAATAAGTTCCTCTGGGAGGTCATGTATGATCCCTTCAAGATAGTCAAACATGCTGAACTTGACCTTCCCGGGTTCACTGTAGTCGATGGTCATGCCAACGTAGTCATGGATTCGACCTCTGGTTACTGTGAGGGGTGTTTCCACCCCGAATACCCTGTTAAGATCGTCCAACACCGTGGTCACCACTTCGGGATCCTTGTGGGATATCTTGAGGTCGTCCACATGCCACACAATGGTGCACTATGATCCATCGATAAGCTTGTTAGCGGTGCATGTGTCGTAAGGGTTGAGTTCGAACCCCCATGTGGTCAACTGGCCTGATAACTTCTCCCAGAACAAAAGGGCAGCCCGGAGGGTGCCATAGATAGCCTTGTCAGCTTGGGTGTAGAGAACTTGTCCACCCCGTCGTTTTTGCAGGATATACTTGTCGTAGAGAGTGGGATCGATCCGGCGAAGCAGTTCTGCCATTGGCCCATCAAATCGTATGTGAACAACCTCTCCTGCCGGCATAGGGGTTTGAAGGAACGCTCCTGGGATGTCTGCAGTGGCAACATCTCGACCTTCAATTGCGTCGATGAGACAAGTTAGCATGAGACCATGGAGGGAGACAGTGGGTGAGTATGTGTCCTCTCAGGAGATAAAGTTGCGTTGGGAGCGACCATCAGCGCATCCTTGTGCTTTGATCTTCCCACAGCGCTTCCGTTTCAAGAACATCAGGTATGGGAGGGCGCGTGTAACCTCCTCGCGGGTCATGTCTCTAATGTGAACAGGGTGTACCACCTTCCGGGTGTGTAATTGTGTAAGTTCATCCATGACCGCCTCGACGCCGACTGTCCCAAACAGCTTCAGTCCAGCCTTGACACCGTATTGTTTGGTTACTAACGAGGCGTCGATATTGTTGTAAGTTGCTATGGCATTGGATATGAACATGTACTTATCTTGGTCAGCTTCCAGCTTTCCTACTGCCCATTGAAACCCCCCTTGAAACACATTCGTGTGTACTGTGGCGAGATTTCGATGGTGAACGTCGGACTGGTACCCCTCGCTTGGCCCATACTTGTTGTGTCCACGTGTCACGCGTGGTCTGAGGGTCATGTGAGGGAGAGGTTCAGTGCCATGGTCGATTCCATCGTTGTTAGATGTATCGATATTTGGATTGTTTTCTGGATCATGATCTGCTGTATTATGAGTCGCTGCGTTGGGGGAGTCGTGAGTGGTGTCACCGGTTGGGTTCTCCATACGACCGTCCGGCTCATGATCGGCGCTGCATGCGCTCGCCAGGCTGGCCCCGTCAGCATTGTTTTTCGGGTTCAGAGGCAAAACCAGTCGTGATTTCCGCCTCGGCCGGCTCAACGGACCTGTCATCCTCGCACGATTCGATGTGTTCCGACGTGCTCAGATCAGCTTCTCCATCCACATCACTCACTGTAGGAGCTACTGGCATTCCTTTGTGAGGAGCTTGTTGTATTT
Source organism: Pseudo-nitzschia multiseries (assembly GCA_037355745.1). Lineage (NCBI taxonomy): Eukaryota > Bacillariophyta > Bacillariophyceae > Bacillariales > Bacillariaceae > Pseudo-nitzschia > Pseudo-nitzschia multiseries. Next base: position 2,812,295 of record CM074783.1, read on the forward strand.
CTTCAAAGGGAGCTTGTTGTAAATCAAGAAGCTCACCATGGTGATTGTCGACCGCAACATCGGGAGCATCCGCGTACTGCGCTTGATCTTGCTGTAGGTCATTGAGTTCCTCGGGGTCTAAAGCCTCGACCGAGACGGTATCCTCCTCTGGGTGCGTCTCGCTTGGCGCAAAAGAGCAGTCGGAGGCACCATCGTCAGACCCTACTGACTCGGTGTCCAGGTCCAGAATTGTTGTTTGTGCATTCTTATCTCCAAACAGTATGCCAATAGGAGCGTTTTGCTCAGCCGCAATGGCTTCCACTTGCTCAATGACTGTATTCGTAATGTGAGCTCCGGTGGCAGTTCGTCGCCGAATCCGCCGAGCGGTGTTGAGATCAAAGAGGTACATGGCGCCGCTCCGGTCTCCAGTTGGCCGTAAGTAGATAGCATCCTGGGCTCGTGGATTCATTGTGTTGTCACTGGTGTCATCATGTGCAAGGACGTAGTCCCCGAATTGAAACTTACAGTGCCTCGCTGCGTCCAGGCGAACCCCCGTCATCATTTGTCGGGGGGAAATGGTGTCGGACACTCCTACCCGGTTGCACCAGTTGTTCAGCCAGAAGATGGCGGCAGACACCATATCAATAGTAATTCGCCGGGGTAGCCGCTTGAATGGAACCGATGCAAACATGCACCGGATGCGTTCCTTGCATGTTCGATTATCGCGTTCCACATATGGCTCATGTTGGTTCCGGCCCACTCCTTCAAAACGAACCGGTGGGTCCCTGGATAGCAGAGATTCCTCAAGGCAGTTGAACTCATTATCTCCTGATACTACTGTTACAACTAGCCCTCGTGCCGCATAGAGGCCGATGATGGCTGCGAGTGTCTGGAGGATGGTGGCCTGGGATGAGTCCTCGATGGCCCGAACAGTCCGGAAGTACAGATGTCGTGACTCACTCCTGAAGAACTTGATTCCATTGACCGTGAAGATGTCGATGCTGAGAGCCACAGACTTGTATCGCAACAGGATGTCAGTTGGTATGGGATCCACATCTTCGCGAACATGCGTGGGCTGCTGTCGGACAGCTTTGCCCTTGATCACATTGGTGTTGGGGCCGAAGATATCTTCAGCTATTTTGATGTCCTGTCGAGTGACTGGACAATTCAGGAGTAAGTTATTGTCAACAATCTTGAGGTAGTCTTTGATGCTGGGGAACCCCATGGAGTCTTGCAACTTGCGGGCCTTAGTGGCACGTCGCACATCTAGGTCTGAGTACAGTTTCTTTTGCCCCTCCACAGATGTAATGGCGAGGATGGTACCGTCTGTCTCTCTGAGGTCACAGTAGTACAACCCATTCGATGATCGATCAAACCGACGGGTAGTGCCATCAGGTTTGTGGACAAAGAAGGACTGGGTGATTGCGGTATCTAGAGTGATGCGATACTGATCTGACACAGGAACTGAGGGACAGGATGTTGGCCATTCCTCCTTCCTGGTACCAGACAGTGCCAAATCCTGGAAGGTCCCCAATCATGTCCACAACCACGACACCTGCATTGCAGTGTATTTGGATCTTGCGGCCTTCAGGGTGGATGCGGATATCACGGAGTAGCGAGGGGTTGCTAACGCAGTTGCAGGTGGCTTGGCTGTCGAGCAGGATCCAATATGGATCTATGTTCCCATTCGATTGCGAGAACATGTGCTCCAACTCGCGGCTGATGTGGTGGTTCAACACCCTGCTCCCGGTAATGACAGTACTGGCTCCCACACTCCTGGGTTTTGCCGGGGCAGGCTGGTGTGTGGAGATGGTGGTGCTGAGTTGTACGAAGCACAGTTCATCGTCAAGGGCGCCATCTTCAATTCCAGCCATGAGAATTTGGTGGGCTTCAGCTATCTTCGGTCCGCCCGCAGGAACACCATTGCTCGTAAGCGCTGTTTCGTTCGTTGTGGTGGGACTATTGTCTTTCTTGTCCCCATTGTTATTGGAATTGGTATTGGAAGATCCAGTCGACCCGCGGCCTCCTGAGTTGTTGGTCTGTCCCGCAGATCGAATTGACTTGTATTGGTTCATCAACTCGAGAGCTTTGGGTTGTGAGGTGGGGTACACATCCGACCCTAGGCTGTAGTTGTCCTTGAGGACGCCAGATAGGTTCCGGTGGGTTTTAGTGTTGCATCCATTCACAATCACTACCGACAAAAGCATCTCATCCATTAGTGTGTTCACCTTGGTCTTGCTTGGGTCGTCCATCTTAATGTAGTCGTTGTAGGTTGTTCCTGGGTAGACTTTCTTCAGGGCAAGTGAGATCATGGCCTCGGATCTGATAGAGATTCCTGCAGAGGTCATGACGTCAAATCTTGCCTTGACCTCCTCGGCATATGTAGCTGCACTTTTGTTGGCATCTTGCTTACACGAGAAGAACCTGTAGATTTTATTTGCCACGTCCACCATTGGGTGTACCTTAGTGGCGCTGTCTCGGTAACAGTATTCCCTGAGTAGCTTAAGCATGCTGATGGTGTCTTGTGCATCCTCAACGGTCGCCCACGACTCATTCGTTTTAAGGTGTTGCTTCACCTCGGGGCTAAGCTGCCCCTCTGTAGTGGAGAACAAGCTTTTTAGGTCCTCGACGTATTGATCATATTTCTTGGCTGATCTCTCCCCCTTCTTGATCCATAGCTCCTCAAGGAGCCGCTTCTTGCCGGGATCAATTACCTCCTCCCCCCTTGTTCCCAGGACCGTGTAGTCCGCTGGGCTAGGCATGGGAGGGAGGAAGTCGTCCTCAGTCAGCGGTGTTAGATTGATGAGAGTGGTTTTCACCTTGGAGTTCTTCTTTCCGCCAGCAATCTTCAACCCCTCATAGAGTTTGTCGTATTGGGTGGACTTGGATCCATCCACAATGATTCCCTTCAACTCGTCCTGGTCGAGACCGGTGAATCTTCGCTCTCCATTGGAGGTGGAAGTGCTACCGCTGGTGGTGTTGGTGCTGTTGTTCCCTCTTTGGTTCCGGTTCCAGGATCTTCCACCGGTCTGCTGCTGTTGATTGGCAGTGGGGTTCGGAGTGGATCCCTTTGATGTACCGAGTTGGTCCATGATTGATGTGCTGAAGGATTGTATCGACTGCGACAGCGGTGGGTCACCACTCAGGAGGATGTGATATCGACTCGACGTGTGGTGTAGGTAGTGTTAGGTTGGAGCGCTATGGTGGCTTCAAGTTGACTCAGGAAATCACTGTGTGTCAACTCCCGGTAGTTTAATTACTTGTATGTTGAATAAGTAATAAATTTAGTATTACGAAACCTTAAAGAGTGCAATCAATCCTATTGGTTAGATACAAGTAATTAAACTATGAGCTCACCCGGAATATCCAGGTATTGGGTGAGCATGGTAATTGGTTGGATTCCAATAACAGATATGATGTGCGGTCAGTATTGAACGGCCAGTGATATTGTGAGAGGATTCCTTATTCCATCAATCACGACTGTCGTCAGGCTTTCATTCCCGCGTCTGCAGGTACGATAAGTATGTATCATGAGTACTCTGTTAGTCTACGGGCACGCTCGCATGCGGTGGTTACCAACAACGAGTACGCACGCCTGCTTGCGTCGTCAGTGCGGACAGTGCCGTCTCTAACTGGTGATTGTATTGGACATAGTAGTGAGCGTAGACGCGGCCGTTGCCGGCTCCGCCTGGGACCTCAATTTGTGGCATACGCTGACTAGCTCCCTTTGGGTGTCCTCGATGTTGGCAAAACGGCGGTCGGTCTGGATGTCGACCATGTTGGCAGAGCCGGTCTTGGCGTGGTAACAGCTCCTGCTGTACAATTCCTTGAGCCGGCGTCCCCAGAATCGCTTGTAGTGCGCGAATTCCACCTTGTTGTTGTCGTTGTCGGAACCAATTGATGATTCTCGGTGGACCTTCCAGTCGTCCTCCACGCAATGAAGCGTCACGGGATCGTGTTTGCTCCGTTTGAATGCCAGGTGCAAGCAAGTACTAAAATTTATATCCATTGGTTGATACTTGCCTGGTTTGGTATTTGATTTGTTTTTGTTTTATCGATGATTAACAATGTCGAATTGTCTTTGTTTTATTGATTAACAATCGAGACCGCTTTTTTTGGTCTTTCGTTCCGGTTGATTTGTTATCGAAAAATTCGTTATTATTTGTTATCGAAGAAAGAGCCGTAGCTGTAAGAGTAATTACTGTGTAACACACTAGGGGTAGAATTTGAGTAGGAGTGATAATTATGAATGGATTAATACTTTACGAAAATGGATGGAAACTTAACAGATAAAATAATGAGCGATCGGGCCATGCTGGCTTCGATCGGGCCCTACTAGCTTCGATCGCTCATGGATATTCATATAGAGAGTTGTGAATGTGAATCATGCGCCTGCCGGGTATCGGTATACCATTGTATACAGATAATGGCTCGCTTCTTAATGATTCTTAGAGTGGTCCCTAAGTCTCATTAGTTCTAATCGATCGCACGTATCCTTCGAATGGTATCTTGGATAGTACGACTTGTACGGTAGATTGCAGTACGTACTCGTAGTAGGTACTAAGGTACGCTACCTTGGTATGTATGACAGCAGTACGTTACAACACTGCCCTTATAATTTAACAAATTGGGCTCGTGACACACTACCCTTATAATTTATCTTGTTGTCGGCGAAAAATACGGACTTTGTCGGCATCAAATTCGATTGGAAAAGCTGACAAAACGAAACGACGACCGAGGTGCGGAATACGAGATACGAGTACTCCTATGATTAAGCGGTAGAATCGAACGCACCTCCACTACTTGGAATCCTTAAGTGGTAAAAACGATATCACCTAAGGCTACAAACAAAAAGGAATAATCGGTTAGAAACAAGAAATATTCAAAGACCTGAACAGTAAGTAAACACCTGGAATCCATAAGTACATTCAAAAGAATATACTTGATATCCCGTGAGGAAATTACTTATTGCAATCAAGAAAATCAGTACCGATTTCAGATGGGCCTCATATCTAGCATATATACCACGAACAAGCATACGCCCCATCGAACAGATTACTTAACAACATGAATGACCGATACCGTCAAATGACCGATACAGTAAGACCGACACGACGCTAATACAGCAACAGCAACGACAGTATCGGTACGAGAATGGTAACAAATAACCGGGGAAGATCTCTACCATGTAAAATACAGCAGAGAGCCCCGATACAGCGAAAATACCCAGTAAAAATAAGAGCCTCTCTTTGAGCTCACTTCTCTTTAAATTTTAACATCATATACCTTTGGTCGATTTTTAGAGTAACAACAGGTTATAGAGCCCTTATAACTTACACTTGTGTCCCGCAAGAGCACCAGTGTTTACCTTAAGCTACCTATCTCCGGCCGTTCAGCACCTCCACTGTCGGTTAAATCCAGAGGAAATTCTGTGCTTAGCTCCCTGTGCGGCACATTCTCGGCCTCCCCACGTCTCATTCTTTCTCTCTCTTTCTTTCTCCCTGCTCGTGAATCAAGGGGTGTACTACCGGTTCTTCTACCAAGAATCTTCTTCTGTAATTCACGACCACGACACAACGCACGCACCAAGGCTAATTCAAGAACGCCGACAATCATTCTCTCCGACGATCGTTTACCATCGACATCATCGCAACCGATTACGTCATCTGTGCCTGCAATCAAGACGATTAATTCGTATCACCGGTTAACACAAGAACGCCGACGATTGTTTCTCCGACGATCGTCCCCATTTGTGACCGGCCCGCAACGGTATCATCCACGCCAATCTTCCGGATAATTACCATCGACGCCGATTGTTTTCAACGACGATCGTATCCTTTCGTTATTAATTGCGAGAACACCGTAACGATCGATTATTCCTCCGACGAACGCTACAGACGCCACACTGTAACGGTTTTCTACGACGACGACGACATCAACAACGATTATTCACCTGGTTAACAACCAACAAACTGAACCATGCCAACAGCTCCATTTGACTGGACTCCAATTTTTGGAATCGAATTCCGATTTGCAAGTGCTAGCAACCCAACTGCGGCCACATCCCTAAACAAAGCCTACTCTGAAATCATTGGCAAAGATGAACTCTCAGAATTCTTTGTGACCCGCGAGGATGAAGAAGAAGAAGAAGGATCACTAGAAATAGCTCTGGATCCACAACTCCACATCCTCAATTGCATTGCAAAGGCCATTGCCATCAACCTAGTGGAGCCACCGCCGGATGAAATAACAAAAGGCCACATTGCCAATCTCCTCGACAAATGCGTTATCAAACATGTCAGAAATGGTGGATCTACAAAACGAATGAGATACAAAACAGAATTTGACGCTGCTGCAAAGCATGCCATTCGAACCAACACAGATGATGAACCAATTGTTCTAATCGAAATCACAATTACCCACTGGCGTTTCAAGAAAAAGTGGCGCCCAGACCTATTCATGGAAGCCTACACTGGAGACCCACCATCAGATGACGAGGCAGACGTTCCAGATACACCTGCCGCAACGGCACCACCTGCCGCAACGGGTACAACTGTCTCCCCTACTGAGATGGGACAAATTACGACCCTACTACAACAACTGGTCAACAATGGCAACAGCAACAACAATAACAGTGCCGGCGCCAACCACCAAGCGTCACTCGACTTACCATGGAATCCAGCAACCTTACCACCACCTGTCAAGGACCGATACTACAAGAGAGATGAATTCCTCACCAGAGATGATATGAAGGACTTCCCAATCACCTACACCGACTCATCCGGAAATGAAACGGTCAGTCAGGCAAAACTACTACCTACACAACCTAGGCAGCGGTAGAAACGACCAACGTCTGATCACTAGAAGTGGTGACTGTTTTGATTTGACCAGAGCCTCAGACAAGTCCAAGGAAGCTGCTAGAGACAAACTGTTTCTCTCAGGATTCCCACAACTAAAGGACGCAACGGACCCTCAGGTTAGAAAATGGTACAGAGAAATCACAGCTCATTCCCAGCAACACCATATTTATGTACACCCATATTATCTATTCAGGCGTGAAGCTGATCACCTCAGAGGATTCACAATTGGTGATGACTTTCCAAACAACCTACCTTCAAGATATGAATTGGCTATCAATGAATGGGGAAATCTCATTTACACAGCCCTAAGAACTGATAAAATCATCCCTGATTCATGTACAAGTATGAAGGCCACTATTCAGAGCTTTGAAGGCGGACAGGGATATGAAGCGCTATACACAGTTATTGCTCAAACACATCCCAACTCAAAAAGGCCATCCAATGCCAGCAGAATGGTCAGAAACCCTCCCAACCAAGATGCAAATGAATCCCTTGAAGAATACTACTTCCGGTACAAGGATTATCTGAGACTTAGAGTGTTCCTCCAAAACCAACCCAGCACTATCAGCTCAACAGAAGAAGTCAGCAACCTTATTGCAGGAACCACCCTCTCAGAAGAGCTCTTCAAAAAGACAGAAGATGAACGCGACTCTGATGACCAATTCAAACGAGACAAATACAAGGCAGGTAGGCTTCTACAAACCCTCCAAACCTATGAACAAGAGATCAAGGCTGAACAAAAGTACAAGAGGGACACCTCCAAATCAATCCAGCCCAAGCAATTGCCTATCTCAGGTACCAGACCAGGTCACCGGCGCAATGATAGGTTTCAAAAGCGCGCTAGCAACAGCACTGTTAGAACACCTTCTACTTTGACCTCTCACTCAATCAGTCTGATTGAATCACTTGGCTACCCGGATATGGACGAAGAATCTGACGATCCCTTCCTCCACCAAGCATACTGCAATGCTATCACGGCATTCGATAAGCAACCTAGTCTTTTTGACACATCCAGAAAATGTATTGTTTGTCACATGTCCGGTCACAATTTTGATAATTGTCCTGCATTGCAAGATATTGAGTCCCTGAAGAAACATAGGAATGCTGCGGCTGTTTTTCTGAACAAATCCAATAAACAGACCCAACAACTCTTAGATTCCACCCAACAAATCTCTCAGATCAACATTGGCAATGAAGATCAAGACGAAGTTTCACCTGACAATGCAGTAGAAGAACAAAATTTTTGCGATGGCCAAGGATAAAAAGTCTTCCTTGCAGCCACTCTATGACATCACCTCAAGATGATCTCCAAGGATTTGACAACGTCACAGCGCCCCAAGTGAACAGCTTATGCCCCTCCTTGGACTCCAGCAGTGTCAGCTCCTACGAATCTGTCATAATTGGTGCCGTCAACCTCCTTCCCAAGGACAGCCTCCAGTCATCAATCCCAATTGATGTCTACTGTGATATGGAATCACTCGGGGCTACGACCCCTACATTGGAATCACACCTGAAGACCAATGAGGATCCCAATTTTGATCGGGACAACCCTACGCCAGTTGATACATACAATATGCAATCCCTAGTCCCACCGGACCCTATTGCAGCTACAGCCTACTTCCAACAGGGTGTCAGGGCTCAGATTGACACCGGTGCAAAAGTTTCCTGCACAAATCTCAAACACATCCTGCACAGTTACAAACCTTACACCAGGATAAGGAAATGTCCTGTCAGGCTTACAGCAGCAATAGGAGGAAAAGCAGCTACCTGCATCCCTGAAGGCTCGGGATATTTACACATCCCAGCACCAAACCACATAGGGTATCTCAAAGTCTTCTTCTACTATTCTCCCTCCCTGTCAACAACATTACTGAGTGAGAACGATCTCTGTGGAATGACATCTCGCATGCGACGTCAGTTCAGTGGACAGTCAATCCATAAATCATTCATTGACGACTATGACTCAGCTGCTCCACAAAACGGCAACCTCACAATTATCTGTCATCACAAGCAGAACACTGCCAGCAGCATTGTCCTCCATGGAAGCATCATTGATGGTCAATGCTATACACACCCAGTACTGCTCCCAGACATTGATATTGCATCTCCATATGCCAATTGTGCAACATCATCCGCCTATGCTTTGGCGAATGACACGCAGTTCAAGGAAGCTTGTGAACTGGCCTCCAAAGAAGCCCTTAACACCTACAGATACGATGTATACACCAACCTTGTCACACTGCAAAAGTGCACCGAAGCAGCTCATGCTCAGTCTGATACCAGCGACGTGCCAAAGTTTGATGCCAAATTGTTCTTCACCAAGATTGTGGACAAAAATATCCCCATCCACGCCATCAAAACCAAGACATCGAAACTTCTGTGGCATCAACGATTGGGACACCCATGCGATGCCTTTCTGTATCAGGCTCATAAGCACATCGTTGGAGTACCAAAGTTCAAGCGTCAAACCAGTATTCTTGACCAATGCCCAACTTGCATACAATGTAAGCAAACCAAAACACCTGCTGGCTCACATTCCACACGCAAGGCCACACAACCGTTTCAAGGTTTATCCATTGATTTTGCATTCTCAGGTGCCAAATCCTCCAACAGCAAACGCAAGCGCGATTATGAAGGCATTCATGGAGAAACAGCTTGGATTCTCATCACAGATCACTACACTGGTATGAAATATGGAGATACGCGAATCTCTAAAGCAGTGCCACTACACTGGTTGGAACATTTCTTTGCCCAGCACAACCCAACTTGTGCCAACAAGTATGTTTCAGTTGATCAAGGTGGAGAACTCTATCACAATCCTGACATCAGAAACCTCTTCTCTGCGTTTGGATATTCAATCTTTCCAACCGGTGCTGACGCTTCTCACCAGAATGGTACAGTTGAAAGAGCCCACTGGACCCTCGCCAACTCAATGAGGACCATGCTCAGTGGTGCGAATTTGCCCATAAAATTCTGGCCCTTTGCATTTTACCATGCCCTTCGGTTGTCCAATGCTTTTCCAGAAGGCAATCAACAACACTCACCCTTAGAATTGGCAACTGGCCACAAGGAAAATCTTGCTGACTTTCGCACTTTTGGATGCAGAGTTTGGGTGCGACCCCCAGGCAAGCGCTCAATCAAGCTCAAGTCTAATGCTCACAAAGGCATCTTCCTGGGTTTTGTCCCATACACTACCAGAAACATCCTTTGGTATGATACTGAGACACACCGTGTCAAAATAGCCACACATGTCCGGTTTGATGAAGGAATGAATGACTTACCTCTTGCAGATCTTCCAACCAATGTCAAGCACCTGCTCCGGACTGATGACAACACTCCACTTCCTGCAGAACCCCGCGAGGTCTCATCCAGTGATTTCCAATTCTCAATTTCCCCCTTTGCAGACCTCACCAATCTTCGACTCACTGTCTCTCCATCTTGTGCTGATCCCAAGTTTGGCCTTCGCTATGCCAATGACTCACTGATTGGCAGAGCTTACATCACTGACATCCTTCCCAAAAGTCCTGCCTCCAAGCTTTTCTCCTCCCACAAGAAGACTCTCTCCAAGCTCCGAGGCGCTTATATTGTATCTATCAATCACAATCGTGTCTTTACTGCTGCTGATGTTACTACAGCCTTACAGGCTTGCCACGATCGAGGGGTGCGGGATTCTTCAATAGATACACCAATTACCTTTGCACTTGAAGAAAAATTAACTATGAAGGAGGTCCGGAAACACTCAAATGAATATGGTTTATTTGCTCCCAATACCTCCTGGAAGGAACCCACTGCTGAAGAAGATCCACCATTCTTGGACCGGATTTCATCAATCAAAGCTATCCAGCGCATTGGTACCAAATACAAGCAGCTAATACAATCAAGAATCAACCAGGTTGATAGCACTGAAACACTCCATGCCTCCATCCAAAAACACTTGGCACCAATTGAAGACGACATGGAGGTTGTCATTCCTACTATCGATATTGCATCCCTCAGAGCTATCACCAAGCTTCATAAACCAGGAAATCATGCATTACCGCTAGATGCCGATTCACTACCCACTGAAGAAATTGAACTTTTCATCAAGGCCATCAATTCCAAGGCAACTACACCTGAAGAACAAGCACTAGGGCACTTCACTCGAAGGAATCTCAAGCCTTTATCTACATGGCCTGAATGGCAAGCTGGGGAGCAAAAACAGCTTGATCAGTTTGAAGATTTGGAAATGTTTGGATCACCAATTCAATACCCTAAGGACCCAGACGCTATCATTCTCAGGCCTCACTGGCAATACAGTGTCAAAAGAAATGGTGTCAGAAGAGCCAGGCAATGTTGCAAGGGAAGCAAATATGCAGCCCCAACCCTGCATGCCATAGCAATGTCATACTCATCATGTGTTGAACATCCCATTCAAAGGTTATTCTTTGCTATTGCTGCAAGCCTCAACCTCAAAGTGTATGGGGGTGATGCTACAGACGCATACGCGCATAGTCCAGGACCCAACATTCCTACATACATGACTATTGATGATGCATATGCAGAATGGTACAGACACAAGCATGGCAAGGACATAGACAGAAGATTGGTGCTCCCAGTCCTTCGAGCACTTCAAGGCCATCCAGAATCTGGAAGACTTTGGGAAACACACATCAACAAAATATTGAAAGGCCCTGATCTCAACTTCAAAACCACCACACATGACAGGACGATCTATACAACAGTCTTCAAGGGTGAAACAGTCTACATGTTGAGACAAGTTGATGATTTTGCACTAGCTTGTACATCAGAATCCATATCCGACAAGATCTATGACATTATAGGTGCAAGGCTCAAGCTACCAAAGGAAGACGTGATCCCCTTTACAAAATTGGGATTGCTTGAGGACTTCAATGGAATTGACGTCAAACAAACAGCTGATTACATTGAACTGTCCTGCGCCAATTACATTGACCGGATCATGACATCCCATGGTTGGGAGACTGATTCTAAGATGAAACCCCACTCCAAGCCATCAGCGCCGTTATCAACTGAAGTACTGAGCCAACTGCAATCACATACTGATGGCCCATTAGAAGGCACCAAGGAACATGCTGAATTGCAATCCACATCTGGTTTCTCCTACAGGACGCTTTTAGGTGAAATGATGTTTGCATATGTGAGTTGCCGGCCAGACATAGGCTATGCAGTGACTCTGATGTCAAAGTACAGTTCCAATCCCACTGCTTTCCACTATTCCAGCCTGAAGAATATAGCCCGCTATCTCAGAACCACCAGATCTTGGGGTATCAGATTCTACAGGCCAAATGCTGAGCCATCTCTACCACCAGGAGAACCATACAACGATGCAGTCCAAGATGTATCACTCCCAAAATTCCCGGAAGACATCAAGCAAGCCAAACTGATGTGTTTTGTGGACGCCGCATATGGAAATGATCCAAAACACCGAAGGTCCACCACAGGATACGTCTTCACTTATGCTGGTGGAGCAATTGTTTACAGATCCAAAGCTCAGTCCCTTACAGCACAGAGTTCTACAGAAGCAGAATTCATTGCTGCAGTCACAGCGGCCAAAACAGCCAGATATCTCAGATCCGTACTCAAAGAATTAGGATTTGCTCAAGCTGGTCCAACCCCTATCTATGAAGACAATGCATCAGGCAATTGAAATCATAAATGCCCAGAAGCCAACTGAAAGAACCAGACATATTGAAATCAGGTTCTTTGCCATTCAAGCATGGAAAGAAAATGGTGAGATCAACATGATCCATATTCCTGGAGTCATCAACCCTGCTGATGATCTAACCAAACCATTGGGATGGATCTTGCACGCTCGGCATGCAAGATATATCATGGGACACTACGCAGGTTAAACCAGTCAACAGTACGCGCTTCGACAATTGCTACGATTGATTCAATCTGATTCCGATTCGATCCGAAGGTTAAATATACCCCGACAGTAATCCAATACAACACGGGTAGAGTATTGGATCAAGGGGTGTGTTGTCGGCGAAAAATACGGACTTTGTCGGCATCAAATTCGATTGGAAAAGCTGACAAAACGAAACGACGACCGAGGTGCGGAATACGAGATACGAGTACTCCTATGATTAAGCGGTAGAATCGAACGCACCTCCACTACTTGGAATCCTTAAGTGGTAAAAACGATATCACCTAAGGCTACAAACAAAAAGGAATAATCGGTTAGAAACAAGAAATATTCAAAGACCTGAACAGTAAGTAAACACCTGGAATCCATAAGTACATTCAAAAGAATATACTTGATATCCCGTGAGGAAATTACTTATTGCAATCAAGAAAATCAGTACCGATTTCAGATGGGCCTCACATCTAGCATATATACCACGAACAAGCATACGCCCCATCGAACAGATTACTTAACAACATGAATGACCGATACCGTCAAATGACCGATACAGTAAGACCGACACGACGCTAATACAGCAACAGCAACGACAGTATCGGTACGAGAATGGTAACAAATAACCAGGGAAGATCTCTACCATGTAAAATACAGCAGAGAGCCCCGATACAGCGAAAATACCCAGTAAAAATAAGAGCCTCTCTTTGAGCTCACTTCTCTTTAATTTTAACATCATATACCTTTGGTCGATTTTTAGAGTAACAACATATCTCCATTGCTCGCAACACACAACCAGTAGAATTTCACATTAGTGCTCGCGACACACAACCCTTAAAATGCATCTCCATTGCTCGTGACAAACTACCCTTATAATTTAACACTTGGGCTCGCAACACACAACCCTTAAAACTTCACACCAGGGCTTGTGACCACCTACCACTACAGTTGAATTATTTGGGTCAAGAATTTGTCTAGTAGTATTATATGCAAAATATGTATGATAGGTATGAGCACTTCTTTCCGTACATTTTAATCATTTGTGTCACACAACCTACTATTTGCAACAAGGGTATGCAATGTATGTATAATATGTACCTTTTACCCTAATCACTCTCCCCGAAGATTTACCCGTGTCGTACTAGGTGTGAACCCACCTGCGTTATCGTCAAATTAGTGAATGGACTGACACAATGAACAGTAATGATTCTGACAACAATGCCTAAACTTCCTCCATTTCGCCAAGCAATTGCATCAATACAGGATCAATATAGTTGTCATCCTCATTTTCCTCTTCAGCAAGACTACTGGCCACAGTGCCACCATCTTTTGATACAGTACCGGTAGGGTTTTTTTCTGACTTGAATCTTTCCAGCATCATTTTCTCCAAATTTTTACCCATTTCCGGATCTTCTCTTAACGTTTGTACCTTCTTGCACAATCTAGCGAACACTTGCCGTCCTTTTAAGTCCCATCCATCTGCACTTCCACTCTTTGAATCACAATATTTTTTCTCGTGTATTTTTTCTTTGCTTGTGTCGCATATGTTCCATCAAGTTTCCTTTGCTTCTGTTTTTCCCAATTGCTGTACTCGTTGTCAATTATCATTAGGGCAAAAGCCTCATCCGTAACAGAAAAGATGTCACTAATAAGCTCCTTTGCCTTCCTCAGCTTGAAGTTTGTCTTCACCGGATTAACGGCAGACAGGATTCTTGTCACAAAATAATAAACGTCTTCATTATCCGCATTTCCATATTGCCGGTACTCGTTGGCCGTAATTTCCACCGAGTCTGGATTCAGAGCTACAGTACCAGGGAATGATGCCGGCACTTTTGCTTTTTCACTATCAGCTGTGGTGATATCGTAGTATGGTGGGGTTAGTAGTACATCGGATGTAGGCACATACGGAAGAATGTTAACAGCACCAGCATCTCCGTCTACCTAATTCAACCATTATGCCGACACTTACCAAACCAATTTTTTCTTGCCAATGTTTGATTATTATGCCTCAATTTTTCAGGACTTTAGGTAACGCATTATCAAAATAGTCACAGAATTCCTTAATGGGCATATCTTTTGTAATGGAGATGCGACTCTCATGGATTCCTTGCACCATGATTTTTTTGGACAGTTCTTTTGAAAACGGAAATTTCATGCCACCATACCATATCTCCTTCACATAGGCTCTCACCTGTCCTTCAATTGTATCTTTATGTGTTTTCATCAGTTCCATAGTATCCATTGGCATTTGTATACTACCGTAACTCAATATACTCACTTTATCAATGCTATCGGCGCTCCGCACTGTTTTCAATGGAACTGTGTCGGTTGTTTTTGCAGCATCCTCTTTAGAATTCTCTCCCTTCTTACTATCACTCACCATTGTCAGCATCTTCTTTAGTAGATCTGTTTTCTTACTCATTTTCTGTTAGCATTTTCACCATGAAGATCACGTTGGTCTTTTTCTGTTGTGTGCCATCTGTAGTATTTTTTTCTCTTGTCCCTTGGATATTTACAATACTCTCTGTATTCTTGTTGGATCTCCCAACATTGTCTTCACTAACCGAACTTGAATCACTGTCACTGTCACTGTCACTGTTACTGTCACTGTTGCTGTCCATGACGCTGATGTTTTCAGATTTTCTTTTTTGTGGTGTCTCTCTTTCCGCAGCGGTGGGGCTTTCTTGTGTTGTTGCAGCTGCCGTGGTCTTCTTGGTGGACATGGTGGTAATGCTTGTATTTTTTGTAGTATCTCTAGTGTCTCCGCCCCTGGTTTCGTTTGCCATAGCTTATATTATCTTTTCTTGCAAACGTGTTACTTTTGGCCTGGGGAGCTTTGACCATTTTTGTTTCGGCATCTTGAATTTAGATTTTTCCAGCAATAATCAGTGTTTTTGGCAATTTTGTGAATTTTAATCATGCCTTGTTTTTGCAGGGATTGTATGAATTCAGCAATTTGCATTACATTTCTCTTCGTGGAAGCGGGCTTGCAAGCGCGGGCCAACCGAAAAGAACTGTCTGCCTAGCTGCGCCAATTTTTTTCACTACATTCACTAATTAGTTATTTCAATATTAATAGATTGTACGATAACAGTTTATTTTGATGTTCCCCACCCTATCACTCCGTACACACGGGTACATTCTCGTATTTATTGTTTTTCCATTTTCTGCAAATGCCTTTTTTTTTGGGGGGGGGGGGGGGGGGTACTTCATTTTCGTTCAATTCTTTTTTACTTAATTTGTACAAAATACCTCAGAGATTATGCTCTTTATTTTTGGATTGGAATCCTTACAGAGTTGCAGAGTTAGTGTTTCACACGTCCCCATGCCCCACAAGGAACGGGATAGTTGTTGTACTTCTCTAAATCTTCAGGTAAATTCCAATGTTTTTTGTTAAGATTTAGCCATTTCTTAATTTTCCACTCCTTTTTGTCTTGTTCCTTTTTTTCCCCCCTGTTTGTTAATTCTTTTACCTTCCGCTTTTCCTTTTTTGACTGTTTTCTTGCTTTGTTCATGAACGAATCCCACTGCTGTTTCATACACTTTGTTTCCATGTTTTTGTTATTTATCTTCTTTACCTTAATCGTCGGAAATCTTTCGTGTGTGGAGTACAACCCGTTATCGTCTGTTGATTTGCAATACCATTGCAATCTATCGTTGTCAATGATTGCCTCATTCATCTTTTTGCGCCAGTTGTTGTACCAAATGGACATCATACAAGGACGGTTCCCAGGGTTGTAATGTATACATTGTTTTATGTGTTCTCTTGCCTCCAGCGTCAGATTACACCATTCTTTTGCAGGGAAAGTACAACCATCTTGTATCATTCTCTCTCGTTCTATCAATTTTACTTCCGGTCCAATACCCACGTTGTTGTAGCACTTTATGTCTTCTGTTGTTTTCAATGCTGGACAATCACATGAAATGTATGCTAGAATGACTCCCATATCCCACACATGGTCAATCCCGTCAGTGTTGCCTTCTTTGTAGTCGGGAAATACTTCCTCGGTTATGTACTTGAAGTATTGCTCCCAAATTTTCAAAGCTTCATCCTCCTCAAAATGTCCTTTTTTGCTGTTGTCTTTTTCTCACTTCTTCTATCTTCTGGCATCCATGAAGAATTGTGAATACCAAGTGTCCGTTTTTGGCACACAGCGCATCAAACCCTGTTTCAAAATGATATAAAAAAGGGTTTCCATCGTTGTTTAGGTCATCGTGATTCAGCTCATGCATCCGTTTGGTGTAATCCTTGGACAAGACAGTACACTAGTAGGTCGGCACAACTGTCATCTTGTTTGTCGGTTTAGGTGTTTTGTTTTCCATTTTCCTGTTATTTCCAAGTTGTGACGTAGGCAGGCACGTAGTTGTACCTAAATACACCTAATTTTCCTAATCCAATGCAGAATCATAAAGTTGGTGGATCTTGTTTTCTGCCGGCGTAGTAACTTCAGTTTTTGGTTGTGGCTGCTTCTTCCCAAACACACCAATTTATTACTGCTACATACCGGCACCGCCACCACCACGTTGACAGAAATTATCTGATTCAAAAACAGACCGACTTTAAGTAGTGTAACTTGCTTACCAGGATATGATTGGTTCTTGATATTGATGTCAATGTGTCCGGTGGATCGATTCCCCCGTAGAAACGTGTACAAAGGGTAGTGGTATTCTCCGTAGTAGTATTTTTTCTGTTCCTACTACTAGTATTTCTTTGCTTCTTCTTCCCCCACACACCAAGTACCATAACCGGTACATGTTGGCACCAACACACTTTGTAAGAAGTTTATGGGACTGAGAATTAGAGTAACTTTAAGTAGTGTAAATTACCTCATCTGGCCAGGATTGGTTGATATTGATGTCACTGCGTCTGGTGATTTGAGTCCTCCATAGAACCGTACAGACATAGTAGTCTCCGCATTCTCTTTTGCTCCTACCAGTATTTCTTGATTTTTATATAAAGTAACCAAAATAGTATTTCCTAGTCAATTTTTGAGTGCAAATATGTGTCATTGGCTGCAATTTGAGGCTAAATATTGCTCATACTATGGATGGCGTAGACTATGAAACAATATTGACAAGAAACAGGCTGATACTTTGGTCAGTATGAATTTTAGAATTATTTTTGTCCCTGGACATGCATGTACCAAAATAGTGAGTCGCTATCCGTTTTTGAGTGCAAATGTGTGTCATTGGCTGCAATTTCAGGATGAATATTGCTCATACTATGGATGGGGTAGAATATGAAACAATATTGACAAGAATCAGGCTGATACTTTAGTCAGTATGAATTTTAGAATGATGTTTGTCCCTGGACATGCATGTACCAAAATAGTGAGTCCTAGTCAGTTTTTGAGTGCAAATGTGTGTCAATGGCTGCAATTTCATGATGAATATTGCTCATACTATGGATGGGGTAGAATATGAAACAATATTGACAAGAATCAGGCTGATACTTTAGTCAGTTTGAATTTTAGAATGATGTTTGTCCCTTGACATGCATGTACCAAAATAGTGAGTCCTAGTCAGTTTTTGAGTGCAAATGTGTGTCAATGGCTGCAATTTCAGGATGAATATTGCTCATACTATGTATGGGGTAGACTATGAAACAATATTGACAAGAAACAGGCTGATACTTTAGTCAGTATGAATTTTAGAATGAATGTTTGTCCCTGGACATGCATGTACGATATTCATGCGTCCTTCTCAGTTTTTGAGTGCAAAGGTGTGCCATTGGCTGCAATTTCAGGATGAATATTGCTCATACTATGGATGGGGTAGAATATGAAACAATATTGACAAGAATCAGGCTGATACTTTAGTCAGTATGAATTTTAGAATAATGTTTGTCCCTGGACATGCATGTACCAAAATAGTGAGTCCTAGTCAGTTTTTGAGTGCAAATGTGTGTCAATGGCTGCAATTTCAGGATGAATATTGCTCATACTATGGATGGGGTAGATTATGGATACAATTGGTCAAGAAACAATCTGATACTTTAGTCAGTATGAATTTTGGCCTTTTTTTTGTCCCTGGACATAAACAGAAGTGGAATATCTGTGATACTTTGTGTGTAACCCAAAGATGATTTCATTTGGGTGCTGTATTCGGACAAAAAACACACACTATTAATGTTCAATTACAACTTTCACTACTTGACATTTCTTGTGATTTGTCAATGAATATTGTTCCTGGGAACACTATTGAAAAGCACAATACAGAAAAGGTTCTGTACTATTTTGGTTTTCTGTTCCTATATCTATTTAATGTGATAGCGTCATAAATGTTATTAATACTAAACAACTACTACATCTTCACCATCCTCTTCACTTGAGCTCGGACAAAATGATGAAGAGTCATTCTCATCTCCTCTGTCAGATGAGGAGGTCGAGGAAATATACTCTGATACCGGCTTTTTGTATAAGAATATGACTCCAATTCATTACTTCCCTGCAGCTCACCACAATTCCCACTTTCCTTGCTGTAACATTGTACTAAATCAGATACTCTTTTAATGGTAGAATTGGTTTTGTTCAGATGTGAAACATGAAAGTACGGGCACCAGAGGCAAACCTGATCCACCTTACCTTTTTAGAAAAGAAGATTGTAACTTGGGCATGCATCATAATTCTTGTATTTTTTGCAGAAGTACCTACTAACCTCTCCAATTCGAACTTGTTCGGATACAATATCTCTGGATCCGGTTCTTTCAACAACACATTCATCAAACGACGGATGAAGGTGTACGAATACGGGGTACCTGCAGTTCTCAAAGGATATTTGGGAAGTTTTACTAGGCCCCTAATTAGGGGGATTGCCCAATGTGGAACCTCTTCTTCACTTTCATTCAGTTTCAACTTTTTCATCCTTTTCACTACTTTCAGCGGTCCAGGATACCTTTTCAACTTCAGCATTGTCACCATTTAGAGATGGTGTAGATTTGTTGGCTTTTTGTTTTGAACTATTGCCAGTATCCATTGATCCACGTTTGTTATTTTTTCCCCGCTTGCGCGGCTTCGTCTGGGTAACCTTGTTACCGTCACCAGTACCAGCATCCTTTGAATTGCCCTTAGTTGTGCCAGTTCCAGATTGTTTAGATTGGTTGGCCTTTTTTCAAACTTGCGCCGGTATCTGGTGATCCACGTTTGTTATTTTTTCCCTTGTGGAGATGGTTCCTCTTATTTTGCAAGTGATCTTGAACCACCGATGGTGGGATGAATCCACGCTTGGAATGATTTGTAGTATTGAAAGTGAACATAACCCATCCTACCTGATAACCGTTTGGTGATTCGTTGAATTTTTTTATATCACCCTTTAATGTTTTGAAGCAATCCCAAGTTTCAAAGTCCGGCAGTTTGTGAAAAACGAAGTCACAACCCTGGAGATGGTTAAACACAGGATTCAATTCTCCCGCTACCTTTCCATAATTGTTGACCACGTTATCATCCAGAAATTCAACTAGAAGGTTTGCCAACGATAGATCATCTGACTTTTCCAACAAATATCCGGCAAGTTTTTCTGTCAACGGGGTAAATATGGTACCCATTTCTGGAAGGTAACTGTAGAGAATCAGCTCTTCAATCCAAGTATAATGTTCGACAACTTCTGGGCCAATTACGAATATCTCACGGAACACGTATGGAATGTGTTCCATAAAAATTTGTTGGTGCACCTCTTATTGTGAGTTAACATCGTATTGAAGGAGCCGTGTAACACAAGTCTGATTATTATGTTTTGCTTCCAAACCCGACAGTTCCAAAATGCCAGTTACAAGTTGTTCCGGTGTATCTTCAAATTTGACATGGGCAAACTGTATCTTACTCAAACCCACGTCCGGAGGGTAAATGTACAATCAATCATTCCTTTGACAATATGCAAGATCTTCATTGCTCAATTTGGGAAGCATTGCTCCTCTTAGAAATTTCCTTTTGTTTAATACCAAATCTTCCATTGTTTCCATCAGATATTTGTAACCGAAACACCCATTGTCATGGACTTTTAAGACTTTAGGCAAAGTTTCTTTACAAACATTGTCAATCAAACAATCAAAGGAGGAGTCAACGCCGTCGACTAGAATCATTGATGCACATAATACTTGAGAAATGAACAGATTACATGCCGTTTCCAAAAAAAGGACCACGTTCACCCCAAGATTTTTGCCGGGATCGACAAATTTCCTAATCAACCATTCATTCACCAAACATATGATTCCTTTGGTAACAGTGAAATGTGCCAGATCTACATTTCCAGTGCCAAGTTTGCATGGTGATAGGGTTACACGGTCATCATCGAATTTGAAATGAATGTTATAATAGTTGGAAACCGTGTCCTTGTAGTTGAGAACGTAGTGGAATACCAAGGGAGAATGGAGTGGTAATAGCACTTGACCGGTTTTCAGAATGTTTGTGTCCCCTTGTCGATGAAATCCTACTGGCACCAACTTCTCCCCCGAAAGTACCGTGGTTCCCAAGAGGAAGGAATTCTGAAATAATTTGGGTAAGAAATATTGATAGAAATCTTTGTGTGTCAAAAGTTGTATGTCGAGGTGACAAAGAGATATGGTTGTAAAAATTCGTTTCGGCTGTCCTTGAAAGTGAACCCAAAGATTACAAAGGGCATCATGAAATGCTGTTCTTCATTCAGTTATATTCATCATCATTTTGTTGCACACATAATGTTCAGATTGGATTGGACCTACCAACTGTAGCCTGTGTGTGGGTAAGGATTTTAAGCATTCAATACACTGCAACTTGAAATGTTTGTCTAAGTCAACCTGATTGTAGCTATGACTCAATGAAACACGGAGTGAGAACTTTGCCTTAAGGCAGTCCAAGAAGTTTTTCATGGCATTGACGTATTGTTTTGAGTCATGTGGAGAACCCTTCTGGCATTTGGTACGGAACCACAAACCGTCAGATGTATTGCCCAGCCCTGGTGGATATTGTACATTCTTCATGTACCAAACCAAGATCTCACAGTACATTATCATGTACTTCTCAATTGTTGCGTAGTTCACTACGCCCATACAGAGAAGATGTAGTATCACCCCCAACTATTTCGTCGTGAACATCCCGTAAAAGAGACTCGAAGTTTACCCACTTTTTGTTCATATCATAGTCCTTCAATCGCTCGCTTATTTGCTTCCTGGTCAATAATCCCAACACTCCAGTCACGCCGTTATCAACTTTGTACAAAAAGAAATTCACCATCACATCTATTTGCCAAGGAATAGGGCCCAAGTCACTGAACGTGGTATCAGATGTTTTCTTCTTTCCCCTCCCCTTCTTCTCTGAGGGAGACGTAGTAGGCGTGGTCTTCCTGAAATCTGGCCTAGGTTCGGATTCAATAATTCTGGATACAAGGTAAACTTTGGTCGTCAATGCAGTGAAACATCATGTTGTAACCTCCAAACTGAGGGCCCTCACAAACTCATCCGTTGCATAGGACTGATTCCTCAGTGCCGATTTAAGATTATTTTCCACAGACATGCGATTTTTTCATTGATCATCATCATCTTTTGGAGGAGTTTTTTTGGTGGATCTTTTAATCTACCCTTTTTCTCGTTGTTCTTTTCATTATTAGAATGAGGATTGGCTCCACGCTTCCGAGCACTATTAGTGGTAGGTGTCATTGCTAATGCCAAATCTGATCAGAATTTGCTACAATCTGAATAGAAAAAGATGGACCAAATCAAAAATTCTTTTACTGTTTGAAAACAATCAGAATCACTGTTGTGGGAATAAAGTTATCCTTCATTGCGACAAAACATTGAATGTCTAATGGATTTGATAACTTGAAAAGACTTTCACCAGAGAACACCACTCACGTAGCGAGACAAGAGTGGGAACCATTTCTCAAAAACAATTTCTCAAAAAAAGGACAATGTGTAACGTTACTGTGAGCATGCCGTTGATCTCGTAAACCTAATGTGCAGCGATGCTGACGCTTAGTAAAACATACCTATACTGCATCCTGCATTGAAAAACTGACGAGAAATACATTGTTGTTGCACTAAACGGAGAAAGGGATCAATAAAAGTGTGACATGGATTTGAAAAAGAAAACCTGCAACGCTAACCTCAAAAAAGTGATGTGAATTGTCTGTCTCCAAAACCATGAAAAGGTCATTCCTGCAACGCCGTTGCAAAAAAGACAACAACGGTAAATTGGTGAGTCCATAAACGTAACAAAGATTTGGGATTTGAAAGGGGGGGGCACCATAACTACAAAAAGGGCATTTCTTGCAACGCTGTTGCAAATAAAAATGAATATGAGAAAAAGAAGAGGGGGCTCCCAATTAATAAGATTTTGGTGGGAAAGGCGGGGGTGGGGTGGGGTGGGGGGGGGGGGTCCCATAAATACAAAAAGGGCATCTTTTGCAACGCCTTTGCAAAAAAAGGAAAATGAGCCGATCGCTGAATTAGTGCACGTCGGTTGAATTTTGGGCTAACTTAGCAGGCCGGCTAACTGAATTAGTGCACAACAGATAGTTACTAGTCTCTACTTAAGAAAATTCAATGGTCATACACGAATTTGGTTAGCCCCTATTTTTCCAAAAAATTCAACAGATAGTACGGATACAAAGTAGGTAAGAATAACACTGTGCTGTGCAAAAATAGTGATTGATTATACAGTGGGATTTTACCGTGGGATTTTACAGTGTTATTTTCACTGCTTGGGAATTTGTATTTTTTCACTTTCCATTCAAATTGACAAAACCATTCAAATCAACAAAGCATTCAAGTCGACAAACCATTCAAATCGACAAACCATTCAAATCGACAAACCTCATTATTCAACTTATCTGAGTAAAGTGTTGTTTCTTGCAACACTTCGTCCGAGAACAGTGGGATCCGACCCTCTTCATCAAATGTGACATGTGACAATGTTATGAGCACAACGATCCGTTCTCAGATATTTCAGTTCAAAATAACAGCCTTGTACTGCAAAAGAAGTAGAAAGCATTTGATTAGAGATTAGTTGCTGGAAAGATATTGTTTGGACTGCAGCCTTACATAGACGTCTCGAGAGCATAAAATCTGCATCACTTGCCTATGTATCAACAGGAACAAGACCCTGTTTTTTGTGACATAAGAGTTAAAAGTCTTCAACTCAACGGCAGCTTCCCTGGAGTTCCGGCGAATTATCCCTGGAGGGGCGGAGTCTTCTTCCATGGAGGTGCGGAAAATTTTCCATCGGGACGATTGTCAACGAATCATCGTTAAAGGGCAACAACGAATCTGTGGGCAAATGGTACAAATGAGAGAGATAGTAGACAATGATACTGCCCCCTGCATTTGCTCACTTCTCTTTTTCTTCTTATTTTCATAGGTCTGGAATAAGGATCATTGGAACAACGACAGGAACAACAACGTGAGATAGAGAAACAATGATAATGCCTCCTGCCTTGCTGTTGATGTTGCATTTCCTCACTTCTGTTTTTCTCCTTATCTCATTGCCGGCAGGAACATCGGACAAATCAAAGGCAAAACCGAATCGAAGGCAACACCAAATTGAAGGCAACACCAAATCAAAGGCAACACCAAATCAAAGGCAACAACACAGCAACAACACAAATCAAAGGCAACAACAAAAGGAAGCTAACGGTGTAGGTTGGTAGCATGTAGATTATATTATTCTGTTGTTATTATTTACTCTACCACATCAATAGATACTCGCCCATTTTGTACAATTTATGTATATTGTCATAGATTGGCAACAACAACAACGGCAACAAATCGATCAGTGGGAATCATCCGGCAACAACGGTAACAAATTGACGAATCAGCGAGAGGGCAACAGCAAAAGCAACAGAAACAGAAACAGAAACAACAACAACAGCGATTCGTCTCATCCTCCACTCGTCTCCTCCTACAGTGATTTGGAATTCATCTACTATCCGCCACAGTGAGAGCAACAGCAGGAGCAATCCACCACAGCGAGAGCAACAGCGAGAGCAACAGCAAGAGCAACAGCGAGAGCAACAGCGAGAGCAACAGCGAGAGCAACAGCGAGAGCAACAGCGAGAGCAACAGCGAGAGCAACAGCGAGAGCAACAGCGAGAGCAACAGCGAGAGCAACAGCGAGAGCAACAGCGAGAGCAACAGCGAGAGCAACGGCAATCATCGTTGGCACCACGGATTTGTCGGCACGGCAACAGTGAGAGCAATCCGCCACAGCAAGAGCAACAGCAGTAGCAATCCGCCACATCAAGCGCCACAGCGAGTGCAACAGCGAGAGCAACGGCAATCATTGTTGGGACCACGGATTCGTCGACACGGCAACAGTGAGCCTACCGGCATCAGCGAGCAACAGCTAGTGGCGACACATCCAACAACAACAAAAACAACAACAGCAATTCGTCTTCTCCTCCATCCCTATCCTCCTCCAATAACGGTGATTCGCGATTTGTCTCCTCCTCTTCCTCTGCTCCTCCAACAACAACAGCGCACCTCAACAACGCTCTGCCTCCTCCAACAACACTGGAGAGTTGTCTCCTCCTCCAACAACAGCGGTGCTCTTCAGGCAACAAATCAACAGCAACCGGTGCAATGGGATTGAAAACAACGCTGACAAATCAGTTCTCAGAACGAGCAATAAAGCAGCAAAAAGCAAATAGGAAACATGATAAAAGAAGTAAACAGAGAATGACTTTGAATTTTCTGAGGATTGCAGCACCGGTGTCAACAAGCCATGAAACTTATACAAACTTGTCTCAGATAAAACTGATGAAGAAGAAAAGGAATAGGCATTCAACTTGCAAAGATGGTGTCAGTACAATATAATTGAAAAACAAATACCAAACAGCTGTGGTGGAAGGTAAATACATGGAAACAAGTTGGGGTGGCAAAATAGGAGGAAAGAACAACTATCAACCGGAACAGGCTTTGTTGATTGACAATTTCGAGACGTTGGATAGTACAAAAGATGAGCATATTCTTGCGTTTGACAATTCAAATCTGCCGTTGCGCATTTTTGCAAAAGTTTCCCAAAAATTTGCGAAACGACACCTGGCTTCCAAGACTAATATCAAAGTTTTAAGAAAATTTGCTCCGGAAATTGTTGGAGCCAAACCGGCAGTTGCCAGAGGACAGAAGCGTGGCAGTATCAACGATGATTATGCTATCATTAGAATTAGACCAGAAAGATTGTCTTCCAATAATGGTGTGTACATATTCAAAAATCATATGAAACCCAGCGGGAAACTAGAGCTCAAAGAGACAACAGTGGAAATTGTGAAGCATATGCATCATAGTTTAACTGACCTGGAACCATTTATTGAGGATGAAATGGATGTGTTGTCTCAGATTCTGTCTCATACAAAGCTAAATGCCATTGGGCAGCAGGCATCAGCTTTTCGATTGGTTGCAATTACCATTCTCAATGTCATGTCGATGATGATATGTATTATACTCGTTTAACAGTCATTGCTCCAGCGGGAGTGCCTGCTGACAAAGCGATTTATTATTTTGTCTTCCCAATGTACCATATCCAAGTCCCATTGCGTTCTGGGGATACTCTGCTCTTTAACCCTTTGGTGTTTCATAGTTGTTCGAATCCCAAATACAAAAGATGTTATATTATGAGCGCCTATGTATCACGAAAAACTGTACTAAGAAGTAATCCATTATAATAATAACTTGCTACTCCATCAGAACTGTCATGATCTATGTAGGAGCAATGGCACAACTTGGATCAAAACACCGTACGGTGCAAGAAGAAATTGGAATGCAGTTCCAATAAGGGGGCATTTTGAAACGCAATTGCACCATTTTGAAGAAAACCCGAATTGGATGACTGTACACTCAAAAATACTGAAAAAGGCCATTCCGTGCAACACCTTGCAGAAAATGGAAAAACGCAAAATACACATGAGAAGGGGGGTACCTCAAAAACCATAAATACACAACTTTACAAAAAACAATTTACAAGTACTTCCCCCCAAAACGAAAAAAGCATTTTCTGCAACGGCGTTGCAGAATAGTGGAAAATTGAAAAATATGGTTTCTATACACGGCAGCTTTGGACTCCTCAATGGCATTGCAGTCAAACAAATACAATTTGTTCCGCAACTCCCCTTGCTTTAAAGTTAGCCATTCCATTCCCTTCTGTTGTTTCCCTGCCCCATTGTGGTTACGATCCAGACGGAGTAGAAATCAATCAAAACATAGGAGCAATACGTTATGATCGATACAGAGGAGCAATTAATTAAGTAATACTCAGTTATTATTGATATTGGAGGTAAACAATTAAGTATTGGATGTGTCAGAGAGGACCTCACTATCGTCATCATCCTTAGATGTCATTGAACTGTCATCACCTGAATTACTACCACCTTCATTGTTGTTGCTGTCATCTTCAACAATAGTGCATTGGGAGTAGAGTGTATCTTCATTAGGCAAAGATGACATTGTCTTGTGGAATTCATCCAGCCAAGCCCTTCGGTTTGAGACAGCTAGATATGAATTTGTTTTCAAGGTACAAATTGCATCGAGTTGTGGGACATACGCTACATCAGAAAGTATGCTGTCAACATGAAATAAGAACAGGGAATTTTTGTCTAATTCACCTCTTGTCACAAACGACAAAGCTGTCGGTGTTGGATTTGATTTAAGCGTGGTCACTACTGCATAAATGCCTTCATCTGCAATTTGATACTCAGAAACAAATGAGTAAGGCTCCTTCAGATTATAGAGTTCAAGGAAACGCAGAATATGGCAGGGTATTTCACATGCGTCAACATCAAACAATGCCCAATCATACCAAACTGAGTTCAGTTGGCCACTGTTGGAACAATATGAAGGGTGGCTCCGAAACAAGTAATTTTGCTGTTTGCAGGGGTCAAACCTGTTATGTTCAGTAAATCCTTTGACAGAGGAAGAGTCCTGCAAACTTGGAAGAACATTCTGACATACAAAAGTCAACACAATGGGGGACAAATAGGGTTTTGTTTTGTTCAATGACCTAACCCATCTCATAGTAATTGCCCCATTGTCGTCAATGAACACATAAAATTTTGAGCCAGAAACTTCATTAGGGATTTGATTACCAGAAACATCTTCTATTGTCACTAAACTGAACTTTGAAGTAGCTACTTGTAGCAGCATTTTTTCTTCCTGTCTCTTTGCTGTTTGCATTATCAATGTAGCAGCATTCTGTTGAGTGTTCTTCGAGGGTGCTTTGATTTCAGTTTTGTGGTGTGATTCTGAATACGAAGAATCCCATCTGCATGGAAGTCCCCAAAACTTCATGTACTCGACCAGGTGAAAGCAAAGATGGTTTTAAATGAGTTTTGTACCCATTCTGTCTCTGAGGCAGGTGGAATTAATACAATTGATAAAATGAATAATAATCTTGGGGAGATTTTCCAATCCAGAAATGGTTATATTTCCATGCTTCAAGAATTCTTCCATAGAGAGGATCAGTTCAATGACCTCTACCTGTTTCTGAATAAATGCCACGTCTTGGATGATGTTTATTGCCACATTGGAACAAAGTATGATCAGAATGGAAATGAGCATTCCGGAATTATCATGACCCTCCTTTTTGGTGATGGAGAGAAGCTGACTTGAAAACTTTGTTCTAGGGAAATCTCTGTCCAATTGCCTTGACAAAAAGGCTCTGTATAACTGAGCGAGTGAGCCAATAGTACCTGATGTGCCATTGGTGTTTAAATCAGGTGCATACCAACACTTAGGACTGCCTTTTAACAAAGAATCAAGTGGTTCTACTGCCCTATGTGCTACACCCAGTTGATGCATATGCAAACATTCACCAGGAGTAGCAAAGTGAATGTTGTTGATATTACAACCAAAATTGAGGCGGGTCTGTTCCTCCACTTGGGCTTTTGGTTTATGGATGACGTGTGTCGGACATGTACAGTGACGGCACGATTTCTTCACCTTTTCTGTGTATGATCCATACTTTCCACATAGTTTGTCGTGAAGTTCTGTATCACCAACAACATATGCAATGGCAAATTTCATTTCCACTTTGAACAATTTTCCTACATACGGAAGATAATCCTCCCACTCCAAACCGCCCTGCATTTTACATACTTGCTTGAAAGATTGCAAAGCCGATGCCAGTGCGGTGTGTAGATTTTGAATATTATCTTTTGCCGTGGGTTTTTTCGTGTGTCTTATGCTCTCAATTTCAGTGTCGGGATGAAAATAAATTGTGATCCAAGCGTCAGGTCGTTTTCTTGCTTCAACATTGAAAATACCAAGAGTCATGTTGAGAGGAGTGAGTGAGAGATGGCGATATGCATCCAAGCTGATTCCATCCATGTAGAAAATGATCAGAACGAGGATTTCATCATTTTCATTGCAGATCTGCTTCCACAATTCCGTCCACCAAGAGCCGTGGTGTAGTTCTGTTATGTATGTTTCGTTAGTGATTGGTGGGTTATTTTTGGGTGAAAGAGGAGTCTCGACATTGGGAAAAGACATTTTTTTTCCTTGCATCAATTCCTTATTGGTCAGAAGGGAATGAAGTGCATCTGGGATGCTGTCAGTCAAAAATACACGTACCCTACTTACGTACGTTCTACAGGAATTATATCCATTCTACACTTGATAAGTTACTTATACTCCTCCAGAGATAAAAATGACTTCAAGTATCCAGACATTTAGGTCATATCATGTGTTCTCTGTCTTATGACGAATTCCACATGATCGACGACCGGTTTAGACATCCCTACATACAACACTAACACAGGGATACCGGTTGAATACAGTAAAATACACAGTAACAGAGCAATCTCACGATATGCTCACATTCTCTTTAAATTTCAATTATCCTATACCTTTCGGTCGATTTTTAGAGCAACAACAGGTTAGCATTGAACAAATATTTGGGTGGGTAAATTGCCAGGTAACCAGTTAATTATGTGTGGCTCGAACTTGGTCTCAGAAATGCCTAAATTGGACTTGATTTCACTAAATATGGCTTCTCAATGGCGGGGGAAGGTAGAGCTGAAGTCAACACCATGAATATTTTGATATTTGTTTGCCCATTGAAAAATAGATTTGAATGTGTTTAGAGGTAACTTGTGTTTTGTCATTAGATTCAGGAGCTTTATTTCAGCAATGAGCCTATTCGTAGGTGAAAAATAAACACGGGATTGGATCAATTGCTCTCTTTCATTGATGTTTGGTTGGGATGAAGTGGGTTCCGCGGCATCCATATCATTATCGTTCTGAATAGGAAGGCACATTTCTTCATGAATAGCCATGCCATTGTTGTTGCTGTTGTCATCTGAAGGAAACAACTATGATTCCATTAGATTTCTATCAATTGGTGGAACAAATAAATTTTGTACTACCTGACTGTTTAGTATAGAGTTGAAGTTTTCAGTAGAGGATGGATTGTTATTGTGAGCGGCAGCAACAGCGGTGGAGGGTGGAATTGGACCATTCTTGGTCAATGTCAGGCCATATTGTGAAGGGGAATGGCAAACTGCAGTGGATTCTTCTTTTGCAGATGACAAAAATTCCATTAGGTTATGGTTTAAATAGAAATCACGGCAAAAAGCTATTGAATCAAGGTGACGTGACAAGCCTCGTGATACATATTGGTATGATTTGTGTGAAGAGGAATCTTGTCTGCTTCCAATGAATGTCTTGAACTTGCCCTTATGGGAAATGCAGCAACGACAGAGGAATGATTTGGTTATTTTGGTATAACAACCCTTCTTGAAGTGACGGGGATTTTTACTAGGTTCTGACATGTTGTTTTACTGGCAAAAGGGAGGGGAACAAATGGTTTTGATAGTGGTGTTCAATGAACATGATGAAAATGAGCATGATGCTATTGGAGCGATCATGAAAAGGCATGATGGTATGAAAAAAGACATGACGTGACATATATACAACGCGGGAAGGTAGCAAACAATCACTTCTTAAAATAATTTAATTTCATATCTTGGGGTAAGGTTAAGAAGTTTGGTAGCAAGAATTAGATTTTTTAAATCAAGTTAGTCAAAAATGAGAGATCAAGGGACATTTTGAGTCCTCGGGGAGAGCTTTTATTGCAACCTGAGGGGGGTTGAAACTCTTCACCACAAAACAGTGTGAATTTAAAAAATTGCCCTTGCGCATAGCAAAAACAGGGTTTATTTTATCAAAATAGGGCTTGCAAGGGGTCGCGTTGGGTCGCATGACAGTTATCGGACGTAGTTCAGGGTGTGTTGGTGGGTTAAGCAGTGCAAGAGGGGGATCTGGGAAATTCCAGCCTGCTGATTGTTTTTGCAGGCTGGTGAGTCCGGTCCCTTATTGCTTTGCCCACACACACCGGCGCACATCTTTGGCTGTTAAGCCTTTTCTGCCACTGGGCCACATGCCACAGGGTGGGAGCTGCATGGAGATGGACCTGGAGGGGACATGGAGAACAGTGAGGGTGGGGAGATTCATTCAAGGATGAATCAGACAGAGCTGCCGGTTGGGGTGGTGCCAGAGAATGGCACCCACTCATCCGGCAGGAAGGAGTATGTTCCATTGCTGAACATGGCGGAGGCAAGATTCTGGAAGATGGGGAGTGACTGCTTGTGCAAACACCTCATCATGCAGTCGCTGTGCCATCGTGCTAGGAGCTTGATGACATTAGAATAACATTTGCCCTGGAGCAGAGCCATGGCTCCCCCTGCGCGCAGGGATTGAGCCGACAGTGCTGCAGGGGAAATGCCAATGTTATGGTAGAGGGTCTGAGCATAGACCCTCATGGAAGAGGTGACTATCGCAGCGCGGACCAGAGAGAGGACACCATTGGAGACAGTAACTGGTCAGCCTGAGAGCAGAACTGAAGGGGGGAATCGCTGGTGGTAGGGCAGCAGCGCCAGAGATGGAGGACTTGGCAGGCGCACGCTGCAACGGAGCAGCAGAGAGAATCATCACTCCTGGCATGAGCCACCACTTCCCCATTGTCAGTATTCTTCCGTGTGGTGAAGGTGAGTGTGACCAAGGTAGCAGCTTGGAGCTCATGGACAGGGCTAGTAGTGTGCAGGAGGATGCGGGCGCCAAGATAGAAGGATACATCTTGGAGGAGGAAGGCTTGGTCGTCCCTGGTAGTTGTACCAGTGTACTCACCAGGTCAGAGACAGAAGAAGAAGGCTATGGAGATCATGTTGGCAATGGCCTGGCGGGAAGGGGAAGGGGAGTCATAGTATGCAAATCAGAGGGCATGCATGACAAGGGTAATGGGAACAGGCTTGACATAACTCTGGAAGGGGCTGGATCCAGCTTGGCATATCCCTTGAACTGGGCTGTTAGCCTGAAGTCAAGACTGCCCATGGAGTTGGTTCAGGGATCTTTGGACCCCATGCGGGCCAGCGTCTGTCCCACTGACCGGATGGTGTCCAATACTGTGCGAGATTGGAGGGCTTGTGGTTACAGGACAGTCGGCCATCATGGAGTCATTGTGCAAAGACCTGGAGGAGGGGGATTGGATCTTTAACACCATGGAGGAGTGGGTCAAAGCCTTGACACATACAGAAGTGAACCCATTGGTTCCAATGGGCATCCTTTCTTCTGGCATAGAGCTCAGTGACTGAAGCTCACATGGTCGCCTGGATAAGTCAAGGTCAGAGCAGAAAGCATGGGAGGCCTGAGGGAGCATAAGATCCAAGGCAAGTCCTGTGGATAGGTGGTGTTGAAATGATGGAGCAAGGCAGTGTCAGATAGGTCAGTGCGGGAGAGGAGGTCAGCCAAATGGTTGATCAGGCTTGGAATTAATCTCTGAGAGGGACATATTGGTGGAGCCGTTGGTGCAGGGATTGGATTCTAAGCAGATAGGCAGCCAGGCCAGAGGTAGTGGTGGCGGCCTTCCATTGCCAATATACGGCTGCCGTGGTGTCATAGCAGTTATGAGTGGTTTGAGCCGTGACACAGACTGCATGTGCCAGGACATCATTGTTGGCAATGGAGCCAGCCAGCTCAAGGTCACTGTTGGTGATGGTGCCCTTGGGGTTGGCAAAGCTGATGAGTTGGGCAGGCACCCAGGCGGGGAAGGGGTTGCGCCACAAGATGGGCTCGACCTGCCCATTGGGGAGGGGAATGAAGTGGACCCCCCCCCCCCCATGCCTGCCTTGGAGGCATCACAGGCGCCCATGGTGGCAGGGAACACGTCAGGGACAAGCTCAGCAATGGCAGTAGGCCGGTTGGACAGATCATTGGTGAGCCATTGGAAGTCCTGGAGGAAGCTGTGGACGCATTTGGTTGGCCTGATCTGCTGCCTGCCGGGCTCCTTGTGTCAGAAGGCTTCTTGGAGGATGGAGAAGAGGCCTAGGGAGCCAGGTATGGCCAGGGCCATTGACTGGAGTTCCCCAAGGCCTTGGTGCCATTGTTGGAGGGGGACAAGGCGCTGGTTGGGTGCAATGGAATGAAGGATTGCCTGGAGGCGGTCCACTCAATGCAGAGGAAGGCTGATGATTTTGTTGAGGGAATCAATGAGCCAGCCAAGGATAACTTTCTTGGTGGTCCAAGTAGCATCGCCTTGGAGCATCTTCTTGAGGGAAGACGGTTCTTGACAAAAGGGGGTGTTGGCTATATCCAGAGGCTGGAAGACTTTGTCCAGCGACTGAAAGAGCACCTGTTTGATGACGCGTCTGGTCCATTGGTTACCCTTGGCAAGCCCACAGAAGTCATCAACATACACATCCCAGTAGCGAACGGGCTTGTTGCAGGGTGTGGTGCTTTGCCTGGTTGGCGCCGTGCGGGGGGCAGGCGTCGGCATGGCACTCGCGGAGGGAACAGCGCCAGATGGAGGGGGGCGCTTGGAGAGTAGATCCAGTTGGTGGGGCCAGCGTCGTGCTTGGGCAAGGCCAGTGGAGAGGGCGGCATTGTATTATTTTCCTTCTGAATCCGATCCGTTGAGGGTCTGATTCAAAGGCTTCTGAAGAACAGCAACGCTGCGTTAGTGTGTTAGTAGATGAACGATTGTACTGTACGCATGACAATTGTGGTTGGATACTTTCGACAACGGATAATCGGACTACAGGCAAGACTATGGAAACGCCAGATCTCTTCTTACTGTGAACTTATTCAGATACAGCGAGACAGACCTTAGTATGTAGATTACAAGTAGTTGGTAGCAACTAGTGTGAATTTTGGGATATAAATCAGTTGAATGTTAAAAGTATGAGATAAAGTGAAATCCTGCCGAAATGCAAGATATCTCTTTTATTGAGATGAATACGTTGCAACTGCTGTTGCATAGTGATGAGATTACTCGCTGATTATTTCCGTACATGCATTGGTCATTGATCGTATATATCTGTATGCATATATATATATATATATTGTGTGAGAATCACACGCCAACGGTTTTCTTCTCTTGTTCCATTAGGAAGACTTCATGATATGTTTATCATTAAGATCAGGAATTGCTCCCGTACCTCGTGTGATATTTTATGAAATCAGAGTTTGCTCACCGAAGAACAATGGCAATATTATAAAACAGAGATTGCTCGCCGTCGATGCGCGATGGGAATCGATGCACCGTGGGAATCAATATGTCGTGGGAATTGATTACTTTGGTTGATACGGGACTCATTGATTCGTACGAATAGGATATCTACCATCTGGTAGCTTTGGTATTTCTGGTCACGAAAGGAATTTAATACTCCCCATGTCTCCTTGTGAAAGGTCATCACTGCTCTACATGATGCTTCCATCGTCTTGGAGGAGGTCGCCGGTATTCCCACAAAAGTGGAAGATGGGCTTGAGCAGTGGATACACAACTGAGTGTCCCCAATGCTTGGTGAGAATATCTGCACAGTTATCCTTACCTGGGATGTGTATCATCAAAATGAAACCTCTTGCTATCATGCTCCGTACGTAGTGAAACGATAAAATGTTATGACGCTTGTGCAACCTTGCGTAAAGGAAGGTTGACGTTTGAATCATCTTTTCGTTGTCACCCCAAGAGTAGGAGATATCATGGACTCGTGTTCCGAGATATCGGAATGAGTGGCGTAGATCAACGATCTGTTCGGTGCAAGTTCTTCCTGCAACGAATTCAGCTCCGAAGGTGGCCGTTTCCGTAGTAGACTGTTTCTTTGTGAACCACATCATGGGAGTCTTGTTCGCGAAGTGAAGGATGCCGGTTACAGCCTTACCACTAAGGATAACATGCATGAGGTTGGCGTCATAGAAATGTGTCAACACTACTGTCTTCCCAAGTGGTACAGGAGCGTCGTCGGGTAGCTCTTCAGAATGCTCCCCATAGACGGTGTTGGACCAATCGATGGTGTCGGGTTTAGTCAATATAAAATCTGGGGGTTCCACGCGGAATCTGATTTTAAAATGTCTAAACTTGGAGATATATCCGTAGATACGTTTGGCACGTTCGAGATGCCCATCTCGTGGTTGAGCTCTGAAGCTCGAGAGTGTCATCACGGCTGTTTGTACATCGAAACGCCCAATAGCGATGATCCATTGTAGTGAACCGATCATACTTTGGTATTTCTGTATGCCAGTTTCTTTGAGAAAGGCTGAGGAGTCCAATTCGGGATGGTCATTTTCTGCAATGGGTGACTGGAACCTGGTGTTAGGTTTGCATCCGAACATTTGTTCATAAGACGCTTCCATCTTTTCGATGAACTTTATGGGATTCATACAGAGAACACCATGCGCGTCGCGCTCAAATCCGCAACCTAGGTGAAAGTTCATAGGTCCGGATCCCTTCAGTTTGAGGTTATATGGCGACTGACTGTAATATCTTCAAGAAGGAATTGGGATCTGCCATGCAAAGACATAGGTCATCGACATATGTGCATATAAGTTCATATACACGTTCACCATGTTTGTTCATTCCAGGCTTGAGGAATATTTCCGGTTCTGCGCGGGATCTTTCGAAGCCGAGTTCAATGAGACAAGCCGCGAGTAAATCACCAAAACACTTGCCCGAGGATCTGAGGCCATATAGAGCTTTGTAAATGATCAATAGATGACCTTCCAGCAATCCGAATTCAGGACCAGCCTTGATGCAGACTTTCTTGCAGGTAACTGCCTCTAGGTAGGCATTACCTATGTCAGTACCCCATGCTTCTAGGTCGTTCAGTTCAGCTAGGAATAGGCACATACGTAGACCGCGGAGAGATACGACACCTGCATAAACACTGTGGATAGGGGCCTCAGTGAGATTACCGTTAGCAACGAGATGAGCCTTGTGCCTACCGTCGTGCTTGACAGCATATATCATGTGTACCTTGATCTGTTGAAACCCGGGGGGAATGGAGCTTGTCTTGTATACGCCTTTATCAATGAATGTATTGTATTCATTGAGCTGTTCCATTTCCAGAGTGGTGGCGTCTTCCCATTTGGTGTTTCCGTTGGCTTGATCAAATTGGAGGGCTTCTTTGTGGTTACAAGGTACCTTGAATCCATATTGGTACTGTGGAGGGGTACGGAAAGAACGGAGTTTGGCTTGATGCACGAGTCGATCAAGTTTCTTTGTTTGTCGTGCGAGGTTGGTGATTCGCTTAAGGCGTTTCCAACCCGGGAGGTCAAGCAAGTTGTTGTCTTTCCCATATTTTGCAACGGTGACAGGGTCATCGGCCGCAATGTTGGCTAGAGGTTCATATGTTTGTTCCATATTTTCCCATTCAATCCAAAGGTTATACTTGGAACCTTTGTATTGAGGATGCTTGTTATCTAGAGGACCTTGGTGTCCTAGGATGCGGCGAAATGACCAAAGTTTGCCGTCTTCTTGTGTTGAATCACGATGGATGTAATTCATGACATCATTGTATGCAATGATATCGTTAAGTTCGTCATCAGAGTGTTTGCACTTGAACTTGATGAAGTCTTTGTTACGTTCAAGACTGTCTTCTACATCGACGATGGTAAGACGCTTCCGAGTGCCATTGGGGTTGGTTACAAGGAAGGATCGTCCTTGTAGATCGTCAATCGGGATGGTAGGAATGGTAATGGGTTGGCCATCATCGTCAAATTGTGCGTTGCCTTCTGCGTCGGTAACAACTACCTGTGATGGGTCTACTGAAGGAGTAGCGGGGTTGATGTGTGGAGTTGTGACGTCACAAACATCAAAGTATGCTAATTCCGGTGGATCAAAATCAGTCTTCAGTAAGGAGAACGCCATCGGGGTTCTTGCTGAAGATGTGTGTCGTAGGAGGACCATCAACACTCTCCCCATAGTTGTTAGGGAGTGGAAAAGGGGACCAGCTTGGGCTGTCATCGACCTTCTTATACAGAAAGCTTGGTAACGAGGGGTGGACGGGTGGTTGAAGAATAGGTGGATTATCAGATGCGGGAGGTGTTGTACCTGGTTGTTCGTTGGGTACAGATGGCGTGGTGTCATCGGCGGTGTTGGAATCAGCGGGTGAGACGCCAGGAGGGGGATTAACTGAGTTGCCCTGTTTTGTAGAATCTTCAATGGGGCTATTCTTAGTGATATGCTCCCCATGTTTGAATGTTGGAGCGTCTCCAGTGGCGTATAATCGGGGCAAGGAATCCTTGGCTTTACGCCATTTGATGAAACCATCATCAGTGAATAGGCCCGCGCGTTTGTTGCGAGACTCAGGCGTAAGAGCAGAGTGTACACCGGACCGGTCAAGTAACTTGTTGGTAACTGGATCCCAGATTCGGAAACAAAGGCTATTGCCAACATGTTCTGCAATGCCGACAAAGTGACCGAGACGTTCGGTAGACTGGGTACCGAAAGGGGAGTCATTGGTCTTGAAGTAAATAGGTTCGAACCAGAAGAAACTGGTGTATGCGCTGATGTCGCCAAGTGTACCGGTAGCAATGAAGACCGGTTGTTTGTCTGACAGAGTAGGATCAGAAATAACATTGAGGAGTCCGGCAACGTATGTCATGCACAGCAGCCATAGATGTGGTGGTGTGCCTGTACGATCCATGACGCGATTGACAATGCGTTTGAACGTTTGATATCGTCGTTCAAATTGGTTCTGGTGTTGGTGGTAAGGTTCACTTTGCCAGAGTCCAATCCATAACATTTTGAGATCATCAGTGACCCTCTTGCTAGATTGGTAGTTACCGTGGTCGCAGAGGAAGCAAATGGGTCTGCCCCATTTTCGTACAAAGTTCTGGAAACATGATAGAAAATCGCTGGTGGTACGCATTTCTTCAACATGTATGATATGTGACTTTCGGCCAAAGAAGATCTGAGCAATCTTGGTGCCGCCATCAATTGCTGGGACATCCGAATAGACAGCATCGGACATAACGTCGTCATTGAAGGGTCGAACGTTCATGGCCGGTTGGGGGGAATGGAAACGTTTGAAAATGTTTCCATCAGGGCTAACCGCTATCGAACCATATTGCGTTGAGTTTTCAAACGTAGCTTTGATGCTATCTGTGGAAACCCAACAAAAGAAAGGTTTCAGGGATAAGTAGTCATGTTCGTTGGGGTATCGCTCACGGGGCATAGCTGCAATACGTGTAGTATCACTAGCAGTACAGTTTGTTGGAAACGCAGTGACTGTCCCAGAGATTTGAGGAGAAGTGCAGCATGTGAGGCGTTCCTGGTGAATGTAGTCAGTAGAAGTAAGCCAGAATGAGCGATCGCTGGTTCCATGATCATCAATAGGGAGAAAGGGAGACCAAGTGGAATGGCTGGAATACGAACTGAGAGACGTGACCGTGGAAGAGCCAGGGGATACAGAGATATCCAATCCTTCAAGGCAATGTGGATTTCCTTATTTGTCGTAATCGGCATATGGGAGTTGCTGCGGCTGAGGGGGATATTTCTGGAGAAATTGTTCATCTTTTGCACTGATTGTTGTATCGAGAACAGATGGGTCCCAATGCTTATCTGATGTCATGATAACATGTGGGAGCGTGTCAAACTCAATAGTCGTGTACTTTTGCATCGCAAGGTATGGTAAACCATGCCGGATGCTAAGGGGCAGTGCATATCCATCGGAGGTGGTGATTACCTGGCCACCGCCCGTTTTGATGGATGTGTCATCGACAGTGGAGAAATATGCTTCCATCTGGCCGGAGGACAAGATAGAAGGGTGTCGGCCCGTATATGCACATTCATTGAAAATGAGGATGACGGGACCTCTATTCGATATAGAATAAGCTCCGCATGTAGCAATGGGAATATTTTGTACCTGATGATTGTTAATGCCTGTGACATTGACATATTGTGGTGGGATATCCTTGGAGATGAGGCATGCATCATTGCCGATGATGCAACCATTTGCACCGCGATCGACCATGGCGAAACCAGGATTAGTGATCGTAGCTTTGTGTGCACGATATGTGTACGATGTTACTTGACTATTGTGTGGAAAGGTCAGATCATCGTCAGGATTATACCACTGGTGAAAATTGGCGGAATAAGAGGATGTTCCTACAGGTATTTGGGTATCACCGTCCTTTTTGTACCAAATGTCAGGGTTTTTGGAGAGGAATCGAGCGGGATGCGCGGGTGACACGGAAGACTTGAGAGGTCTTTGGTCCTTGGAGGAAGAGGTGTTAGACTTGTATACACCTAATGATGCATGGAAAACACCTCTACGATCATTTTCTACAGCGGGATGTAGGTCTGCTGCGGAATTGACATGTTCATCTTTGTTCGAAGTATCATCTTCTAGGAATGAGACAGACTGTCCATGTTGGTATGCTTTCCGGGTGATGGGCTTGACATTGTTAGGGTCAGGTTGATCCTTTGAGAGCAAATCGTGTCGTAACGATGTGACCACGATTTTCTTGCCTTCCGGAGAAAAGTTTAGCCAACTCTTCATGTCCTGACGTGATAGGGCCTTCCATATGTTTGTGGGCAGGCATGTGGTAGGGTCAGGTGTACGACCAGCCTTGAATACCGCATAGTCTTGATAGTCACCCTCGAATTCGATAGGGAGAGTATAGTCGTCATGGTTTTGACTTTGTCCAGATGAGAAGTCGTGAACATGTGCACGTACAGTTGACTTAGGAGCCGACATCGCGGACTGAGAATCGAGTCGAGTTGCTTCGAGTAGGAGTGTGATTTTAAGTTTGTGAATAGCAGCTGCTTCAGTGGCTGCATCTGTCACGGTACTATTCGTCCCACCTGGGTCCTTGACTTTGGCAAACTGTTCACTTAGCTGGAAGCTGGAATAGCATGCCTGACATAGTGCTGATTTTGCAGTATGGTACTCAAGGGGCTTGTTGGGAGGACGGAGCTTGTTGAGGTGATTTAATTCATCAAACCAATGTGTGATGAATTTCACTTTGGATTCTTTCCAATTGCTGAGATTCAACTTTAGCAACGCCTGCAGTTGAGTTGAATTGTCATATACCTTGGCTTTCGATTTGCTGTGAAGGTTTACGAAATCAAAGTATGCTTGACGTCCATTACGTGTGGTAGAATGACTGTGTACACACGATGCGGATAGATCGCTTTTGAAGACTTCCAACATTAGTACCCAGAAGAAGGCACACTGTTTAACAAAAAGGTCACGTGTATAACCTTGAAGCGCAGCTGGAGGCCAGGTTTCATCAAGGAATGTTTCTGTGTTGATGTCGTATGCCTCGAGTTTAGCTTTGAAACCTACGAGCCAATGTTCGAATCTTGAGTCATTCGTGAGGGGCGTAAAGGACTTTTCATCCCGTGCTTTTCTGCACCAAGATTCGTACTTTACCTGCTGAGGTGACTTTTTATTACTTCCTGGCGGAGGAGGTGGAGGGTTCAGAGCAGATTCGGTCTGCATACGGATGGCACGTTCCAAACGGAACTTTCTGAATTCTTCTTTCGGATATGACTTTACATCTTTCAAGTCCTTCTCGTCTTCTTGTAGTTCGATAGAGAACTCCGCAAGTGCTTCTATGATCCGTTGGATGGATCGATGGAGATGTGTTGGTAGTCCTCCTTGAGTGTAGGTAATCTCGCGGGCGAAATTCGGTTCGATAAGTGCGTCGAGAAATGCCGTCCACTCGCATAATCCTCCTTCCTTGAGAGCTAAACACAGGGTGTTATTTGCTTCTCTTGTTACGCGGAATAGAGATATAAGTATCAGCTTCATATCAGTATCAAAACTAGGGAAATGGTTGACAGCAGCGGCTTTGGCATCACCCGTGCTGTTCCCGCCTCCGAATAGATTGGCGGGCATGTTCGGCATTTGTGATGATTCTGATCCTTCGAAGGAATCGCGCGGTGAATGAGAACTGCTTCGTAGACGATGTGTGATTGGCATATGCCAGCGTAGGGATTGTATTCAATTCCGTTCCTGTTCCTTTTTGTGTGCAAGCCACCTTGGAGCTTGCGACTGTTAATCTATTATTTTCCTTCTGAATCCGATCCGTTGAGGGTCTGATTCAAAGGCTTCTGAAGAACAGCAACGCTGCGTTAGTGTGTTAGTAGACGAACGATTGTACTCTACGCATGACAATTGTGGTTGGATACTTTCGGCAACGGATAATCGGACTACAGGCGAGACTATGGAAACGCCAGATCTCTTCTTACTGTGAACTTATTCAGATACAGC
Organism: Pseudo-nitzschia multiseries; assembly: GCA_037355745.1. Classification (NCBI taxonomy): domain Eukaryota; phylum Bacillariophyta; class Bacillariophyceae; order Bacillariales; family Bacillariaceae; genus Pseudo-nitzschia; species Pseudo-nitzschia multiseries. The sequence continues at coordinate 2,853,461 of CM074783.1, forward strand.
GAGACAGACCTTAGTATGTAGATTACAAGTAGTTGGTAGCAACTAGTGTGAATTTTGGGATATAAATCAGTTGAATGTTAAAAGTATGAGATAAAGTGAAATCCTGCCGAAATGCAAGATATCTCTTTTATTGAGATGAATACGTTGCAACTGCTGTTGCATAGTGATGAGATTACTCGCTGATTATTTCCGTACATGCATTGGTCGTTGACCGTATATATCTGTATGCATATATATATATTGTGTGAGAATCACACGCCAACGGTTTTCTTCTCTTGTTCCATTAGGAAGACTTCATGATATGTTTATCATTAAGATCAGGAATTGCTCCCGTAGCTCGTGTGATATTTTATGAAATCAGAGTTTGCTCACCAAAGAACAATGGCAATATTATAAAACAGAGATTGCTCGCCGTCGATGCGCAATGGGAATCGATGCACCGTGGGAATCGATATGTCGTGGGAATCGATTACTTTGGTTGATACGGGACTCATTGATTCATACGAATAGGATATCTACCATCTGGTAGCTTTGGTACTTCTGGTCACGAAAGGAATTTGATACATTGGCGAGGTCAGCAATTGTTTTGGTGCAATCACAGAAGTTGGGAGGACTGGATGTCCACCCCATAGGATTGGTGAGGGGGGTGCCAATGAGGGAAGGCTCGCCCATCCGGGAAGGGAACAGCACTCCCAGCTTCATGGTGTCTTCCGGCTTTAACTGGACGCAGTAGAAACCATCAGAGAGGTCTATGTTGGACATATTCACTGGGCCAAACCGGTTGTTGGCCCTGTGCATCCGGGTGAGAAGCCTTAGAAGTGTCCAACCAAACTGCATGGAGTCTGCTGGAGCCAGTGGAACAGTGTCGTCATTAACTCCGTTGAGCTGACTCTATCCAAAGGCAAAGGAAGACTGACGTAGCGAATGATGGCTGCAGGCCGGTTGAGGTGCCGGTCTGTTGTTTCTAATATTTCTTTGATGTCCACTACGATTGAACACTAGTCCAACCAGATCTATTCTAACTATTGGCGTACGACACAGTCAGTTAGATCTTAGGCTTGTAGTTCTACAGTAGGACGCGAGGCGTCCAATGCAAGGTTTAAGACTAATAATCAAGTAATCTAAAAGAATAAGCGCATCAACTTGCTGGAGAGCAAGATAGCACTTTAACAACGTGCTGCAAATAATACAGCACGTTACGAGTATTTTATACGGTAAAATACCGTGTTGCCGCTAATACAACACGATATAACGTCTAATTTGTGTTGCCGCTAATACAACACGTATTTTGCACAACAGATAAACAAGTTTGTGAGCAGCGCTTCGAGCCTCTGCTGTCTTTTCTTGAAAACAGAACACTTAACAAAAGGACAGCATATGTCAACCTCTGTTGCGTTCTTTCTTTGATCACTAAGTACCAAAACGTCGATCGTACGAGTAATGATCGATTCTCCATAGTCTGTTAAGTATCGAATCTTGATCGTAAGAATGAGTCGCTTTGTTCAGTCGCGCTTCTTTCAGTCGCGCGCGTATCTTGTTTTCAGTTGCACGCGTCTCATTGGAATCGCACGCGTTTATTTTAAACCCGCGCCATCCATTTTTAGTGTCGTGCGGTCTGTTTTTGATTGACTTCAAATCTCATCATTCTCCACTCGTACCTCCACTACACCAGACACAAAAGGAATTTAATACTCCCCATGTGTCCAAGCGAGAGACCAACCTATCTAATAGATGGTGATATCATCTCTTAGTAGATCACCGGCATTTCCACAATAATGGAAGAGGGGCTTGAGTAAAGGATACACCACTGAGTGTCCCCAGTGTTTGGTGAGGATATCAGCGTAGTTATCCTTGCCTGCAAGGTGTTGCATAAGAATAAAACCTCTTGCAATCATGCTCCTGACATAGTGGTACAAGAGAATGTGGTGCCTCTTGTGGAGTCTTGCATATGGAAAGTTGGACATTTGAATCATCTTTTTATTGTCTCCCCATGTGTAGGATGTGTCATGTACTCTAGTACCAAGATACCTGAATGATTGTCGAATGTCAACAATTTACTTGATGCAGGTTCTGGCAGATACAAATTCAGCGCCAAAGGCGGCTGTTTCCGAAGTTGCTTGCTTCTTGGAGAACCACATGATGGGGGTCTTGTTTGCAAAATGTAGAATACCAGTTACAGCTTTGCCACTTAGGATGTCATGCATTAGATTGGCATCATAGAAATGCGGCAGTACAACAACCTTACCCAGAGGGGTAGGAGCATCGCTTGGTAGATCTTCAGAATGCTCCCCATAGACAGCGTTGGGCCAGTCTGTGTTAGTAGTTTCAGTCAGTACAAAATCAGGGGCTTCCACACGGAATCGAATTTTCAAGTGCCTGAACTTGGAGATATAACCATAGATTCTTTTGGCGCGATCGAGATGGCCTTCTCTTGGTTGCACTCGGAAGCTTGAGAGAGTCATAACTGCAGTCTGTACATCAAAGCGTCCAATAGCAATGATCCATTGGAGTGATCCAATCATGCTCTGATACTTTTGGATATCAGCAACATCCAGAAATGATGTTGAATCAAGTTCGGGGTGGTCATTTTCCGCAAGTGGAGATTGAAATCTTGTGGTTGGTTTGCACCCAAACATTTGCTCATATGATGCCTCCATTTTCTCAATGAACTTGATGGGGTTCATATAGAGTACGCCGTGTTCATCCCGCTTAAAACCACATCCCAAATGAAAATTCATAGGTCCAGAGCCCTTTAGTTTGAAGCTGTATGGTTCTGACTGTAAGATGACCAAGAATTGCTGGGGGTTAGACATGCATAAACACAGATCATCAACGTAAGTGCATATGAGTTCATATACTGGCTCCCCATGTTTGTTCTTGCCAGGCTTGATGAAAATTTCAGGCTCTGCTTTGGATCTTTCAAAATCTAGTTTGATAAGGCAGGCAGCAAGTAGATCACCAAAACATTTTCCAGATGACCGAAGTCCATATAGAGCCTTGTAAATGACTAGAAGGTGTCCTTCTAGTGGTCCGAATTCAGCTCCAGCCTTGATGCATACTTTCTCACAGGTGACAGCTTCGAGGTATGCATTACCAATGTCGGTTCCCCATGCTTCTAAGCCATTCAGCTCTGCAAGGAACAAGCACATCCGGAGACCTCAAAGAGAAACAACGCCAGCATATACGCTATGGACTGGGGTTTCAGTGAGGTTGCCATTTGCAATGAGTCGAGCCTTGTGTCTTCCATCATGCTTGACAGCATAGATCATGTGGACCTTGATCTGTTGGAAACCAGATGGTATATTGCCAGCCTTGTAGACACCTTTGTCAATAAAGGTGTCATAGTATTCTTGAAGCTGTGACATTTCAAGGGTTATGGCATCTTGCCACTTGGTGTTACCATTTGCTGCATCAAACTGGATGGCTTCTTCATGATTGCGAGGTACTTTGAATCCATACTGGTATTGAGGAGCAGTACGAAATGACCGAAGCTTGGCTTGGTGGATGAGCCGGTCCAGCTTCTTGGTTCTTCAGGCAAGGGAAACAATGCGCTTGAGATGTTTCCAACCAGGTTTATCAAGCATGTTGTTATCCTTGGCATATTTGGCAACAGTAACAGGGTCATCAGCAGCTACATTGGATAGGGACTCATATGTGCGCTCCATATTCTCCCATTTGATCCATAGGTTGTATTTGGAGACTTTGTATTGGGGATGCTTGTTGTCAAGGGGACCTTGGTGACCGAGGATGCGGCGGAATGACCAGAGTTGTCCATCTTCTTGAGTGATATCCCTATGGATATAACTCATGACATCATTGTATGCAATGATATCTTCAAGCTCGTCATCTGTATGCTTGCATCTGACCTTGATAAATTCCTTGTTTGTCTCGAGGCTGTTCTCAATGTCAACAATGGTCAATCTTTTCTGAGTGCCATCAGGGAGGGCCATCAGAAAGGATCTGCCTTGCAAGTCAGCTGCAGGGATGGCAGGGATGGTAATGGGCTTGCCATCATCATCAAATTGAGCGTTGCCTTCTTCATTGGTAACAACTACTTTGGATGGATCAACAGATGGAGTAGCAGGATTGGTGGGTGGAGGCATGGCTTCACTAACATCAAAATATGCTAGCTCAGGGGGACCAAAATTGTCTTCAGTGACAGGGACGCCGGCAGGGGTTTTGCTGAAGATATGATAGGTTGGAGGGCCATCAAGAATCTCCCCATAGCTGTTGGGGATTGGAGAAGGTGCGTAGCTTGGTGTATTAGGAACCTTGGAATAAAGAAAGTTAGACAAAGATGGCTGTGGAAGACTGGGAGATGTGGAAGACTGAGGATTGGAAGCAGGCTTAGAAGCCTGTCGATGAGAGGGGCTGTCACCAAAGGACTTAGGGATGGGAGAAGCATCTTTGGCTTTGCACCATGCAATGAAGCCATCATCAGTGAACAGGCCAGCGCGCTTGTTGAGATGCTCAGGGTTCAAAGCTGTGCGGACACCAGACCAATCAAGAAGTTTGTTGGTGATAGGGTCCCAAATCTTAAAACAGAGACTATTACCGGCATGCTCAGCAAGACCAACAAAGTGACCTAGACATTCTGTGATCTGAGAGCCAAATTGTGTATCAGGAGTCTTGTAGTAAACAGGTTCAAACCAAAAGAAACTGAGGTAAGGACTGATTTCACCTAAGGTACCAGTGGCAATGAAAATAGGCTGCTTGTCGGAGAGATTGGGGTCAGACAAATGGTTCAATAGACTTGCAATGTATGTCATGCAGAGAAGCCAGAGGTGAGGTGGAGTGCCCGTACGGTCCATGATTATGTTGACAATGCGCTTGAATGTCTGATATCTTCATTCAAATAGGTTCTGATGTTGATGATAGGGTTCACTTTGCCATAAACCAATGCAAAGCATCTTGAGGTAATCGAGAACAATTTTGCTAGATTGGTAAGAGCCATGATCACAAAGGAGTCTGAGAGGTCTGCCCCATTTGCGAACAAAATTTTGGAGGCAAGGTAGGAAATCAGCAGTACTGCGCATTTCTTCAACATGGATGATATGGGATTTTTGACCGAAGCAAACTTGAGCAAGTTTGGAACCACCATTGACAGCAGGGGTATTAGAGTAGACGGCATCAGAGAGTATATCATCATGGAATGGTCTGACGTTCATGGCAGGCTGTGGTGACTGAAACCTTTTAAAGATATTCCCATCTGGGCTAATGGATGAGGAACCATATTGGGTGGAGTTGTCAAAGGTAGCTTTGATTCTATTGAGGGATACCCAGTCAAAGAAGGGCTTCAAAGATAGATAATCCATTTCAGTGGGTGATTGGATGTGCGGTGCGGCAGTGAGAGAATTGGAGGGGGATCAAATGGAGCACCTACTGAGTGCCTCTTGGTGAATGTAATCAGTCGGACTGAGCCAGAAGGATGTATCATGATTATCCAGTGCCTGGAGAACTGGGATGGTGACGTTGCGAGACATGAAAGAGGTGACATCAGGAGAGGTGTCTTGTGTGATACCGCGCGGGGCACCAAATTCATCATAGTCCTGATATGGGAGCAGGTTGGTTGCGGGGGGATATCTTTGGATGAAGAGGTCATCATGAGGGGTATAAGTACCATCAAGCACAGATGGATTCCAATGCTTGTCACTGGTCATAACGACATGGGGAAGCTGGGCATATTCTTCACTGGTATACTTGCGTATAACCATGTAGGGCAAGCCATGACGTATGCTAAGGGGGAACACGTGGCCATCAGTGGTGGTGATGACTTGGGTGCCACCAACTTTGATGGATGTATCATCAACTTGGGAGAAGTATGCTTCCATCTGTGGAGAAGCAAAAATGGATGGGCGTTGTCCAGTGTAAGCACATTCGTGAAAGATTACAATCACTGGTCCGCGATTGGAAACAGAGTAGGCCCCACATGTTGCAATAGGAATATTCTGGATTTGGTGATTATTGATTCCAGTGACATTGACGTATCGAGGGGGAATGTCCTTAGAGATAAGGCATGCATCATTTCCTATGATACACCCATTGGCACCGCGATCAACCATGGCATAACCAGGTGTAGAGACATTGGTCTTGCTAGAGTGATATACAGTGATAGGAGCTCCTGGGGAAACACATGGCTCACAATCGGGCGGAGACCAATGGTGAAATTTTGCAGATAGAGAAGATTGTCCCACTGGAACATAGACACTGCCCTCCTTCTTGTAGAGGACATCAGGGTTGTCAGCAAGGAAGCAAGCGGGATGAGCCGGTGAAACAGATGATTTGAGAGGTTGGTTGTCAGACTGAGAGGATGCTTTGTAGACTCCAAGAGATTCGTGAAATGCAGCCCGGGCTGAAGCTTCATCTGTGGGTGAAAGGTCCTGCTCAGTATGATGTTCATACGTGCGTCTGGTGATAGGCTTGCTGGAATTGGGGTCTGAAGCAGGCCCGACATCTAGAAGTTCTGTTTGCAGGCATGCGACGAGTTTCTTTTTGTCATCAGTAGTGAAGCCAAGCCAATGCTTCATACCATGCTTAGAAAGTGTCTGCCAAACAGCAGATGGTAACCTGGTGTTTGGATCTGGTGTTCTGCCAGCTTTGTGCACGGCATAATCCTGATAATCACCGTCAAATTCAATAGGGGGCAAATATGAGGTAATATCATCTGTCATGGCTGAATATGTGGAGTGTGTCATAGATGAGAGGTCATGCGCATATGCCTTGACATATGCGCGGCTGCTGGGTTTCGTTAGGGATGCTTGGGAATCCAGCCTGGTGCCTAAGAGTAGCACACGGATGGGCGTCACTACAAGTGTCCTCTGGAGGTAACCAAACAGTTGAGGTGCTGAACGGGCGGGGATAGATGTAGCTTAAGGTATACACGATCCTACGGATGGGCAGCAATCGTGTGAGTTATAAGGGCTCTATAACCTGTTGTTACTCTAAAAATCGACTGGATAGGTATAACGAATTGTTTAAATTTAAAGAGAAGTGAGCTCAGAGAGAGGCTCTTATTTTTACTGGGTATTTTCACTGTATCGGGGCCCTCTGCTGTATTTTCCATGGTAGAGATCTTTCCCGGGTTATTTGTTACCATTCTCGTACCAATACTGTTGTTGCTGTATTAGCGCGTCGGTCTTACTGTATCGGTCACTCGATGGTATCGGTCACTTACGAGGTTAAGTGTTTTGTTCGATTGGGCGTATACTTGTTCGTAGAGTAGGTAGATAAATGAGGCCCATTCAGAATTGGTATTGGTTTTCATGATTGCAATAAGTAGTTTCCTCACGGGGTATCAAGTATATTCTTTTGAATATACTTAAGGATTCCAAGTGTTCACTTATTGGTCAGGTCTTTGGATATGTCTTGTTTCTAGCCAATTATCTTCTTTTGTTTGTAGCCTTAGACGGTATTGTTTTTTTACCACTTAAGGGTTTCCAAGTAGTGGAGGTGCGTTCGATTCTAATCCAGAATCGTTCACGAGTATTTGTGCGTATGTACGTACCTCTGCTTTGTTTACCGTAGCGTTCCTACGGCGTTTCTGCTGTCGTATTTTTAACCGACAACAGGAGGAGGGTATTCTTGAGCTCACTGATAGCGATGGCTTCATGCTGTCAGAATCGAATCATATCTTGTGCTGCAGGGGGATTGCTGACCTTACAGAATTGCTCACTGAGTTGGAAACTGCTACTGCAAGCCTTGCACAGATGTGTTTTAACAGTGTCATAGTCAAGTGGCCGCTGAGGATCTTGTAGTTTGTTGAGGTGTTCTAGCTGGGCAAACCACTGAGTGATGAACTTGACTTTGGTATCTTTCCATGACTTCAAGTCAATATCCAATAGATGTTGCATGACAATGGAGGTGTCGTATACCTTGGATTTGGACTTGTGGTGTAGTGTCACAAAATCAAAGAAGGCTTGTCTGCCATCTCTTGGGGTTGTATGGCTGAGCACACACGAGGAGGAGAGGTCACTTTGAAAAACATGAAGGACAAGGGTCCAGAAGAATGCACACTGTTTGTCATGAAGGGCCTTGGTGTATCCTGTGAGTGGGATGTCGGGCCAGTTTGGGTCAAGAAATGTAGCGATATCGATATCAGTTGTTTCCAGCTTGGCCTTGAATTTTACGAGCCAATTTTGGAACCTTGCATCATTTTGTAGTGCTGGAAACGTCGCCTTGTCTCTCGATTTCCTGATCCATGACTCGTACTTGAGTTGGTCAATTGGTGTTGTTGATCAGCCTGACCCATCTGGTGGTGTGCCGCAATTGGCCACTACCCTACTATCGGCTGCAGAGTCTCTTCTGGCTTTGACAATCCCATTCCAGTATTCCTTAAAGGCTTTCTTGGTGTAATGGTTACTGTTCTTCCCAGTCTAGACCCTGTTTGGTGAGGTGTCAACCAAAATCAATGAATCGTTGTAGCTTTAGCTGTACATGCCGAGTGAGTGGTATTCTTGTTCCCCTGTCTTGATATGCAAGATCATCGATGTCTTCAATGAATAGGAAATCTGACCATGTCCTATACTGGCTAGCAATGAGCGCCTCACACAAAATGCTGTTTGATTCCTTTGGGACATTGAAGGAGTCGCGTAGGAAGGTGGCTAGCGCTTGATCAAATGATGGGAAGAGATCCAAGATGGAGACATCCTCTTCATCGTCTTGATTAGGGTTATCCTGTTGGTCAGGCGCCATAATCGTAAGTGGTGTTAGAGGTGGTTGGGTTGCCGCACTGCCAGGTTGAAGCGATAGGAATCGTCCCGTCGATTTGCTTCTTGTCCTTCCACCAATGGGGATACTAGACATGCGTTTTGTCGTGTAATTGGATCAGAGAGCTATCGATCATCGACCGGTTGTCGAGTGGATCGATGATCTGCTGTCGGATTGTCTTTGTTGATCAATGGTCTTCTGTCTGCTTCTTTTGCAAGCTTCAACAAGCTTGCAACTGTTAATCTGTTAATTTCCTTTTGAAATTGGCTGTTGAGCTGACTCAATCCAAAGGCAAAGGAAGACTGACGTAGCGAATGATGGCTGCAGGCTGGTTGAGGTGCCGGTCTGTTGTTTCTAATATTTCTTTGATGTCCACTACGATTGAACACTAGTCCAACCAGATCTATTCTAACTATTGGCGTACGACACAGTCAGTTAGATCTTAGGCTTGTAGTTCTACAGTAGGACGCGAGGCGTCCAATGCAAGGTTTAAGACTAATAATCAAGTAATCTAAAAGAATAAGCGCATCAACTTGCTGGAGAGCAAGATAGCACTTTAACAACGTGCTGCAAATAATACAGCACGTTACGAGTATTTTATACGGTAAAATACCGTGTTGCCACTAATACAACACGATATAACGTCTAATTTGTGTTGCCGCTAATACAACACGTATTTTGCACAACAGATAAACAAGTTTGTGAGCAGCGCTTCGAGCCTCTGCTGTCTTTTCTTGAAAACAGAACACTTAACAAAAGGACAGCATATGTCAACCTCTGTTGCGTTCTTTCTTTGATCACTAAGTACCAAAACGTCGATCGTACGAGTAATGATCGATTCTCCATAGTCTGTTAAGTATCGAATCTTGATCGTAAGAATGAGTCGCTTTGTTCAGTCGCGCTTCTTTCAGTCGCGCGCGTATCTTGTTTTCAGTTGCACGCGTCTCATTGGAATCGCACGCGTTTATTTTAAACCCGCGCCATCCATTTTTAGTGTCGTGGGGTCTGTTTTCGATTGACTTCAAATCTCATCATTCTCCATTCGTACCTCCACTACACCAGACACAAAAGGAATTTAATAACGTTGTTAGACCTTAATATCTTGACACTTGAAGTCACTGTTTATCTCTTGAGGGGTACTATAAGTAACTTTTTATGTGTAGATTGTACATAATTACCATAAAACGTACGCAAGTAATGTTTCACCAGCAACAGCCCCTCCCCATCTTCAAGAAGAATCTTGCCTCGGAACATACTCCTTCCTGCCTGATGAGTGGGTCCCTACAGACACCACTCCGGCCGGAACAAGCAAGAAGCTCTCTTTGTTTAATCTTTGGATTACTCTCCCCTCCCTCGCTCCCCTCCCAAGAAGTTCCTCTCTTCAAGTTGCTCCCACCCTGTGGCTTGTGGCCTCGATGGCAGAAAAGGTTAAACAGCCCAAAGCTGCTGTGCGCCGGTGTGTGCGGGCAAAGCAATCCTAATACGGGACGGGGGGACTCCCCAACCTGCAAAAACAAATACAGGCTGGGGTATCCCGCAACTCCCTCTAGCACTGCTTAACCCACCAACACACCAATGGACTAAAAGCATTAGTACCTGCAAGTAGGAATTGCTACTGAGGCTATCGCGCACATCGTAAGCGATAGCAATCTTCGATACTACGGTAACAATAGCCAACAAAAGCATCGAAAATGTGAATAGCACCAAAAAATATTTACTACGACGTCAAAAACAAAAAAATATGGTTGTGTCAGAGTTGTTCAAGCTATGGATGGGGCCCATGACGGGAGAAAAACGGTGGCATTTTCTACACTTATAGTATCATCCCTGTGCAATGCACGCCATACTAATTTACTACTAGAGATTAAAAGCAGTACACTTCGTACCACTACGACCTCGAGTGGTTGCGAGGAGCCTAGGCAAGTGTTTGTCATCCGCTGTGTTGCATTCCATCCAATGCAATGCCATGCATTGCCATCCTTCCTCGGAACCACCCACCGTGTTGTGTGTGTGTGTGGGGGGGGGTACCAACACGTCACGTCACGTCACAACCGGACGCTTCCACAACTCCAAACCACTACATGGAATCCGTAATGATTTGGTGAAACGAGTAGGGGGCAAAGCGGATCCCGTCACCCTTGAAGAACTTTTGCTGGAATTCGACCCAGTGTAGACGCAAAGCGTGGAGAAAACACTCCAGGACGTCCATCATCATCAACACCCCAACCGTAATGGCCGCAAACAACCCAAATCCGAGGTAGGTCGCAAACCAGCCCAGTGGAAGGGTCGAGAGGATGGCCTTTTGCCAAAAGACCTGGGCCAGTTCCGAGTGTGCCAATGACAAAGCCCAGAGACGGAGGTAGGATGCCGTGTTGGAGACCATTCCCAGAACAAACTCTATGGTTTCGATGGCCTGGTGGATGATTATTTCGCCAAAGCCGTGCTCTTCCTCCTCGCCGCCGCCGCCGCCGCCGCGTTCGTCGTCTTCGTCGTCTCCGTGGGAAGCGTGCACCACGTGGGGCTTGGCCCGGAGCATCAAGGGTTTGACCAGCAGCAAAATTGGAACCGAGACCACCGCCAGGAGCAAGAGGATCGTCTGGACCTTGTCCTGTCCACCGTAGAGTGGCTCGTCGACGACCCCTGGAGCGAGGGCAATGTTGATGAGGGAGGTGATGAGGGCCGGGGGCTGACACCCGTCCCCGGATCCTCCGTAGTCGAGGGGGCACTTGTCGGCAGTCGAATCGCTGCCGGTGCACGAGTATCCCCAGGGGGTACAAAAGCCGTTTCCGTTGGTCGTGTCCGCTTCGCACACCACCCAGCCGTCCTCCCACTCGGGTCCGGTCGGATCGTAGCAGGTGGCGAGGGACATGCGGTAGTTCCAGTCGATGCTCCACTTCCAAAAGATGAGGACCACCATGTACAAAAAGAGCGACGACGCAAAGACAATCATCGGCCCGACCTCGAATATGAGGTCCAGTGGCTCGTGAAAGTATAGCGCGTTGCAGGCCCGGATGAGGATCCCCCCAAACATCTGCAGGATTCCCAGGACGACGCTCATTTTCATCTTGAAGGAATTGAAGAACAAGAGCTCGTTCGAGGCCACGTGCCAGATGGGATCCAGCCCAAAGGGATAGACGGCCTCGTCGCTCCCGTAGGGAGCCACCAGTTCCGCTACGTCCCCCTCCTCGGTTTTGAGCTCGTCCATGCCGTCAAAGGCATAGCGGGTTCCGAACAAGTTCAGTCCCAGCGAGAAACAATCGTTGTAAAGGAGCCCGGCGTAGACCGCAAAGAATCCCATCATGAGCATCATGTACCGTCCCGTGTGGAGTCCTCCCGTCAGCTCGTCCGGCTTGGGACCTGCCTCGACGGCCGCCTCGTTCCATACCAGATAACAGCCGGCCAGAAACAAACAAAAGCCGTGCCCGACGTCGCCGTACATGACTCCAAACAAGAAGGGAAAGGTCGCCGCCGTCATCAATGCCGGGTTGGCCTCCCGGTAGCGTGGAATTCCGTAGGTGTTGACGAATTCCTGGTAGGCGTAGGTGAACTTGTTGGTTCCGAAGTGTGTCGGCGGGGTCGGCCAGGACCCCTCCACGACGTTGACGAGCGACGGCATGGCCATGTCGAGGCTCGCGTGGGCCCGCTTGACGGCATCCTGGAGGTTTCGAAATTCGTCCGCCACGACCCATCCCTCCCCCCGGAGCATCCCCGAGACGTCCGACCGCAGCATGTTGAGGGTGTGGTAGATGGCCTTTTCCTTGAGTACGATCCAGGTCCACCGCTCGCAGGTCGCGGCGAGTTTCTGGCAGAGCTTGTAGCGGGCGTCCCGGTTGGAGAGCAGGACCGTCCGGGAGTCCATCAGCTCGCGCTGGTTTTGTTCCATGAGCTGGTCGACTTTTGCCAGGTCGTCCATGTCCGGCAGGTTGTACCGGTGGGCCTGAAAGGCGTCGCAGATCTTTTGCAGCTTGCCCTCGATGGCCCTGGACTTGTAAAAGACCAAAAAGACCGATTTGTCCGTTTCCTTTCCGGTCTGCGGGTCCATGATGGGGTGCGAAATGTCGGCAAAGTGCACCAGCGAGTTTCCCCGTGTGGTCCGAAAGATCATCCGGTCGAAGCGGGTCCGTTCCTCCGTGGCGACGACCCCCGCGATGCACTGGAACTTCATGATGTCGAGGCGGGTCTTGCCGCGCAGTTCCGACTTGTCAAATAGGTAGAGGTCCCGGGCCTTTTCCAATACCTGCTGGAGCTCTACGGTTTCGTTGTACTGGTGGGTGAGTTTTTCGCTGTACAGGCCTAGTTCCCGGAGCTGTGACTCGAGGGATCCGAGTTCTCCCTCCAGTGCGTCCAATCCCCCCCCCTGCTGTTGTTGCTGTTGCTGCTGCTGTTGTCGTGCCGAAGAAGAATCCGACGACGTGTTTCGGAGAAAGGCGTCGACGGATCCGGCCGGTGACAATTCGAGTCCCTCGAATTTTTCGATCTCGCCGCGGAAAAAGCGGAGGATCCGTTCGAGCTCGTCGCAGCGCTTGACGTAGGAGACGTAGCGGCGCTGGAAGGGGGTCAGCTCGGGATTGAGCTATCGTACCGTACCGTACCGTACCGTACCGTACGAGAGCCAGAGCCAGAGTCGTTGTTTTGCGTTGCGTTGCGTTGTTGGCGTACAAAGATGGGGTGAGAAATGTAAGGCCAATATCAAAGAGATACGTATGCAATGCATTCCCAAACGAGCCGAGGTTCGAACTGCTCGCAGTGTAGATTCTCCTTCTTTCTAGCAAACCCAAACCCAAACCCAAACCCAAACAAATCTTAACAGGAACCACAGAAACACTAACTTCCTTTGAACACTAACGCCGACAACAATAAGACTAACAACAATAAGACTAAGACTCACATCGGTAAACTGGAGGACTCCCATCGTTCCCAGATCGGCCAGACAATCGTGGGCGGCATCCTCGTTGAGGACGAGGGAAATGTACTTCATGGGTTCCGAGCGGAACCAACGGGGGGACCACATCAGGTTGTACGCCTTTTCGGCGCCTTCCATGAACGTATCCATGGCGTGTCGTGGCGTGTCGTGGCGTGGCGTGTCGTGTTGCAAAGCTGCTTGCTTGCTTCCTAACTTGCTAACTTGCCGAATGTGTGGATGTACCCGGATGCGATGGATGTTCCTGGATGGATTCTGTTCTGTTCTGTTCTATTCGATCCTAACCAATCCAATTCGACTAAATCCAGTTTGATCCAATCTCGATGCGATGATGAAAAGGGATGAACCGGTATTACGAATACTATGAGTAATCTTACCGTACAGTACGAGTACTATACTATACCTTCCGATCTCCTCTCTTGTTTGTCGGGCACTACCGGTAGAACAATACGAGTAATTACTCGTACAAGTATAAGTACGGTGCTATTATTATTATTATTATTACGAAGGTACTTCGTTTTTTTTATTGTTCGATGTGTCTGTCTTTGGTGCCAGTAAGTTGTACCTCAACAGACGTAACAGGTTCGACGGTGATGCCGGATGCCATGCGGGTACGAGTAATCTTCTGTATCCGGAGGTAAGAAAATAATCTTACGGTAAGATTACAGTGAAGAACGTACCGTACCGGTACGACGGTAATTGCGGTAAGATATATATATAAGTGTTGGCACCATCGAGCATCGAGCATTCTTGATCGAGCATCGCTACGTAAGATTTACCCTACGGTATCGTACCGTATAGCAGGCGTATCGTACCGGTAGGTAGTAATTAATATCTTTGTTCGAAACTGGCGCCTCCAGGTCCTGTCGATTGATTGGTGTCATTATTACTTCGTACAAGTTCGTACGATACTCCATTATTATTTATGGGCAGTCAGTTAGATTAGGAAGATTCATTCGTTCCGGCGGCCGAAAAAGGATCGACGGGTGTGGATTGTGGTCGCGTGGTGTCAGTTGTGTCCGTCGTCCGTACGGTACGCACCGGTACCAGTACCCGGTACGAGTACTCGTACGAGGGTCCGTTTGTTAGCTACGGCACTACCGGTACTATTTCGGGGTACGAGTAATTACGAGTACGAGTACGTACGAGTACCGTATATCTATCTACTGTGCCGTACGAGCACGAGTGCCGGTAACGCATGTTACGAATACGTAAGAATTACTCGTAACTTACCTAATTACCGTACGATGATGGAAAAATTCGTTTTGCTCGGACAGGGGTCAACTTCACACTTTTAAAAGGTGCAAGTACGGTACCGTACATCCGTACACTTTTGAAAATTAGGTATTATGGTACGATCAATGTATAAAGAGTGAATACAAAAATGTCAATGGCATCCCCAGTGCGGAGCGCAGTGCCCTACTAGTGCCCTATTAACATAATCCCCACCCTAATAATGCCTGTAACACACTAGGGGTAGAATTTGAGTAGGAGTGATAATTATGAATGGATTAATACTTTACGAAAATGGATGGAAACTTAACAGATAAAATAATGAGCGATCGGGCCATGCTGGCTTCGATCGGGCCCTGCTAGCTTCGATCGCTCATGGATATTCATATAGAGAGTTGTGATGTGAATTGTGCGCCTGCCGGGTATCGGTATACCATTGTATACAGATAATGGCTCGCTACTTAATGATTCTTAGAGTGGTCCCAAGTCTCATTAGTTCGATCGCACGTATCCTTCGAATGGTATCTTGGATAGTACGACTTGTACGGTAGATTGCAGTACGTACTCGTAGTAGGTACTAAGGTACGCTACCTTGGTATGTATGACAGCAGTACGTTACAGAGTCCCCCAATGAGTGACTTGAGGATCATCGTTTCATTACTAGACTTCTTCCATGTCTAGATCGTTGTTGGCCGGTGCATCGTCTTGTGCTGGATCCGCATTTGCTGGGTGCTCTTTGTATGGGGTCAGCTTTCGAATGTTGACTGTTTCCGTGACATTTGGAGACAGCCTCGGTTTTACTGTGCCATTGGTATGTACTTGAACAATTTGATATGGGCCTTTCTTCTGAGGTTGTAATTTGTCTGGATCTGGTTCTTTCATCCATACCTTATCCTCAACCTTGAATACGTGCTTGATGCGCTTGGCATTCTGTCGTAGGAGATTCATGTTGATACCCTGCTGCCGAATCTGTTGTAGGGCAATGAGATTGGATGTGAGTGGGATATCCAGTAGCATGTCCCTGTTGAAAACCAGGGCTCCTGGAGATGACCCCATAGATGCATTGATTGCGCATCTGGTTGCGTGCATGCAAGTAGCTAATGCATTGTCCATGAGCTGCGTGGCCTGCGTGTTGGTTTGAGGCGGATTTACATGTACCAATATGCACAGGGTGTATGTAATGGTATGATGGGCTCTTTCGCAAACAGCATTGCTCTGAGGATTTTTTACTGTGGTAGCCACACCTTCAATTCCGTAGGCTGCCAGTGTAGTTTGGAATTCATGGCCTAGGAACTCTCCACCATTGTCATAGACACACTTGACTGGTCTTGGATATCTGGATAACCAGCAGTTGGTGAATTGGTTGGAGACATGTTGACTTGATTTATCTCTGATGCAAATGATTTCCAGCAGGTTGGTAACTGGGTCGATGCACGTGAGAGCCTTGAAGTTGTAGACTTTTCCTTGGGCTGTTACCTTCCATGGTCCAATCAGATCCACATGCACTTCACTGAATGGTGCCAATGGCGCTTGCTTGGGCGCCAGCAATCCATAACTAGCATTTCTGCTCTTGTACTTGATGCAATCATCCGGGCATATGTATTCTTGGCATAGCTTCGCAAGACGTTCCACGTGGAACCTGGCAGCTATTGTTTGGTTGAGCCTGGTGGATCCACAGTGCCCTAATAGTAGATGGTACCACTTGAGTAGTTGTGGAGCAAGGGAGGTTGGAATGTAGATTTTCCATTCTTCTCTGGTTTCTGCTTTGGAGTAGCATGCAATTTCCTGATTACCAAGTTGTTGTTTGAAGAAGGTTGGTAATTGTAGCTTGGCTGGTAGCCTCTCATCGTTTTGTTGATGTTGAGCAATATTGGTGTAATTCACTGGGCATTCCATCTCCCGGAGTGTTGGCAGGTTGACCAGACACTCATTGTTCAGTAGACATGAATATAATTCAGTGTCCGCGTCATGGCATAGGTTTGGGAATACCTCTGGGAATTCTTGTAGAAAAAGCTCTTCATCTGCTTGTTCAGGGACGTCTAACTTGAGAAAATTGACTAAAGTTCCTTTGCCTTGCTTCTGTTTCTCCCCCGCTGTAGGTGGATCCATCCTGGGTAATCTTGAGAATGCATCTGCGAGCACATTCTTGGGTCCTTCCACATAATTCCACTTGAGGTTGTATTCTTGTAGGAAGAGATTCCATCTGAGTACCCGTTGTGGAGAGAGGGTTTTGAAGGTGAGACTCTTGTGGTCTGTGTAAATGTTGAGTTCACAGCCTAATAGTAGTTTCCTGTATTCCTTGCAACACAAGACTATTGCGAGGAGTTCCTTTTCTGTCGTAGTATAATTCTTCTGAGCTGCATTCAGCTTCTTGGACCAATAAGCAATTGGTTTTCCCTTTTGTAGGATGGCTGCGCCAAGTTGTAGATCTGATGCATCTGTGTAGATATCAAATGGTAGATTCAAATCCGGGTATGTGTTCAGCGCGTCACTTGCTATCATGGCTTTCATTTCTTCAAAGGCTTTTTCCTGAGCCAGCCCCCATGTGAAGGCCGACTTTGTTGTTGTTTTAGGCTGCCCATTGGCAGTTTTCTTGGGAGTTCCCGTGAGTTCAAATAAAGGAGAGAGGACATGTGATCTTCTCGGCCACATATCTCTGTAGTAACCAACAGCACCTAGGAAAGACTTGACTTGAGTGATTGTTTTGGGTCTGTCCATGCGGAGAATAGCTTCAATCTTTTTCTTCCACAAATTCACTGCTTCAGGAGTCATCCAAAATCCGAGAAAGTCAGTTTCCTGTACAGCCCAGTCACATTTGAGAGGGTTGCACTTGAGACCATTTTCATTTAGTTGTTGCAGAATTGTGTCCACTGTTTGCATGTGGTGGCTGAAGGTGCCATTTGTCCAGATTCCAATATCATCAATATAGACCGTACAATCCGTACCTTGCAAAATATCTTCCATGAGTTGTTGCGCGACGTCTGGAGAGATTTTCACGCCCATTGGCAGTCTTTGGTATTCATAGCAACCATATGGGGTGACAATCGTGCATAGTTTCTTGCTTGGTTCATCCAGTTCAAAACAATAGTATTGCATGGATAAATCAATCTTGGTGAAGTGGGTGTACTTGCCGCGTCGATGCATGATGTCCTGAATTCTTGGTATTGGATATGGTCTCCTGATTAGTAGTTCATTGAGTTCCCGAAAATCTGACACCCATCGAACCCCGTTATCCTTCTTTGGAATGATGAAAGTAGGAAATCCCCATTCAGCCGGTCCATCACATCTCTTGAGGACTCCGTCATCTACAAGATTGTTCTGGAGTTCCCTCTTGAATAGTTCTTCTCTTTTGTATGCGACTGCATATGGCTTCTTGTGAACTGGCTTGGCGTTGGGCTTCAGTTTGAGTGAGATTTTCTTGTGTGGATATTTGCCTAGTTTGCCGTTGAAGACATTTGGATATTTGGACAGGACAGCTTGGAACTGTTGTTTTTCTGATGCTGTCATATGTGCTTGTTGCTCAGCAACCGAGGTTGGATCAGTTGCTTCATAAGCTCTGTCAAGGATGACAGGTGATGACGATACTGCACCATGCACAAATAGCTCGGAATCAATGGATTCCTCCAGTAATGCTTGAAAATATGCTTCTTGCAGATCTGGAGTAATATCAAAACTGGCTGTTTCGCGCATTGGGATTTGTCGCTTGTTCCATTGAATCATGCTGGATTCAAATAACAAGTTGATATTGGTGCTGCTTAGAAAGTCACGACCGAAGATAATATCATATCTGCATGATTTGGATTCAAATAATCTGGCCTCACAACGCTCGATTGTTGTGTTTCCAAATTCTTGTAGCTTGAGATTCTTCATTATGACAAACAATGAGGTGTCGAATGATCCATTGGCTGTGGTTGTGATGGTCCTTGTTTTGGATTGGATTGGTAGAACTCCAAAGGGAAGTGCCCTTTTGTTGATGAGGGTTCTTGTTGTGCTGCCGCTGTCGAGTAGGGCAAGCATTGTTTTTGTTGTTTTTACAGGAATGCCTTGAATGTATTGGATGGTTGTTAAAACAATAGGAGCCACATCGCTCTTCTTTGTTTTCGTAGCTACGGGATATTCCGTATTTGGTTGTAGGGTCTTTGCTAGACGCGAGGTCCAGCTTGTGGTCATTGTACCCGTTTTATTGGCTGCTGTACCCGTGCCAATCGAATCGTCATCCGATTTGGCTGTTTTATTGGCTTCTGTACCCGTATTTTTATTTTCGTTTTTGTTTTTATTTTTTCCGACGCGTTCATCCGGTTCAAACTGGACTCGTCGTGAGCTCTTGTCAACATCAGATATACGTTCTGTAGGTTTCTCCCCTTCCGTGGAGAGAGTTCCTCCTGCGAGCCCAATTGGCTGTGCCAAATTGGCATCCAGGTCCTGTGGAGCTGGAGGCAGGGTGACTGCTCTTGGTTGGCCTCAAGGAAGCCAGATTTGCTCACCGCTCTGTACGCTGTGTTCTGCTTTGCCGCCATGTTGTTGGAGGAAAGCTTCCTTTGCGCGCTGCATGTGTGCTTGGAATGATTCATTGCTGGCTGTGGTAGTCTTGCCTGCCGCGTCATTTTTCTTGTTGTCGGCGCGTTGCTTTTTCTTCTGTTTGGAGTACCTGTTTTTGGGACATTCGGACCAGTCATGGTTGTGCCCGGGAATGCGACAGGGATTAGAAGATTTTTGTCCTTGGTTTTTGTTGTTGGTTTTGCGTTTGGATTGGTTGGCATTGTTTCCAGGACGTCTCCCTTGTTTTTTGCCTCCTCCATTCCTCAGCTTGGACTCTCGTTCTCGACTGGACATATATTCCACAATCTTTTGGATGGATGTTTCTGCAGTGATGCCACCATGAATTTGGCCATATTGCTCAACCCACAG
The DNA here is from genome assembly GCA_037355745.1 of Pseudo-nitzschia multiseries. Lineage (NCBI taxonomy): Eukaryota > Bacillariophyta > Bacillariophyceae > Bacillariales > Bacillariaceae > Pseudo-nitzschia > Pseudo-nitzschia multiseries. Next base: position 2,873,229 of record CM074783.1, read on the forward strand.
GTTGGGGAAGGTGTGGAGCAGCATTGTTGTTTTGTTGATTTTGTTGAGGTTTTGGCCATGACCTTGCAGCTTCTCCGAGTACCGAATGAGCCTGTTGATTCGCACTGCATGGTCCTTGGCTGTGGTATCATGAGGTTTCTTGCATGCGTTGCTGTGAATGTAGGTTTGCATGATGTCTTTTGCATCCCCTGCATCGCAGTAGTGTTCTTGAATGTAGTCCTTGAATGCTTTTTCATAGCCTTCCATGTTGTCTGGATAGTTCAAGTCATCATTGTCGTCCCGGGTTGTCTCGTCCCACTTTCTTTGTGCTTCCGGGCACAGTATCTTGGTGAACAGTTCAATGTACCGATGTTCTGGTAGTGGTAGTCGCTTTGCGCCAATGATGAATGCTTCTTGGCAATACAGTAGTTCTTCAAGGCCCCCTTCTTCTGAAAAGATTGGTAGTTTCCATTCCTCCTTGGAATTATTGTTGGCGTCATACACTTTCAAAGTGGCAAGCTTGTTCTTAGTCTGATCAAAGCTGGAATCATAGGTGATTGGTGGTTCTCGATGCAATCCGGTCGACATGGTTGATACTTGCCTGTTTTGATATTTGAATTGTTTGTTTTGTTCTTCTTCTTTGTTTCCGACGGAGAGACAGGATTTTTTTTATTTTTTTATCGATGATTAACAATGTCGAATTATCTTGTTTTATTTATTAACAATCGAGACTGCTTTTCTTGTTAGCGAGAAATTTCGTTCAAAAATTCGTTACCGTTCGAAAATTCGTTACCGTTCGGAGATTCGTTGTTCGAAAATTCGTTCGTTATTCTACAGTAGCTGTAAAAGTAATTACTGTGTAACACACTAGGGGTAGAATTTGAGTAGGAGTGATAATTATGAATGGATTAATACTTTACGAAAATGGATGGAAACTTAACAGATAAAATAATGAGCGATCGGGCCATGCTGGCTTCGATCGGGCCCTGCTAGCTTCGATCGCTCATGGATATTCATATAGAGAGTTGTGATGTGAATCGTGCGCCTGCCGGGTATCGGTATACCATTGTATACAGATAATGGCTCGCTACTTAATGATTCTTAGAGTGGTCCCAAGTCTCATTAGTTCGATCGCACGTATCCTTCGAATGGTATCTTGGATAGTACGACTTGTACGGTAGATTGCAGTACGTACTCGTAGTAGGTACTAAGGTACGCTACCTTGGTATGTATGACAGCAGTACGTTACAATGCCCTCTTCTTATGAGCCCCCAACCCCTGCCCCAGTACTGTGTTCACCAGAGCAACGCGACCCCAACCAAGTTGGCTCGGTTAAATACTGGGTTCACCATAAAGGGTGGGGGTCAGGGTGGGGGTCAGGGTGGGGGTCAGGGTGGGGGTCAGGGTGGGGGTCAGGGTGGATGGGTTAGTGGCTGAGCAAATGAGGTCACAGGATCGAATTGTACATATGATCATACCTTTCGTGGGTATTGTTGTAGTTGAAAAGTGTATGGCAAAAGTGAATGAATGTACCAAAAATAGTGTGAGATCGACCCGGTACTGTTTTGCTCGCGTCGAGGATCCATGAATGAGTGATTCCCAGCAGTTCTAAACTAATTAAAGTTTGCGACCAAAAATAATAAATTTGCTCATTTTCTACATAGATATATTAACTATGGAATACAATTTGGCAGTCGAGGCTGCTTCGACTGCCAAATTTTTATTAACTGAATAAAAACAGAATTAACTTGAATGGAATCACTAAAATCAAATATTTCAGTCACCCAACACACGAATCAGTCATGTGCACCTCTTGCACCTCTTTTGCCGGGCATGCTTGCATGCTGTTTTTGGTGATCATCCAAAACCACTACTAGTAGAGGTGCGCTGTAGCAAAATTATTCGAACGTGTTGTCGACTGCTTGATCGGACGTGATACGAGTAATCAATTGATTCACTAACGTACTCTAAACACAACTAAGAACTACTGCAATCTAATTCGTAACGCTAATTCGTACTACTATCAATTATCAATCGATTCAACTCTAAAATACATTGTTTGCGGTTTCGGTTGGTACCAAATCGTACCAGAAGAAGCCATACAACTTGAAACCTTCAGTCTGACTCATGTAGGTGTTGAGTATGGTGTTGATTCCAACTTTAGCTGTCTGGAAGTTGTACAACAACACAACAAGCTTCAGAATGATCCTCCTGCCTCCCGTTTCTTCCAGCAACATGTTATCTTTGAGTCGAGGGAGCCCACCTTGGATCTGCCTCATCCCCCACTCAGATATCTGTCTAACACTAGTTGCTTGTCTGTTCACTGTAATAGTAGCCTTGCAAACAGTGTGTTGTTTCATTGCTGTGGCCTATTCGATAGGCATACCCTCGGGTATTTCTACAGGAGCTGTTATAGGGTTGTTGTATTGACTACTTCTACTAAGAAGGTAGTCGTTTGCAGATAGTAACTTAAACGTCGAATTGACAACAACCTTTGCCTTATACAGCTCATACATAAGCTCCATCTTTTCATAGAGCCCATAGTCAGCTTGAGTACTATCATGCCAAGACCCAGGAGCATTCAAGACACAAGCCCGGATCCTGCCGTCAGGGCAGAAAAGAAAGACACTATTCACACCATATGTAGCAGCACAAGCAGGTCCAACCACCATTGTTGTAGTAGTGGTTTCTGTTTGATCCAGTCACCAGACGACTGCTGGATATGCAGTTTAAGCCCAGTCGCAAGCACCCCACACTCTGCGTGGACCAAGCGCTGGATACTTAGCAGCAATTCGCATGATTGAAATGTCACTGCACATTGTTCTTTGTTGAGTCTCTTCTTCAGTTGGCAAGCAAACTGTTGTAGCAGGATCATGGTCTTGTAATGCAGAAAGAAGGAGCTTCTTCCGCCGTCCAAATTTCAGCCATCTGTACTACATGATAGGAGAAGCTGCAATTCCAAATGCTATAGCAACTGCTCTTGCTGCTGATCCTCTGGTTCGGAAGCAGAATAAAATAAGAGCAAGAAGACATCCGGTTGCATTCTTGAACTCTCAACGCCGACTACTATAGTAATTATACTATTCCTTAGTAAACTTCCGAAGAATCGATCCAGTTTTCATGTCATACACGTATTGATTGTAGAAAGGCTCGAACAAATCTAGGAGCTCGTCCCTGAATACTACATGATCAACTCCACAGCAGTTTAGAAGTGCTTGATCATTGCCGGATCGATAGAGATACCTAGATACATGATGAAAGCAGATTGGCTGTAACGCTTAATTGTTGTTATCCTAGTAGTAGGAGTTCTACGGTTGTACGGTCCCTTCTTTTGGTATTGTACTTCGTATTTATGGAACGAAAAAAGTGAACATAATTTTTTCCAATGCTGTGAGCCGAGAGCGTTTCGAAAAAAATGACATCATTCGTTCCGTTCTTTTGCGTTGTTCAATCGACAGACTACCGTATGTATCGTACGGTAATTACCGTACTATGAGTACGAGATTAAATCGCACGATACGTTCAGTACGAGTACGAACTTCTACCGTACGAGTAGAGTATTTTACGATCTTCCCGGACAGCCAATTGAATCGATCGAATCACGACACGGCTTCCAACTTCTCTTTGACACACGGAAGCAAAGATAGATCCCATGGAAACAACAAGAATCATGACGTGATGACATCCCCACAGAAATGGAAGATACCGGTACCAAAAAAAATAATAAATATTGTGATGTGTCGACTCGTTTGTTCGATTGATTGATTGATTGATTCTTTCTTTCTTTCCCATCATCCCAAAATTCAAGGTAAATTCTACGGTATGTGTATTACTTACAGAAGTTCTCAAATACCTACGGGTTCGTACCGTACGAGTAATCTTACGGTACTCGTACACTGGAGAGACGAATTTTCGGGTATCTACCGTACGGTAGTCTGGGAAAACAGTTCTACGGTAATAGTAAATCTTACTCGTACCTTAACTACAATACCGTTATTAACTGTGTACCGTAGAGCTTCCAAACTGCGGCATTCCTTCGGCTTCTATTACTGCATGTACCGTACGTACAGTACGAGTAAGATTACCGTCCGATAGTAGTACTATAGGTAACACCCCGTCCTCCGTTTTGGTTGGCACGTGTCATCCCCTCTCTTAAGAAAAAACTGCCTTAAGAAAAATCCGAGGCGCGCGCGCCGAGGATTTTTCTTAAGGCAGTTTTTTCTTAAGAGAGGGGATGACACGTGCCAACCAAATCGACTCCGAGTATTATCAGTGGGGAGGAGGGGTGCTACTTGGTACCACTCTAGCTGCTTGTTGTTTACGAGGCCCCCCGGGCCGAGGAAACAACAAGCAGCTAGAGTGGTACCAAGTAACACCCCTCCTCCCCACTGATACTACGAGGAGGAGGTAAAGGAGGAAAGGGGTGTTGACATGGTAATCTCTATGGCTTCGGAAGGACGGGCACAATGGAGGAGGAGGGCTTGTTGCTAGCTACGGGCGTATCGGTGTTGCTTACAGTAGCGTTTCGATGCTGCTACAGGGGGAGTAGTAGCTGTTGTTGCTGCTACAGGGGGCCGGGGGACAGGGAGAAGGGTAAACTGGTACCGATTGGTGGTACCGAGGAGTACGTACTCGTAGGAACAAGTAGAAGATGTACGGTAGGGATCAGTGGTACCATTTTGGTGGTACCGGAGTACCACTCACTTTGTTAAGTAATAATTTTTTCAACGCATTGCACGTGTTTTTAGGCATACTCAAGCGTAAAGAGGGAGCAAACGCGCGGGATTCGCAGCAGCAGCAGCAGCAGCAGGATTTGGTTGATTCCTTGACACCACCTGTGTAGAATCTTGTAGAATCCCTACTACAAGCTGGATTTTTGCTGTTTTTCCCCGGTGGTAATTCATAATTTTGAAATCAACCACTTTCAAAAGCAAATTGCTCCCCCGACCATGGGAATAGACCCTTTCCACTGCTTCCTTTCCTATTACAACAACAAGAAACCCATCCTATCACACTGTAAGTCATTGCCGGTCCTTTGGTTGCTGGGGGGGGGGAGATGTTTAGGCTGTTCTGTTTCATTTGCCGTTGTTATTGTCATCGTCGTCATCATCGTTGTATTCATTTCTATTACTCATGACACTGCTTCTTCTTTTTGCTTGTTTGACCATGGGAATAGCAACAACAAGCAGCACTGTAAGTGACTGTCGTTCTTGTTTGTGTGGGGGGGAGGGGGGTTCAGCTGTTTTGGTTTGATTTGGAGCTGTCGGCGGCGGCGTCAATTTGTTTATTCCTATCTCATGGCGCTGCTTCTGTTGCTTCTTTTCTTCTTTTGACCATGGGAATAGCCCCTGCTTTCCAGCAACCATGGTACAATAGGGAACTGTGTATTTTTGCTCTGGGGTCGGAACTAGTACTACAAGCACCACACTGCTTCATTTTGCTCTGACGATGGTAATAGCAACAGCAGCAACGTGGACACAATACGCAACAACAACAACAACAACAAACCAACGCCGGTCTGTAGCAGCCAGGAATTCTTCATTGAGCAACCCCTACAAGAAGAAGAACCCCCCCTCACCCTCCCTCCATCTGGATCTCCAACTGCCACCGCCGGCAAGAGGAAGAAGAAGCGCGCCCATCGGACCTTTCCTCTTTCTCCTCCCGGCGCCAGCCTGCTTCTTTGGCGCCTGTTGTATCCACAGCATCCAAACTACAAGCACTGCTGCGCTGCTTTGATCTAGGGGACTGCTGTATCTATGGCATTTGAATTACAAGCGCTGCCTTGGATCATTTGGATCGACACGAGCAGCGATACAAGGATTGATTCCAGCGGCGAGCTGCGATACAACAAGATGCGTCCTCGTCCCCTTGTACCCGGTCCGCCCAGCAGACTCATTATTCATCATGGTGTGCTCTCTAGCAAGAAATAGGTCTACAGACTAATTCTAGCGCTCTTTTTGGCATATACTCTCGTCCCTAGTCTGCTGTGTATTAGTCTGTGCTGGGAGTATCGAAACTAGTCGTAGTAAGAGAACAGTGCTCAAAATATGACTGGAAATTGCACAGTACATTCTACTGGAAATCACGTAGAAAATAGTACCAGAATAAAGTGTGGTACCAGAGTACCACTTTTTGGTACCGGAGTACCACATTCTGCTACCAGAGTACCACCATCTGCTACCGGAGTACCACTCCCTTCTCCCGCCCGTTGAGCCTGTTTTAAACCCTCATTTTTCTTGGTACTTAGGAGTGAGTACACGTGCTCGTCCGCCGAAGCCATAGGATTACGGTAGTAGTGTAGTGCAGTTCTCATCATCTAATCTCACTCCCCACGACTTACACATTATTCTTCCACCGGGTGTACGGTACTCGTACGAGTAGGAGTATGTACCGCAGTCTTCGTTTTGCTTCCGATGACAGAATTGGTACCGGTACGAGTACGTACTCGTGCTACGCATCTACTAGTACCGTACATAATCGATCGAAACGTAGCAGCAGTACGAGTACAAGTACAAGTACAAGTACTTATGAGTACGTACCGCACCGCACAACAGAGATTCAACTTGGGAGTTTTTCGTACTCGTACTTCTGGTATGATTCGTATTCGTATTCGCATTCGTGTATTCGTATTATTCGTCATTGCCGTTGTTGTTCAGTCCATCCATCATCGATCATTGAGTTCATCGATCGTAATCCATAATCATCCATCCATAATCATCCATCCATCCAAGGAGTGGAGTACGAGCACTAGCACGAGCACTAGCACGAGCACTAGCACGAGCTCTCACGAGCACTCACAATCACAATAACACTAACGGGAGAGTGACAAAACCCAAACCTGCATTTTTACTCCAATCTGCCGTTTTGCATCGAAGTGTGTCTGTGTCTGTGTCTGTTTCGTTGAAGTCGAGGGTGAAGTATAAGGCGAAGTATAAGGCGAAGGCGAAGGCGAAGTCGAGGAACGGGCATGCTATACACATTCATACCGAATACACTCCAGCAAAAAGTATTGTGCACTACGAAGTACTTCGTATTGAACTATTGCACTACTATTGCACTACTATTGCACTACTATTGCACTCTTGACCGGCGGGCATAGTAAGTAAGTAGGACTGCTTCCATTGACGGTGTACAGTACTGTTCTGTTCTGTCCCACCGAAGAACAACCGGACCGGCACGGCACAGCACAGCGCAGCACAGCGCAGCCATGGCCAATAACGACGACGATTATGATTATGATTGCGATTCGTTCCATTCCCATTCGTCGGATCGACACAACAACGAGTGGCAGGAAATTCAAATTCAACGCACGGGAAGCAACGACGATAGCAGCAACAACGATAGCAACAACAACAACGATAGCAACGATAGCAACGATAGCAGCAACATCATCGGCGATCTGAGTGTCACCTCCTGGATCGACCTCGACGAGTTTCCGGTCGCAGCTGTCGCTCCCCATCGAAATCGTGGCAACAGCAACAGCAACAGCAACAGCAATAGCAGCGACAGGAACAGGAACAACGAAACCAACAACTACAACACTGGCAACGACGACGACGACGACAACATCATCATCAATAGTAGCATTGCTGTTGTCTCAACGATACAACACAACCACAACCGCGACGAAGCGAACACGAACACGAACACGAACGACGACGCGGAGGTCGACTTTTTTGATGCCCTTGCGGATGCGGAGCAAGAGGAGGAACCGGGCGTCGCCCCGCATCGTCATCGGCATCGGCATCGGCATCGGCAACGCAACGACGACGAACAAAACGAGAACGACAACGAGAACAATGCCTCCGGCGACGAATCCAACCAGCACGCCTCCTGTGACGACGAATCCAATAACAACAACAACAACAACAAGAACGACGACGACGATCCCTACGTGGACGTGCAAACGACCCACACGGAGAAGTTCGATGGATACGACTGGGAGGGGATCCTGGGTCTGCGGCGGCGACTGGCAGAGCAGCAACAACAACAGCAGCAACAACAGCAGCAACAGCAACAGCAACAACAGCAACAACAGCAACCGGAATCAGCAGTAAACCTTGTTGCAGCGGTCCGTTGCGTGACGAGTTGCACCCTGTGCCTGACCGGGGACGACGACCTGCCACTGGAGAAAGCGAGCGAGCTCGTGACGGCGGCGATGGAACGAGAGCGAGAGCGAAACAGAGAGCGAGAGCAAACGCGAGAGCGAGCCAACGGGAGGAGGATGGTGTGTGCCGGTGCACGACGGGAAGGAGCCGGAGACGGGGACGAAAAAAACGATACTAGAAGAATAGGCGAGACAACAACAACAGCAACAACAACAGCAACAACCCCGCTTCGGACCGAAAACGCGGAGAGTTCTCGAACCTCCGGCGAAAGCGAGGAGCAGGAACCGGGGGAGTGGAAGAATCGCGCAAACGACAACGACAACGACAACGACGACGAGAGCATCGACCACCACCGACAGGAAGCGAAACCCATCGATATGGACAACAACAACAACAACAACAACAACAACGACGACAACAACGACGATGACAACGACGATGACAACGACGATGACAACGACTACGCTCCGCTCGATCTGTCACCCCTGGACGTCCTGGCGAGCACCCTGGTGGGCATGAACCTCTCCAACGCCGAACAGAGCTCCCGTTTTCTGCAACAACAACAACAACAACAACAAAGATTCTTGTACCTGACGGAGCTCCGGATCACCGGACCCTTTCTCGAGCTGAGCGAGCGCGGGATCGAGCGGCTGGCGGAGGCACTGGCGGGAGGACGAGGACGAGGAGGAGGAATGCGTGGCAGTAGCAGTAGCAGTAGCAGTAGCAACGTGGGCCTCCGAACCCTCGTCCTCTCGGTGCAAGCAATCGACCGCCCGTCCACCCTGGCGCTGGAGGGATTCTTTCGGTCCCCGAACGGCGAGAACCTCGCCGAATTCTCCCTGTGGGCGCGGACCGCTACCGAGCGCAGGGTCGGGACACAGACACGAACCGTTCCGATGCGGTCCGTCCTGGGCCCGGCCCTCTCGGGATGGGTCGATGCCTGGACGGCGAGCAACAGCAACGGCGATGGCGACGGCGACTATGCACCGGCAACAACGTACGGGAACGGGACGACCACCACCAGCAGCACCACCACCAGCAGCAGGAAGAGCAGCCGCGGAAGCCGATTTCTGCGCTCTCGCCGGAGGTCGTCGTCGTCGTCGAATCCGGCCGGCAATCGTCATCATCGTCATCGTCATCGTTGCTCCTCCCTCCGGTCCCTCACCCTCGCGCGCATGGACCCCGGCGACGAGGGGGCTTTTGCCCTCTCGCGGCTGGTCCTGGCGGCTCCGTCCCTCGAGAAGCTCTCGCTGGCCCAAAACGAATACAAACACGAAGAATACGAATACAAATACAAATACAAATACAAATACAAAACCGAGAACAACGAAAGCGGGTGGCGCTGTTGCGGCGATCCGAAGCAGCGCGATGCGCGATGGATCGAGCTGGAACAACAACATCCGCCCCTGTCCTTTGCCGGAACCAAGCGGCTCCTCGAGTCTCTCATTCTCGTCGAGGATCTCAAAACGAAACAACAGCAACAACAACAGCAACAACAACAACAACAACAATCACAGGCAGCGGCAGCGGCAGCAACCACAAAGAGCAGCACATATTCGAACCTAGTGGAACTCGATGTGTCGGGATGGTGCCTCGAAGAGGATCACGAACCAACCAACAGCAACAGCATCAGCAACAGCAACAGCAGCAACAGGTCCGCGAGGGACGGATCCAACAACGATGCCGGATACGATGAAGACAAACTCGTCGACAATTATTACGATGACTACAACTACTGCATCGGCGGAGACGGAGACGGAGACGACTACCATGCGGGGGAACACAACACGTTCGAGTTCGACGGCGACGACCTCGTTGGGAGCCACCAAAACAACCACAACAACAACAAACTTCCACAACAACCGGTCCCAAGCCGCCGAAGCCGAATCGCCGTTCCCAACCACCAGCGCACCCGGGCCTGTTGCGTCGTTGCGTCCATGCTCCGGGTGAACACCTCGCTACGGCGGCTGGTGCTGGCACCGGAAGGAGGAGGAAGCGGAGAGCAGCGGTCTCGCAGTCTCCTGTCGGTCCGATCGACCCTCGCCATTGCCCGGGCGCTGCGAGACCACGTGTCGGTGCTCGATCGCAATGGGAATCGCAATCGCGATCGCAATCCCGATACTTATTCCGAGGGGGAGACCGGCCAGCGAGGCTCGAGCCGTCCCGCGGGCAGCAGCCTCGAGACGCTGGTCCTTTCCACCGATTATTACGGTGGCAATGGAAATAATGGCAATAGCAATGGAGGTTCGGCCTCGTCGTCTTCCTCGTGGGCCATCAGGGAGCGCAAGCGGGCGGTGGGAAAGGTCTTTTGGCAGGCGCTCACGAATGCGAACGCGAACGCGAACGCGAACCGATCCAATCACCGGGTGTGCCTGCAGGAATTATCGTGTACCCCCGACTTTCGGGACCTGGAACCCATCGTCGCAAGCAGCAACAGCAGCAGCAATAGCAACAGCAATAGCAATAACAGAAGCATTCGGTCGGAACCAATGTCCCGGACCGGAGCCAATCGTCGCAACTTGCACTCCGAGCAGCCACTGGATCTCAAGGAACAACTAGAGGGGTTGCTCCGGAACAACAAGGAGCTCAACCAGAGCCGGAAGCGCATCCGCTCCGTTTGGATACCAAGGCTTTCGTCTCTGACCGCCACCCCGGAAGACGACAACGAGGACGACGACGACGACGACGACTGTCAGTTTGTGGTGGCCTCCGCGTCGGCCACCGCCACCATCGTGTCCTCGCTGCCACGGGTGCGGTCCAGATCGAGACGACCGCCCACGATGGTTTTGGTCCTGCCGGAATTGCTGGAGCTGGCGGGCCGGGAGGCCGCGGGGTTCGACACGATCTTCCAGGCGGCAAGGACGCTGGCACGGAGGACCGACCTGTGGGACGAAGCGGTGCGGTACCGCTGCAAGCATCCTCCCCGGTACCGCCGCCACCGCCATCACCATCGCGGCCGTTTTTGCGGTGGCTCCGGAGGCGAGGACTGACAAACGAACGAACTAGGAGTAACTAAGTAGAACGAACCACTCGTATTCCGAGCAGGGTTCTTTGTTCATGGACTACTTCTATTTTTTTATACTAGAGGCTAACTAGAAAGTTCAGTACTGTATTCTTACATTATAATATTATTACTACACAACATACTTGTTCTGCATCCCCTCCTCCAGCTAATATTTTCGCAAAGGCGTCACGAGACGGCGACCCTCTCCGATCGTTACCGTACATCTTTCGAACGAAAGCGATGTCGTGTCATGTCATGTCATGTCATGTCATGCCGTGTACATGTTTCCATTATTTCACTCGTTGAGAAAGACATCGATTGTGAATTCATTTGACGTGTACACGTACATACGGTGGGTAGGTAGGTAACTTTTACAACTATTTTTCTCTACAACAACTACTGTAACATACACGTACTACGAACCTATATAACAATGATCAGGTTCGCAAGATCGGTAGCATCCGGCATCTCCCTCGTCGGTGCAACAATGTTGTTTCGCAACACCATGGGTATCTGGAACCCATCGATCCCGACCACCGAGGACAGGGTGGATCGGACCAGTGGGTTTTCACCAAGGCCGAACACAAACACGAACAAGAACAGAACCACCACGAATCCGAATCCCACCGTGCGGCGATCCCGGGCCTCGGCAGTCTCCTTGTCCGCTTCGATGATGACCTCCGCCGTGTAGGATTTCGATATTGCGGAATTGATTTCGCGGATTGCCATCTTGGTTGCGATTTGGATGTCGGCCTTGGCCCTGGCCGAGGCTCCTTCCATTGCCTGGAGCAAGAACGCATTGCTGGGAGAGAACGAAACGCGGAGGCTGCTTTCGTCGTAGTCGTCGTAGTCGTCATCGTCGTCATCGTCGTCATCGTCGTCATCGTCGTCATCGTCGTCATCGTCGTCGTCGTAATAGCAGTCATCTTCCTCTGTGCTGGTGTCCTCGGCCCCCGGTTCCTGTTCTGTATAGTGACCAGAGATCGAATGTCCATGGGTCTCGATCCGTAATTCATTGATAGGCCTCATCTTCATGTCTCGTCGATATGTTTGATGTACTACGGTGTGTTCGTGTTATTTCGCTTTCTGCAGTTTTCGATGGTTAGGGTTTCGAGGATGAGGAGTACGTGATGTGCATCAACTAAGAATTACTAGAGCAAAAGTACACTAGAGATTATTTCGTGGTTTCATTGGTCGCTCGGTGTGGTGCTGTTCATGGGTGTTTGTTTGTTGTTGTTGGATGATTGATTGATTCGTTTTTTCGTCGTAGAATAGTTGTTCTTTCCAACAACTGAGAACGAGCAGATCCATCGGGCGGTGATAACGTTCGAGTAATGTATGTACCCGTAATCTTGCCGATACATGCCTCAACACCCCCCCAACACGACCCGCCACATCACTCTGCAATAGTAAGAACAAATCGATCATCTTAAATCATCCCTAATCCAACGGCAGGATCTTCGTGATGTTTTTGAAATCCATGCCGTTGGGAAATTCGATGCGGCTCGCGCTCGGATTCTATCGACTCGGGATCGGTACTTAGCTATCACAGTTGCATCCTGGTTGATACCTACCTATGATTGAAACGTAAAACCAAGGAATGTTAACGGTAACCGGTAAATTGAAAATACGCGTATCTGCGCATCCAAAGCGCCTCGGGAACTCGTTTTGTCCGAACTACTTCGTACGAGTATTACGATATACCATAGGCATGTACCATATCACAGTATTAGATATTATTTATCATGTGTACTACAAGTACGAACCGTACGTAGTTTGTCCTTTGTGTAACAACAAACAATCGAAGAATCATCATCGAACATCATGCCAACCCTCCATCAAGCATAATGCCAATCATTTTTTCAGTACTTTTATTACGGAGTATGAGTACTTCGTATTTCGCATTTCATATTTTGAACCGAAAATCAGTATCTGTTTCCAATTGATCTCGTATACGGTACCATTCCACTTGCAGCTTGCAGCTCGAGCAGGAACCATACGAAAACTCAACCGTAGCTGTGTCTGCGTCTGTGTCGGTTCCGCTCTTGGAACACTTGCTGCTGTTTCCGAATGGCTTCGTCGTCGAGACGAGCAACCGCGCTCTTGGTCGCCGTTGCCGTTACAGTTGCGTCATGTGGCTCTTGGTTCGGTTTCGTCTTCCTTGGTCGGTTCTGTTCGTGTTTCGTCGGATGTTTTCCACTGGCGCCTATCCGACAACGGCAACGGCACGTTAGTGATAGCAGTCTCCGCCTGAACAACCGAAGATTAATGACGTCATCGGTATTCATACCAACCCCATCCCAGAGAATATCAACGATCCGACGCGTCGATGCGACAATTACTGGCACTGGTACTGACACTGGTACTGTCCCTGGCACAACGAGTTGTCTGTCACTGAAAGCAACCCGGAACGACAACGTTGACGACGACGAATACTTTTCGGTCGCCCCCATGATGGGCCACACGAACCGGCACTACCGGGCCTTTGTCCGCCTGTTCTCGTCCCGGACGCATCTCTACACGGAAATGATTCCGGCGACGCAGATCGGGGCCGCCTACCGAAGGGCTCGGAATATTTATTGTCCCAACACGCATGGGACACGGGCGCGGGAACACGCACACGTTGTGTGCCCGCACCCGGACGAGATCGCGGATGTGGTGGCCAGGGGCAATCGCCGATCCCTCCCTCGACTACGAGGCGGCCGGGGACCGCTGGCCGACGCTCCACCAGCTCCTGGCGACGAGCAGCGATAGGCAGCGCCAGCAGCGGTCCCTCCCCCACGGTCCTGCAGCTCGGGGGAAGCGATCCGGACGCGCTGGGGGCGGCGGCGGCGATCGGAGCGGCCTGGGGATTGGCCGAGGCAAAGCACCGATCCACAAATACGAACACGAACACGAACACGAACACGAACACGCTGCGGATGCCGCCCACGTACGCTTCCGTCAACCTCAACTGTGGATGTCCGTCCAATGCCGTGGGGGGCCGGTCCGGCGGATGCGCCCTCATGGGCACCCCGGACGTAGTGGCCCGGTCCGTTGCCACCATGAAGGAATCCATCGACACCGTGTGGTGGAGCAGCGCAAGAGGCAGCGCGAGCAGCAGCAGCAGCAGCAGCAGTAGCGAGTCGTTGCTATCACCGCCGCCATCGGTCACCGTCAAGCACCGGCTGGGAATCCGGGAGGCCGGGGGCTTTGACGCGGACCCTGGACCGGACCAAGAACGACGACGAGGCTTTTGCGGAGGCGGCCGCATTTGTCCGCACCGTATCGGAAGGGGGAGCCGTTCCCAAGTTCCACGTCCACACCCGGCTGGGGCTGCTGGGAGACTTTGCGGAGGAGGACGGCGGTGACAATAGCGGTGGCAATGGTGGTGGGGGTGGGAGTGACAAGCCCCCGAGTCTGTGGGTACCGGGATCGCCCAATCCCAGCACCGACACTAATACCAATACCAATATCAATACCAAGATCGATCACAAGCGGGCCCAGGAACGGGCGCGGTGGAGAGCCCGCAGGGCCACCGTCCGAAACCGGGAGGTTCCCCCCCTCCGCCCGGGGGTGGTGCTTCGACTGGCGGAAGCCTTTCCCCACCTGCACTTTGTGGCCAACGGTGGCATAAACGACCTGGACCGCGTCCGAGACATTGTTGTCGGGAGCAGCAGCGACGAAGACGAACGAAGCGGAGTCCTAGGAGCCATGGTCGGCCGCGCCTTTGTCAACCATCCCTGTTCCTTTGCGGCCGCCGATCGCGTGCTGTGGGGAGACGATCACAACCACAACCACAACCACAGCATCCCTCCTCCGACCCGGGGGGAGGTCCTTTCCGCCTATATCGATTACTGCGAGAAGGAGGAATCGTGGCTGGAATCGGTAGTAGGGGCTGTCTCTGTCGACACCAAGATGGACACCCTCCGTACGCAACTAATCGCGGTGCCCTTTCACCTCTTTGTCGGCGAGGCCGGGAGCGACGCCTTTCAGCGCCGGATCCTCAAGCTCCGCGACAAGGTGGTAGTGGGCGAGGTCGAGAGTGGCAGTGCCAGTGCCAGTGCCAGTGGCGGCACGCAACAGCAACGCAAGCGTCGTCGTCGTCGTCCCTACATGACGGCGGCCTCCGTCCTCCGGGCCGCGGCATCCTTTGTTCCGAGCGAAACCCTGGACAAGTCCGTGGAGGACTTTGTTCCTTGGGACGACGTGGCCCGTTTCGAGGGTGGCCTGAAACGCGGGAGCGCTCTGCAAAGAGTCATCTACTGATTGTTGAGAGCACAGCAGCAGCACAGCACAGCACAGCAAAACAGAAGCATGCGAAGCGAAACCGAAACCGAAACCCCTGGAAGCCGAATCTAAATTCAATTCAAACGAACGCCAAATCCGAATCGAACGCCCATCGTGGCTCCTTGTGGAGCACGGTGAACGAGGAACAGCGGCAACTGCAACTGCAACTGCAACTGCAACTGCAACAACCTTCGAGAGTGGGTTTCTAGATTCATTCTAGAATTTGAATGATGTACGGCAGGATGAGAGATGTGACATTTACTCACTCACTCGGCTATGAAATGGAATTGGAAATGGAATTGGAGTTGAATGGCTTTATTGTACCGCAGAAAAAGCTTCTCGGCTATACCCATGAGACGATGTCATGCCATGCCTTGCCATGTCATTCGAGATACCCCGACCCGACAGGACGAGACGAGACGAGACGGAATGTCTCGTAGGAACTAGTAGTACACTTCTTTGCCAAGCCACCATAGTAGTTGTGCGATGGTTACAGATCCCGTGCAGGATGCGGAAGTAGGATACTACTAGTATCTTCGCTACTACGGAGTAGTACGCAGTGGTGGTACACAGTATTGAATACAAGAAGTAGATGACGAATAACGAATGCAGTCGAACGGGCAGGCCATTGCAGTGTTCGTTGATTGATTCCTCCCGCAGAGAAGGAGCATGATAGACAAGCGGTATTGCATTGCATTGCATCGCATTGCATTGCCTTGCATATCGATTTACGGCGTGGCATGGCATGGAACGGCGTGGCACGCCATGGAACGCCATGGAACGGCACGGCATGAAGTGGCTTCATTCGTGCTCCTGGCAACGAATCGAGCGTCCTCCTGTCATTAGTAGAGACAAGAAGAGTTAACTTGAAATTCGCAAACTAGTAGTAGGGCACGGTACAAGCTTGCTTGCTTGTTTGTTTGCTTGCTTGCTTGTTTGTTTGCTTGCTTGCTTGTTTGTTTGCTTGTTTGCTTGCTTGCTTGTTTGCTTGCTTGTTTGCCACCAGTAGTTTGCCTCTTGCATGGATCCCATCTATCTGCGCTGTTCATGATAGCCCGGACAAACAATGTGGCAAACAACAACCATGCTTTCGGTGTTTGACATCTACTACCTATACTAGTAGGTGTACTAGCTAACCCTTTTGTGGCTGATGTTGTTACGGTACTACCGTAGGTAAGATTACGTGGTGGCTGCGATCGAAGCTAGTAAGTCCGTTTGGTGTTAACTCGCAAAGTACAAGTACTTATACTCGTACCGTACTGCTACCGGTATACTCCGTACTTCATGAGCTTGTTCACCATTCTTTGCCTCCTGCATGGATCAGATCCATATCCGGACGACACATGTGTGGTGATCAGCACAGTTCTTGGTCTCTGAACAAACCTGGAAACTACCTACGTAATACGAGTAATATTATTTTTAGTTGATGATCAATGATTGATGATACTAGTAAATACTTCGTACTAATAATAATGATAATAATAATAATGAGAGGCAACACGGCTACTACATGGTACTCGTCAGTACATCGAAGACGAATAAAGCAGTAACGCAGTCAATGAAAGTACCATTCTATAATAGTAGTCGTCTGTCTTGTCTACCCACTAACTACCGTACAACGAATTGCAATTGCAATTGCAATTGCGTGTTGTTGGTTTGTTTTTTACATGCCCATGCCGGCGTCACCGACGGCGGCGACCTCGGCCTGCGCCTGCTGCTGCGCGGCGAGCTCTGCGGCGGCCTGCGCCTGTGCGGCGGCGAGGGCGTCGGCGGCGTCCTGTGCTTCCTGCGCGGCGAGGAGTGCGGCGGGGTCGACCTCTTCCTTCGGTTCCATGATCGTGACGACGTCGTCGAGTGGGATCTTGGGTCCGAGCTGTCCCTTGGGATCGTGGGGGAGCATGATGGAAACGCGGATCCCGATGACTCCCTGTCGCATCATGACGTGCCGAACGGCCATGTCGGTGTAGACCTGCCCGGCGTGTCCGGTCTTGATCATGTACCCGTCTCCGAACTTCATTCCCTTGGCGCGCTGCCCCCGGAGCTTCCCGGTGACGATGACCTCGCATCCCTTGGCGGATGCCTCCATGACGAACCGGACGACACCGTAGCACGCGCGTCTCACGGCGAGTCCCCCCAGGAGCTTGAACTTGAGGGATTCGGCCTGGGCCTGGGCGCACAGGCCGCGGTTCTGGACGCGCTCGGCGTACAGTTCGACGGCGCCGTCGGCGAATCCGAACCGCTTCTGGACGATCGACGTGAGCTCGCGGATGCGGCGTCCGTTCTCACCGAGAACGTTCTGGGTGCGGGTCGCCCGGATGATGATTTCCGTGCGGTGGGGGGTGACACGGAGTTCGACACCGGCGTAGCCGTCCTCGGCGAGCTCCGAGATGAGCAACTCGTTCAGCTCGGCGTAGAAGACTCCGTCGGCGACGAACTTGCGCTTGCACGACATGCGGCGGTTTCCGAGTCCTGTCATCTTTGTGTTTTGCTTTGCTTTGCTTTGCTTGTGTAGTAAGTTGTTACCGAAGAAGGGTTGAGGAGGCTTTGGGATAATACAGCGCGAGAGGAAGTAGTACTTATACCGTAGTAGTGAAAGGTCAAGGGGGGAGGGATGCTTGTTGAGGATGAACGCTTTTTTCGAAGCCGTCCTCCAAGCAGGGAGTTCGTTAGTCAGTCAGTCAGTTAGTTGGTGCGGAGTTCGTACGGTACCGTACGGTACATGAGTTAAGGTTTCGTGTCTTTCGTTCGTACCGTACCGTACGGTACCGTACCGTACGAGTTCTATTACAAATTTCTACTAGAATCACGTACGTCAAAGTGAGTAAATACTAACCGTACATTATTCTACGGATGCAATTTTAGTTACGAGGTAACAGCATTATTTCATACCAGCGACGGACAGGCCACAATAGTTGTTTGTCGTAATCTTTACCACTTACTGTTTCCTATCCCGACACGTCCCGGGCTGTGGCCCTGGAGTGAGTTATGTTTGTTTGTTTGTTTGTTTGTTTGTTTACAGCACGCTTCGTAGTACCGAGTACTCGTACTGTATCGCGTGTTTTTGTGGCCCGTGGTACAGGAATGTGCGTGAAACACTATCTTACCGTACGCTACTAGTCGTTCCCCCCTTGCCTACCTCCCGGTTCGAAAAACCCTTCGTACCGACCGACATCGGCAAACGAATCATTACCTCTTGACAAGGACCAAGCTCACCTTGCTGCGTACTGTACTCTCGAAGTGATCACACGGACACCCTCTATAGTAGAAAACAACAAACAACAAAAACAACAAACAAACAAACAAATAAATAATAACCAAAGATGGCCAAATTCAACACCGCAGTATCCAGCAGCCGACGCAAGGCCCGCAAGGCCCACTTCGGAGCCCACTCCGAGGCCCGCCGAAAGCTCATGAGCGCCAACCTCTCCAAGGAACTCCAGACCCGACACGGTGTCCGATCGATGCCCATCCGCAAGGACGACGAGGTTCTGATCACCCGTGGAATGTACAAGACCCGCGAGGGAAAGGTCACCGCCGTCTACCGAAAGAAGTGGGTCGTCCACGTCGAGCGCATCTCTCGGGAAAAGGTCAACGGTGCCACCGTTCCCGTCGGAATCCCCGCCTCGTCGCTCGTCATCACCAAGCTCAAGCTCGACAAGGACCGAAAGGCGAAGCTCGAAGCCAAGGCCGGAGGCAAGGGCGAGAAGAAGGACGAAACCATGGCCAATGTTGATTAAACAATGAAATGAAATCAGATCAAATAATCAAACAACAGCTATGGGAGCGAAACAAGGAAACGAAAGGAAAAAACAGACAACAGACCACCACCACAAATCTCTGTTGTTACTCTACTATAGAAACCAAATTTATGCAACCCCCTATCGATACACTTGTCTATCTCTCTCGTCTCTTTTGTTTTGTGTTGTTGTGTGATGGAATCCTATGCAATGTTCTCTCGTTCTAGTTTGTTTATTTGTTCGATCGATCGGCACCAGGCACTGCTTGCTCTGCCAAAAGGAACACCAACAAAACCATCCAATTGCGAATGAAACTGTGTGTTTGTTTGGTTGTTTGCACCAGGCTCTGCTTGCTCTGCAAACCCCACAACAACAACAACAGCATCACACACTCGAGTTGAGGAATGCACGGTATACATACACACACCATAGCCACACAACAATCCGCAATACAAATCAATGCAATACAAATACAAATAAGCACGCACCCGTACGGTAGTTTCACGAAGCAAACGAATCGCCGGGTCTGTATCTAGACAGACTGCACTGCCTGCGTTTGTGACCCTCACCAGAAAGCCAATGCGCTACTACCGTTGTACCGGCACGTGCTTGTACCCTAGCAAAGAAACAAAGAATGAATACCGTAGTACTAGTTCGTACCGGTAGGTAGATGGAGCAAGCAACAAACAGCAGGGAAGCCAAGTCGAACCGAACCGGGCACGGATGTACTATCCACAACTTTGGAGCTAGTACCGGTAGTAGTAGTAGTTGCATCCGACCATCATGCATCATCACTGTGACCCAAGTAGTTGTTGTTCTTGCAGTTCAAACCGTTGCAACAGCAGGAGCTCAACAAGCCCAGACACAGACACCAGTTGCAGTTGCAGTTGCAGTTGCAGCTGTCAACAAGCAGTTGCAATTCAAGCCGTTGCAGACCAAACAGTTTGGCTATTGAGTTGAATCGAATCGAATCGAGTGAGCTGTGTGAGTGAGCAGAGCGAACGGGGGGGGGGAGCGTTTGGTTCCGTGTGTATCGTGCCGTGCCGGCACCGTTGCGACTATGGTAGATACGAGTGAAGTGATGCAGAGCATTCCCACCGCAAATCTGGAGGCCACACTCCACGCAGGGTGTCCAAAGCTCGCATCGTCACGGAGGTATCTGCGTACGGTAGGGAAATGCTGTTGCAACTATTATTGATTCCTGTAGTAGAACTCGTTGATTGCAACCAAATATTATAGTACGAATGCTTTTTCGGAATCAATTTTTTCTTATACTGTAATGTGATTTTGAGATGGAAAAAGAGAAAAAATAGATAGAAGTAATTTCAAGGACGACGGCATTATCCTCGAAACATTCTTCGGGTCCTTGACTTCTAGCGCGTTTTGGAATGCATTATCCTTGTTCTTGTCCCTCGGCAATTCGACGAGAATCAAAATCTTACTTCTATTATTTATCATCAAAGAATAATAGATCACTTGACCCGACCCGACCCGACCCGACCCGACCCACTCTTATGAAAGTCGCCTTGTGCTTTCCGAATAGCTAGGAAGCTTTGATGGAATGATGCCAGATGCGGCAGTTAGTGGTTTCGATTCGAATAATTCGTAGGTCCCTATGCTGGGATTGTTCGGGGCGTTCCAAAATCACCGCAACGCGATGATACTGTATAGTACGTACGTACTGTACTCGTGAACTCTGGCATTCGCAAACCTACAAAAAGTTTTTTGAGAGCCGGCAAGAGCCGGACCATTCATTCACCGAGGATACAGTTCATTGCCCCAACCACCACTGACTACTGTGCGGCTGGGCTCGAGCGCAAAAATGGCAAAAAACAACGGAAGCATCCTACCGGTACGTACCTAGTAGGAATGGGAAGTGAAACACCGTGCATTGGTTCCCGGGGAAAGGGAACATGCATGTTTTGGGGTACTGTACAGAGCCAGAGAGAGAGAGAGAGAGAATTTCGAGAATGGATCCAGTGGTGGCCACGGGGTTTGGACATTACCGAAGACAGAAGCATTCGAGAAATACAGGCTCGGTCCTCCTCGTTGGCTTCGCAGGGTGGGCAGATGGACGGATACTACCGGTTCTTGCCGGAAGTGTTGCGGTTGGTTGAACAGTTCCGATACCGCGGCACCGCCAACGAAGAATTTTAGCCTGGCGAGTCACCGTTTCGGTTCGGGAGGGACATTCGTTGGATACACTGTGTACTGTTACGGCTTCGTCGATACGAGTAGGCAGGCCGCCTCCCGATCCATCACGGGATAATCCAGCAGACGGATGGATCTTCCGCTACCGCTGTTATGGCACATTGCTGTCCTTTTGGTTTTGACACTAGTAGTCCGTCCGCATGACAGATACAGCGCGTTGTACTGAAAATGGGCGAATACTGCTGTGTGATGGATTTATCATCGTATCACCACTGCCTGCGTGGCAGTCGACCCGCTGACCGGAATGGCGGACCCTACGTGTAACGCATTGCTCTGTTCCTCGAATACATTTCGTTGACCTTTCATCCTACGTGTACGGTAGGATACAATTGATCATTCATTCGTTCATTCATTCATCCATTGATAATCTAATATGCTAAATACAGTATAAGATGTGATGTAGTTCTAATATTACAGTTTTTGTGATCGACGAAGCTTTTGCAAATGGGACCGTTGTGGTCGTGTTGGCCCCTCGTGATAATTGCAGCAAAAATCGTCAGTCCGTTGGTCGGTCGGTCGGTCGGTCGGTCATTCATCCAATCTCTTACAGCATGCATAGCAACTTTCGTTCGATAGAGGTAGGCAACCAGAAACGAATGAATCGACTCGACTCGACTCGACTCGACTCGACTCCACTCCACTCGACTTATCTGGAATGAAATGGAATGGAATAAAACGGTATCCAGAATTTTTCTCGCACGGAAAACTTGCAGGCTGGGATTTGGGAACGGCACTTCTGGGACTCGGTCATTCTTGAATTATAGGTTTTTGTTGTTCGTGATAGCGCATTGTACTTCCTCTGGGTTCCTTCCGGGTTCTGATCGAGTGTCCATTCATGCATAGGGAGTTGCGCTTGATCGCACAGCACAGCACAGCACAGCACAGCATAACACAGCACTGACTGCACACAGAATTGGCACACCGGTCAAACTATATACCTTCCCATCGAATGTCCGAACCAACCCAACCCACCGACACACACCATCACCATCACCATCACAATCGCACACCGGGCTTACCGTATTATTACGACTACGACTACGACGACGAGGACAGAATGTTGATCAGTCCCACCGTCACCAGTCCGGCCGCCACCGCCAGACCGGCCAACCGGAGGGGATCCCCACCACCACCACCACCGGCGTCACTACTGCTGCTGCTGCTGCTGCTGCTGCTGATGGCCGCCAGGTCTCCCAGCGACACCGGGCGGTTGTACCACCCCACCACCGCGAATCGTTCCCGCGTCGTGTCCAGTACCTCGTGGGGGAATTTGTCCGACTCGAAGAGGACCAGGGTCCCCCCCCGGGCGTCCACGTCCTGGAAGAGCGGTGCCTCCCCGGCCGGCAAGAAATCACCGCCCGAGTCAAAGTGGATCCGGAGCTGGCCGCCGTCCGTGTCGGGATCGTACGAGTCCTCGTTGAGGTAGAGGAGCAGCGAGTACTCCCGGAGGACGCTCGCCGATCCCGGAATGGCGTCGCGGTGCCGGCGGTAAAAGCCACCCCCGGGGTAGTAGGCGTACAGAAATTCCGAGAGGCCCGCGTCGAGCCTGAGCTTGCTGTTACTGGCACCGTTACTGCCACCGTTACTGCCTCCCTTCGTGATTCCCTCCAGGTCCTTCCGCAGGGCGTCCAGGACGTCGTAGAGCTTCTCCCGGTCGGCGCTGGGGACGTCCCTCAGCTCGGGCTTGTCGCGGGCGATAAAGCACGTCTCGGCGACGCGTATTTCTTCGTTGAGGGCGTTGGTTCCGTCCTGTCCGATCCGGGCAATCCTGAACTTGTTTTGTTCCCGCAGTTGCCGGACGTCGGCGCGGAGGGCGTCCTTCCAGTTAAAGTAGTTGTCCTCCTCCTCCTCCTCCGGTGATGATGATGATGATGATGATCCCGATCCGGAAGGCAAGAAGTTTTCCACCACCACGTATCCCTGCGATTTCAGCGTCTCGAGATCGGACGGATCGATCCTGGGAATCGCCAATGTAGATGCCAATGCCGATGTAGATGCCGATGCAGATGCCGATGTAGATACCGAGGACATTCCCGGGATCGGGATGGAGTGCTTCCGTCGTCGAGCGAGACGAATGGTGGTCACGGGAGGAGCAAAGGCATCCACTACTGTCACCGCGGCGGTAGATCCCGCCCTGGTTCCTCCCGCAATGACCGCCGATACAATCGTCGTCGTGGCAATCGCGAGGACCGCAAAGATTGCGAATTCCGCGATCCTGTGCAGCAAAAAGGCTCCCCGCAGGATCGAGAGGGAAGCGGAACCGCTCCGGTTGGTAGGCGTCATCTGTATATGGCTGCTGCAATCGAAGTAACGAGTGGTAGGTACCGGTGGATTGAGCAGTAGAATAGAATAGAATAGAATAGAATGAAATAATACGAAGTAAAGTAAAGTAAAGTGCCGCACTTCGAAGAGACTAAACTAACCCTGTTGCTGTGAGATACCGTAGATGCGTTGACGAGTTTCGATTTTTGGTTGGTACCTTCCGTTGGTGGTGGTAATTACGGTACTACAAGTACAAGTAATTTACATCTACACGGTAAGATTTACCGTACGGTACGTACTACTCGGAATTACTTCTACCGTAATAGGTAAGTACGAAGTAACTGTTTGTCGGTTTTGGTTGGAACCTTCTGTTCGCTGTCGTGCGCTACGAGTACTCGTACCGTACGCTAGCTTAGCCATGTGACATCAGACACCATGAATTATTATTGGATGGGAAGCAGAAAAAGCAGTTGCGAGTTGCAACAGGAGGACGGAGTGATGACGAAGAACTTCCTAAATGGAACAATCACATCACGAAATTTCCAGATATTCATACCGGGTACGAGTACGAGTACGTACATACTCGTACGAGTACTACCGTATCATTGTTTCCTTACGATCCATTGGTACAGTAACGTACAGTGACGTACAGTAACGTACTGTAACGTACAGTAGAAAAGATACTAGGATATACGTACAACGTACGAGCCTGTGGTAGGTACGAACCGGTACATACCTACCGTATTCATACTGAAACCGAGCAAGCCCATACCATACTCGTACACTCGTACACGGTATGTACGGTACGGTACGTAAGGTACGGTACAGTACCTACGGTAATATGGCTCGGCGGGTGATTTTTAGTCGGTGGAGTATTTTTTTCGCCCAAAAATCCGACCTCGGTTTTTGTGTGGTTCAAGATGAAAGGTATTCGCGTTTGAAAACAGAATACGGAATCGTGACACGTTACTGAAACCTGTTGTGATGGAAATTCCAAATGCCACCAATCAAAAACAATCGACGAAAAAGAAGAACACCACGCACAACAACTCATTCATTCCGCCAAACAAACGTCTCTGAGAGTTCCAAGTTCCAGCATACAGTACGAGTACGAGTAATCTTACGAGTAGCCGGTACGAGTACCGGTACGAGTACGAGTATTACCTTACCTGCCATCATCAATCGTCACTCCCCTGCAGATAGATGTGTCCACTCACCGTACAAAAGTTCTCCAATGAAAAAAAGGAAAACAGAAAGTTCATACCAAACCGTACGAGTACGAGTAATTACGACCGTATCAGTCAACTTGAAACAGTTCTACGGTACATCTTGAAATAATAATAATTCTGTAATCGAGTTGCTTTCTCAGGAAAAATCACAACAACAACAACAACAACAACAACACTACCAACAACAAAAGGAATAGCAGCACTGCTCTATATTATTATAAATAGAGAAAGGCAATTACGGAACGACTCGGACTGTACTGTACATCCGATTCCACAACAACGAACAACGAACCCATTTTGTTTTATACTCCAAGGAACGAACCATCCACAACGGAACAACCTCCAATAAATACTACTGTACTACACAATCATGACAACACACGCTCCCCGAAGAATACCCTGCGCCCTGCTGTTGTGGTTGGCAGCCCTCTTGTTCGTCTCGGCGGTTTCGGTTTCGGCATTCAACCCCAGCGCGCCGTCGTCGATCGTCCGAAACGGAAAGACGTTCCTGCGAGCCGACGTGGCCGTTTCGGCGTCGGATGCCACCGCTAGCAGTGGCGACAGCAACAGCAACAGCAATAACGACAGCAACAGCAACAGCGTCAAGCAATCCGAATACGGAAAGTCGCTCGAGCTTCCCGATACCTATGCGTCCTGCGGACAGTGCGGATCGACCTACGCTCTGACCCTGGAAGCCATGGGACCCGGAAAGGGTGGGCGGTACGTGATGTGATGCGATGTAATGTGATGTAATGTTTGACGTTTTGCTGTGTGTCTGTCGTGAAGAGTTTCGTTTAGTTTCGTTCCGTGGCGTTGTGTAATGTTGTACCGTATTCGGACTACAGCAAGTGCTGTCGGACGACGGAAGCCTGAGGAGGTGTTCCGAACAAGGAGAGACTCATTCTCGGATCCAATAGTGATATACTTTCGAATCTGCCTGCCTGCCTGCCTTCCTCTCACACCCACCGCCAACATTTTGTTTCTCTCCGATGCGTTTTTCTTTCGGCGCACGCAATTTCGTCGCTTCTTCGAATTATGTTGGGTTCCATTGCATTGCATTGCACTGCACTGCCTATTTTTTGCTTTGGTGATTCTTGATACTCCTTCTGCTCGCACGATGCCATTCTTGCTGTAACATTATTTGGACTGCGAATGCGATTGCGATTGCATCGCGTTTCTTTGCTTGGCTTTGGCTTGGCTTTGGCCCCTTGGAAACCAAAACAAACAAACCAACACCGCCATTATCACTCCACCACGGCAACGCAACGCAACGCAACACACAAACCGCAACACAGACGCATGGAATGTTCCGTCTGCGGCCACACGTGGTTCCAGTCCCGCGAACGCCTGGCGACCCTGGGAGACGGCTTCGAGATGATCCCCCTCCCGGAACGAGACATGGAACGCATCCAGCTCAACATCAAGGAGGGAAAACACCCCAAGCACTCGGGAGACTTCAAGATGTACGTCGGAAACATTTCCTTCCAGAGCACCGAGGACGACCTCTACGAGGTCTTTGGAGAAATCGGACCCGTCGGGGAGGCCATCCTGGTCAAGGACAACGACACCGGACGGCCCCGTGGCTTTGGATTCGTCACCATGCGAAACGAGGCCGACGGAGTCAAGGCCGTCGAAGAAATCGACGGGCTCGACCTCAACGGACGGACGCTCAGTGTCCGTCCGTCCAACAACTAACTAACCAACCAACCAACCAACCGAATTTCAGTTATGGTTTGGGGGGGGATGGTTTTATTTTCTTCTCGGCGGGTCGGGATGGGGCGGGATCGATATACGATGCCTACCAACCAACGAGCCAAAAACAGACAGACAGACACACGCACAAGCGCGCACGCACAAGCACACACACACACACACTCAATTATAAAATAGTTATCGATATATGACGAACCACACAACGCTAGATAGTAGGTCGCTCTCGAGTGATTGCGAACCATGGAATCCATTCATCCATCCATCCATGTGCATGCACGACACGGACCAGCATCGGACTACTGGTACGGTGCGGTATCTGTCTGTCGTGTCGTGTCGTGTCGTGTCATTCCAAGACGAAGGAAACGCATGCTTCGGAGCACGAGACTCTCTGCCACTCGACAGCGTTTTCGATGGAGTATACAACGATGGAAAAGAGGAAACGCGATGGATTGCCTCGGATCCCGATTGGTTCATGGTGGACTTGTTGCTTTCGAGGAAACAAGAGCAAGTTTCACCGTGGTCAGGTATGTATAATACCATACGAGGAATGGAACGGAATGGAATGGAGATCACGGCTGCCCTCGAGGCAGTCGGCCGCCGTACCAATTCGATTCGATTCGATTCGATTCGGTGCAGTCACCGATACTATACGAAAGTACCTCTTCTAGTTTTGTTCTACTTTGTCGATAACGCACACACGCATCTATTCAATTCGTTACCTACTATTGTGTGGTTGTGGTTTGTTGTACCATGAAATACATCCTGCCCACCGAAAGGAACCTAGCAGTTATACAGTGTTCATTCCTGGTGGAATAGCAACCGATGCTTCTATACGAATAAGGGCCATGCACGCAGTAAATGCATTACTATGGTGTCTGTCTTAGGCGCAACGGTACCGGCACGGCACGATACACGGAACCAGAAGCTTCCCCCCGTTCGCTCTGCTCATTCACTCACTCATTTGATTCAATTCGATTCAATTCAATTCAATTCAATTCAATTCAATTCAATTCGATTCGATTCAATTCGATTCGATTCAATTCGATTCAATTCAATTCGATTCGATTCGATTCGATTCAATAGCCAAACGTTGGCACGACGTGGGTGGGGGTGTGTCCCTCCCTGGCAAAGAATTCTTCGAGGGCTTCTCGCGCGGGGAGGGGTCCGAGTTCCTCCGAGTGAATCCCACCCACGACAAAAATGCTGGGCACCCCGGCGGCATTGGCACCGGCCACGTCGTGGTGCAGCGAGTCTCCCACGTGGGCCACCCTGAGGGGACGGCGCTGCTCGCTGTCGTTATCGTTTTCGGCGTTTTCGTAGGCGATCTGCAATTCCCGCAGACAGGCTTCGAAGTGTTCCTTGTGGGGCTTGCCAAATATGCGGATCGTGGGGGAGGAGGAGGATGACGATGCTGACTCGTTCTCGTTCTCGTTCCCCCCGTCCCGGAGGATGCTCGCGTACGTCTTGGCAATTTTTCCCGGCATGTGCTTGAGACCCCCGTCGTGGTACACCACGACCTCGTCGGGATTGGCACAGACCAGCGGGAGGTTGCGCTTGGCACAGGCCAAGAGGAGGTCGTGGATGGGTGTTCCCTCTCCCAGGTTCCCGTCGTCGAGGAAATTTCCCATGGAACGGACCTCGTGGTTCCGCGGGTCGTCGTTGTTGTTGTCGTTGTCGTCGCCATCATCATCGTCATCGGT
Organism: Pseudo-nitzschia multiseries; assembly: GCA_037355745.1. Lineage (NCBI taxonomy): Eukaryota > Bacillariophyta > Bacillariophyceae > Bacillariales > Bacillariaceae > Pseudo-nitzschia > Pseudo-nitzschia multiseries. The sequence goes on from CM074783.1 coordinate 2,901,441, forward strand.
GGACGATGTTTGCGACACCCCGCGAATCACCCCCGATCCGTGGGCCACGACGAAATCGGCCTGCTCGACGTCGACGGTGGGTTCGACGCCGGACCCGCACAATTCCAAAAACTCGAGCGGATCGGGAACGTTCTCGTTGCTCGGATCCCAGGTGCACCAGATGAACTTTCGTTTTCGTTTGTGGTTGCGGTTGCGGTTGCGCTCTGGATTGGTGGATGAGTCGTTGTCGGGGTCGCTGTCGGCGTCCCGGCCAAAGGTGTCCCGAATGTACCGGGCGGCTTCCTCCCCCGAGGTCACGGCACCGATAAACAGCGACCGATCGAATCCCAGTTTATGGTGGAGCCGATCGAGGGTCGTCTTCGCCGGGCTGCTGGTATTGGACAGGACCGTCAGCAGGAGTCCTTTCTTCTTTGTTGTTTTCTTCGTTGTTGTTTTCTGTTGCTGATCATCCTTCTTCTTGTTGTTGTTGTTCGCCCCCGCGATTTCTTGGACGCAATCGAGGGCTCCCTCCAGGGGATCCTTGCCGTTGTGGAGGACCCCGAACTGATCCAGAATAAAGGCATCGTAGTCGAATTCGCGGAGCAGCTCCGAGATGCACGAATGGGTGGTAAAAGGTGACGAAGACGACGAGGAGGTGGAGGTGGACGACGAATCATCCGGGGTGTCATTGTGGTCGTCGCTCCACGCCGTTCTCAGGCTGCTGCTGCTAATGCTTCTGCTTCTGCTGCTAGCGCTCTGCCGAGAAAGCGTCCGTCTCCGGTCACTGGTCAGAGCCGCAACGTGCCAATGCGGGCCGGTGTTGTGTGTCGAGCAGGAATGTATATTCTGATTTTGGCTCTGGCTCTGGCGGCTGCACACCAGGGCCGTCCAGAAACAGGCATAGGCGCAGGCCGCGGCCGCCGAAGACACCGATGAATGCCGGTACGGGAGGAACAACAGCTGGCGTTGTCCTCGCTTGTTGTTGGCTCCGCTTCGATTGCATCGTCGTCCGTGTTGCTCTCGTCATCATTCTGTTGAAGGATATCCTGTTGTTACTGCTGCTGCTGCTGCTGCTACTCCTGCTTTAGTTTAGTTTCGTTTCGTTTCGTTTCGTTTCGTTTGGCGGCCCTAGATTTGGATAGTTGGTACGGTTCCATGAATAATAGTGATGGGAGTGACACCCAGTGATGATTTATTTTCGTGAAAAATTCGGAAAAAAAGTGACGTGTGTCACAAAAATGATGATGCGCGACCCAAAATAATGGACAGAAAATATTTTTTGAAGAAAAGTAGATACGAGTACTCGTACTCGTACCGCTATTACCGGTACACTACCGGTAGTCGTACATACATGGCAAACGTACCGTAGCAGTATGGATTATGGATCCATAAGGAAGGTAAGTGATGCGGTAAATCTTACATACGGTAGTACGTAAGGATCACGGCACTATCCACACGATGTCTTCTATCGATGAACAAAGCTTAACTAATGAATGGATCAAGGTATCGTCTCTCTCGTCGCCATCATCGGATCGGTCTGAACCATCGCATCGTTTCGAACGCGAACGAACTAAGTAAGTTACTGAAGTATTAGTTGCGCCAACCTCTCGACACACAAGCACCGCAATGGACGGCACCCGCCACCAACGCTGTTCGGATGCAAAAGAGTTCGGTACAGAAATACCCTCGCGGCAAAAGATGGACTGTCCAGTCTGAGAATCGAACTCAGGTTTCCGCAACCACAATGCGGGGTACTAACCACTGTACGAACTAGACAAGATAAATGGTGACATCGAGGGGATTCGAACCCCCGCCAATTAAGACAACGGCCTTAACGTTGCGCCTTAGACCGCTCGGCCACAATGTCAAGTTGCTGTGAAATCGGCCAAATTTTACGTTCAAAAATTCACAAAAAATGACCGACACCTCATACTTCGTAATTAGTACCGTATGCACCATTCTACAGTCAACAAAGACATGGAAGGGAAAGCATAATGCAAGGTTGACAACACTGCTACAAAAAAAGACAGCTGTGTTCCTTGTTTGTTGTTTAACTGTAAATATTTGTCCCATCTCATTACCAATTCAGACGCTGGTTGCAAAGTGGTCTCCTGTGGTGCTGGGTAGTACTACTAGTAGTACTAGTACTAGTAGTAGCTAGTAGATAATTAGAGGCACAAGCATGATTCTGTTCCAATGCACATGAATACAGGCATTGGGGTGCATGAAACGTATAAAGAAGCAAATGTGTTTGACTGCAATTCAAATAATAATAATAATCCATTGAGTTGGCTTCATTTATGGTGATTGCTTAGTAGTGTTTCATAGTAAGCAATATTGCTAGAAAACATAGAGCAACATTACCCTGTATCACTCCACAGTATCGTGTCAAACAATGGTCTATACTTCTATTTTCAAATCGCTATTGGTAAGAAATTGAGATAAAAGACATTGTGACCTGTATTTATTTGCACACATTTGGTTTCAGTTCACCTCTGCTGAGAAGTAGCATTAGATGCTACTTGAGACCGTAACCAGGTGTCTCAAATGTACTAACAGAAGAAACAGTGAAATATTATGTTTGTGTGAAGTTATCTGTTCTTCACCTCCTTTACCATACTGTATTTGATTCATATCTGATAACAATTTTATGTGGCAAAAGCTCCCCATCGCACTGGACTTCCATATTCCCTGATTATGTGTTCACTGGGAAAAGAGTTCTCTTCCATCTTTACTAGCAATATATGAAAAAGTGTGAAAATACCCAGAGAAACAATGATATGCATCCAACATTAACGTATAATGACCAAATTACTACTCATTTAGTTTGTGCTAGATGGACTGAAACATTGTTTCATATCCATATTCATTGTCAAGTGCTTTGAAGTGCTTGTTTCAAAACATCTCTGTTCAGATCAATACTTAGTACTGGGAAATCCTGCTCTTGATTTGCTTCCCAGGCTGACTACAATCTGAGAAGACCCCAGCGGCTTGGAAGAGTAGGAACAGGTGTTGTGGCTCACCTACTTACTAGTCACTGATTGTAGTATCAGGAGGGAAATTGAATAGCAGCTCTCCAGAGCACACCAGATATAATTTCCAGAATGAATATATAAATAGTTGCCAAACTCTATTTTTGTTAGTCCTTTTGTTGTTGCCAGTGTCATTGCCATTGCCACCGCCATTGCTCAATCTTGATCCAAGTTCATTGTTATCAAGTGAGAAAAATGAAGGGGTTCCACAATTCTTAGTATACTTTTATTGAGTAGTAGACACACCTAGTACATCAGCCTCCAGAAGCTGTTTACTCATGTGAGCACATATGTAGTAGGTGCTCGGCACATACAGAGAGGTAATTTATTTTTGCTTCCTCCCCCATATTAGTCAATGTTTCTATAACTCCAAGAATTCCAATTCCGATTCCGATTCCGATTCCGATTCCGCTTCCAATTCCAATTCCAATTCCAATTCCAATTCCGATTCCGATTCCGATTCCGATTCCGATTCCAATTCCGATTCCAATTCCGATTCCGATTCCGATTCCAATTTGATCATTGTTTGTGTTTTAAAAACATTTGGCGTCAGAATTGAAGTCAACAAGAAAACACCGTATCACACAGTAGACAATATTTGGTTGGAGCAGTCTGTCATTCTCATTCTGTGTCATTGTGTAGTAGGAGGAACAAATGAATAGTATGGCAGTACTACTACTATTGGTATTGCAAGAGGAGAGTTTTGCACAAAAATGGACTCAGTCAAAATGAATGATATCTAAGAAGCTGCTGTTTTGTACAGCAGAGCTTCTTGGTTTGCGACAATTGGCAGTCATTTTGTTGTTATACCAGCACAGATTCTTGTTAGTAAAGCACTAGTAGCATGGAAATGAATCCCTTGCCGTGAAAGAAGGATTGGCATTGTTTCACCCTCGTCTTTGTGAGCACATCGCAATCTAGTAGTCGTGTAACACGATGATGCTTCGAAAAGACAGAGTGTACGGTACATGATTGCTTGTTACCAGCTACGTTTTTGAGATCAAGTATTCCTTTCCTCTGCATTCCTATTCTGGTACGCATGTAGTGGAGGTCTCCTCGAACTCGTTTGATGATCCAGCATTCATCCCATCCCAAAAATAGATATGGCAGATCGAGCACTAAGCTATGAATAGTAAAACGACCTGTTCACAACAGACTGGGTATATATTCACATCGTATGCACGCACTGCTGCTTGCATTATTCCTAGTATTTTGTTATCTGTTTTTCGAAAAGTATGATGCGTGCACGGTACAGTAGTAGTAGTAGAGGAAGAAATCGACAAAACGAAAAAAAAGGTGCCGGATTGCGAAAACAGAAAACAGCTTTGTCGTTCGTGTCAACCAGAGTGAGTGTTGCAGCGAATGCACGAAGCATTCCATTAGAGGTTGGTCGTATTCCTACTGGGAAAAAATCAGAGTTGGTTGGAATTGTGTGGTGTAGAATTGTCGAGGAGTGCAACTATTATTGTATGGAACATCATGGTTCACCTTCACGTACACGTTCACGTACACGTGCTCGTCGTATGCATGCCAAAAATGTTATGCTCTCGCGTCGCGTCACGTCACGTCACGTCACGTTACGTTACGCCAGCGACACAAATTTACGGCCACGGGTTGGGTCCTCCTCCGCCTCCCATGGGCGTCACGCCAGGCCCGCCCCCGTTGTTGTTGTAGCCTCCCTGGGAGTTGTAATAATCGTCCCAGCTGGTGCCGCCACCGCCACCACCACCGTCGTCTGTCGCGGGCTGCGATCCATCGGAATAGTATTCTCCCTCTTGCGCTTGCGGTTCTTGTTGCTCCTGGCCGCCATCGTAATAATTCGAATAATCCGCAAAGGAGGGGCCGGGATCGTTTGATCCGTGCTGCTGTTGCCCGTAGCCATCGCCAGCGCCTGCGCCGCACTACCTCCGTAGCCCTGCGATTCCTGTCCAAAGGTGGCCGGGTTTCCGTATTCGGAAATTCCCGCCGATTGTTGTTCCTGCTCGTATCCGGCGCCGCTGCCCCAGTTGCTCGCCGGTGCTGCTTCCTGTTGTTGTTGCTGCTGTTGCTGCTGCTGCTGACCGCCTCCGCCGTATCCCTGCGCGTCCTGGCCAAAGTTCCCTCCCCCAAAGGCCGAGAGGGCCGGATCGATCTGCGGTTGCTGTTGCTGTTGAAATTCCTGTTCCTGTTGCGGCTCTAGCCACTCCCTGGGAATCCCGTCGTGTCCCCGGACGTCGTTGGAGTCGATCGGGGAGGGCACCACGCCGATGTTTTTGGGCCGAGCGTCCGAGCGGCGTTCTAGGCGGAGCTCGGTCCCGTCGATCATGTTGAAAAATCCGACCTCCTTGTCCATCTTGGAGGTGATAATGTCCTCGGCAAAAATCTTTCCGTTGATGGCCACCTCGGTTCCTCCCACGACGGTCATGTCTCCCTCGAAGACGCGCTCGACGTCAAAGGAGAATTCTCCCATGGCCGTTGCGTCCTTCTTGTTGTCGATTCCCGTCGAAAAGGTCTTGGTGATGGTCATGGCAAAGCGGTTCTCCTGGATATACCAGGTGCCGACGGCCTTGGTGAAGATCGGCCCGTCGGTTTCCATGACGTCGACCGATCCGTCCTCCTTGAGAAAGAGCTCGGTGGTGCAATTGTCGGAGTCTTCCAGTTCTTCCAGCTGGTAGTATTTGTTTTCGCACCGGATTCGGTACATCACGGTGAGTGGTGCACCGTTGTTGTTGTTGTTGTTGTTGCCGCCACCGTTGTTGTTCTTGGCGAGTGTCGATGGATGGCGGAGGAGATTGGGGACGACGAGGAAACGGGAGGCACTCGTACCCGTACCCGTACCCATCGGAGCGGAGGAGAGGCCTCGCGACACGGGACCAAAGGCTTCCGTGTTGGAAACAAGGCACACCGAAACGGCGGTCGCCGCTGCGAGCCATCTCGAGACGCTTCGTAAATCAACTATCATGGCTGTATTTGTAGTTGTATTTGTATTGTTATTATTTGTTGTTGCTGCTGTTGTTGCGTGTTGCGTGTTTTGTGTTTTGTTGGCAAATCAATAATTGAGAATCAATGATGTAGTGTTGGATTTGTGGAAGCAATAGCAATACAAGTACGAGTACGAGTACTTCTAGATTTGTGGATTGCTTTGAGGATTCCACGTAACGAAAGTTGATTGTTATGATGTGATTATTATTATTTGAATACGATAGGAATGGGAACTCTGTCTACAGTACCGGTACATGGAATACAGTATCTGACATGATCGATGTGTTCGTTGGAAACACATGATTCGATCGTTTCATTCATTCATTCCTTCACTCCCATCGATTTGAAAAAATCCTATCTTATCCTCCTCCATTGATTGAAAAAAGATCGTCACAGAATTCAATTTCGTGTTTGACGAACCGTTCCATCGACGCACCCGTGTGACAGTAAGAAGTAAGTGTTGGATTGATTCTCATTCATTCATTCACCTTATTTGATTATTATTTGAAATTTCACGCACGCTTTTTCAATGATGGATCGCGCGGAAAAACAGTTCAAAACTGAAAACCGTTATCAAGGAAGGTAAGACGACGGACCAGGACCGACACACGCCGGGGGAGCGATTCGATGAATCGATCGAGCGTCACATTATTATTAGTAGTAGTAGTAGTAGTATTGCTAGTACGAAGTAATTACGAGTACTTCGTAATCTTACCGGTACCATGTTCTTACTTTCGAGGGTCATGGATGTATCGTATCATGAATACCAACCCTGCGTTTTCGTGCTCAATACACCGAGCTTTCCGATTGGGTTTTGTTTGGATGATGGTATCCGTGATGACTTTGCTCCATTATGAGATGGGAGTTCAGTTGGGTTCCTGCAGTCATTATCATTAAAGTATTACGAAGTATTTTTTTTATTCCATCTAACGCGTGCACGTGTACCATACCACACACGATATCCTGTCCGATCCCACAAAGTCGTGTGTGCGCAGTCTGTCAGCGGTAATCAGCGAACCAACTAACTCATTCTTGTTGTGTTGCAGGAAATAATCCAAATCCTCCACCGGCGCATCACATTACAAACTATACATCGATGCATCGACGCATCGACGCATCGCAAACACAAACACGAACGCCAACACGAACGCCAACACAAACGCCAACACAAACGCCAACACAAACACAAACACAAACACAAACGCAAACACAAACACAAACACAAACACAAACGCAAACGCAAACGCAAACACAAACGCAAACACAAACGCAAACGCAAACACAAACGCCAACACAAACACAAACACAAACACAAACACAAACACAAACACAAACGCAACGCAAACGCAAACGCAAACGCAAAAAATGCAGACACATCGGTCCCCGGGCAGCAATCGCACGCACCGGTGCCGAGCAGCTTCACGGGTGGCAGGGTGGAGCCGAGCCAATCGGACGGACAAACAACCCGCTCAAGTCCAAGGAAACGAGCCGAAACAGTTCCGAACTAGTTCTGCTGAAACTGTTACAACACGTCTTTTCTACTACTACTACTACACACGCGAGCACAACATCGAACACACCGGGTGAGGCGTTGCTGTCCTGTGCGCTGCCTTCGGAGTAAAGTAAAAAGAGAGCTCGGCATTGTATTGCATGCACCACCACCACCACCCCGCAACTAGAATTGAACAGAACAGAACAGAACAGAACAGAACAAACACTCGAGATGGGTTTGTTTCAGCGAGCAAAAACAACCACGAGCCGAAAACACACTGTGGCGTATTCAAATAATGTGGAACGCGCATCGTGGCGGGATAGATGATTCATTCGCAACCGCATGGATGGATGGATACATGCATTTGATGACGGCTATCATGCCGGACACACCGAAAACGAGCGATGCGAGCACGCGTTGGAATCAAAATTTGAATCCTAGTGTCATTATTCGTTATAAATAATAATAGTATGGCAGTATTCCGTTACGTGTCGTTCCGTGTCGTTCCGTCCCGCAGTGGTTGTTGTTTTGGTACCGCATGCGTTTTGCCTCGACTGGTCGTCGGGAGTTTGATCAGTGGATCGCTGCCGTGTTTCCTTGCTCGTTGTTGTTCGTTGCAAGCGTCCGTTGCAGGCGTCTGGCACAAACAAGCGCTCCAGACCATCCAACCCACACGGCATTGCGCAATGGCAAACCGCAAGCGAACCGATCTACCGTACCCCGAGTCACATCGAGTCAAGTCAGGTCGAGTCAAGTCACGTCAAGTTAAACCACAGAACGTCTCTTGATTCGATGCCCGGAATCTCCTCCGTGAAATTTCTCGACGATGGATTCCTCGAGACATGCATATTCTAATATTCATACGGTACTGCAGAAAACGGGTTTCGTTCCCAAGGACAAAGCGATCGGGTCGGTCGACAAATCGGCTTGGTCAATGCCCCATTCATCGATCACTAAAAATAGACTATCCATTCCGATGGATTGATTACTCGTGTGTTTTGATTTCGATTTTGGTTTCATTTTCGTCCGTCGTGTAGGTGTCGAGTCTCACTGATACAATCCGGTTTGTCACTCCTTCCTTTCCGAGTTACTCCTTCTGCCGCCGCCACGGTCGCCGACCGATGAACGAAAAAATAATGATACAAATGATTCACATTATTACTACCGTACTACTGGATGCCAATGTGCCCCTCGTTGGATTCCACTTCGCCGTTGTTGGCCCTGGAACAGCAGTCGGTCCACGCCGCCACACTCGGGGCCAGGCACGCGGTATCGACGTTGCCGATGTCGTTCGACGCGCCGCCGCTGTCTTGATTCGGATTGGAATTGGAATCCGAGTTGGAATTCGAAGCCGTTGTTGTTGTTGTTGTTGTTGTGAGGACAACAACCTCCTCTCGCGCGTCGCGGATCGCGGTCATGCACTCCGTGAGGGCGTCCTGCTGCTTTCGGCACTGCACCTCGCACGCCGATGGTTCCTGGCTGCTCGTGGTGACGGGGGCGTTCATTGTGGTTGTATGTTGCAGTCCTATCGGTGCCGTATGGGAGTACGGTATGCTAAAGGGCCCAAACTGCTGCGTTGATGAATGAATCGATGGTCACGAGTACGGTACGTACGGTGCGGTTTGTGGACCGAAGACCTCTGTTTGGCTCGACCGATGGGACGAGAGGTGATGTGAAAAAGAAGAGGTACGTACTGTACGATACGAGTACTCGTAAGATACGAGGAGGTCGTACCGTACGGTAGACATCGATGAATTAATCTTTGACATCAGAACGAAACTTCTCCGATGGATGATGTGCTTTTTATGGCAATCACCAAACGCCTGGCCGCCTTCCAAAAAAGAAGAATGTTTGAGTTGTTATAAACAAAGTATATTTAAACTGAATTTCTCTGGTCGGTGACAGGGAAGAAATGCCTTGATAGCTCAGTTGGGAGAGCGTCAGACTGAAGATCTGAAGGTCCTGTGTTCGATTCACAGTCAAGGCACTCATATCACCGCATTATAACTTTTTGCTTCCCCATTCCTCGTGGTGGCATACCGTTGTACTCATACGGGATGCTTCGTGCAACTGCAGCAGATCCGCACCGATGCAGCAAGAAGGAATACTCTGCAACATCTTTTGTTTGACTCGAGAGAAGAATTCGAACTCATTGAGGGACCACTCTCTCAGTCGATTCGGTACTAATCTTGCCGTGATCAAACGTCTCGATCGAGGAAAAAAAGATGTGCATCGTTTTCCATGTCGAACAAGGTAAAGCAAAAACTTTGTCGACATGGCTTTCCCGAGACACCTCGAGTGCATTCACATACTACCGTAGAACGAAGTAATTGGCAGTGAGGACTGGATCGATGCTTGTCTGCAATGTTGTTTGGGAGCCCGCACAGATGCAAAACGAGCAAAAGCGACACCGGCAGGACTCGAACCTACGCGGGATAAACCCAATCGATTTCTAGTCGATCGCCTTAACCGCTCGGCCACGGTGTCATTGTTTCTATGTCACCAGCCCCACACCAACAATTTATAAACAACTCTAGTTTATTCCTGCTTTGGAAACAGGCGAACCCAACCAGCAACATCCTCAATCCCGGAAGGGACGACTGTCATCGTCATGTTACTATCGGTGATCACTACAGTGTATTGAATACCGAATTTATATGGAAGGATGGTAACAAGGACAACGTTTCTTTGTAGTACGACTCTATCGCAATGCCGAAGTATATTATTTTACAATGCGATGGGGGGATAGTAACAGGCCCGCACAAACGATTTGGTTCGGCAACACAGGCTTCTTGGCGCCGTTCGAAAAAATTACGAAGTACTCGTACGAGAGTACTCGTACTTCTACTTCGTTAAAAAAAAATTGAGTCACCATCATACCGTACGTTGTACCGTACTCGTACCGGTACTCGTACAATAGTACGGACAGGGGTCAACTTTACACTTTCAAAAGGTACATCCGTACACTTTTGAAAATTAGGTATTATGGTACGATCAATATATATAGAGAGTATGAACACAAAAATATCAATGGCATCCCCAGGGCGGAGCGCAGTGCCCTACTACTGCCCTATTTACATAAGCCCCAACACCCTAATACTGCCCTAATTTTATAAGCCCCCAACCCCCAACCCCTGCCCCAGTACAGTGTTCACCAGAGCAACGCGACCCCAGCCAAGTTGGCTCGGTTATATACTGGGTTCGAGGTCGGGGTGGCGGATGGGTTAGTGGCTGAGCAAATGAGGTCACAGGATCGAATTGTACATATGATCATACCTTTCGTTGGTATTGTTGTAGTTGAAAAGTGTATGGCACAAGTGTATGAATGTACCAAAAAAAGTGTGAGATTGACCCGGTACCCGATAGTACCCCGAAATAAAAATCATGCGGGTAGCTGCACGATGCGCTGTTTCAGGCAGTGATAGGCGACCGCTAGCAGTAAACTCGTCCCGTACGGTAAGATTACTCAGTAAGATACTGGGCCCTCCGGAACCCACTCACGGTACGCGCGTTTTTTTTCCTCGCGCACAATGCCGTTGATCCCCTACCCAAAATTTCTGATCCGTTGTGGGTATTGGGTGATTCCCGAAATAGTCTGGGTAGGGGCCCAGATTTTTGTATTTCGGGAATGAAAATCACCATACCCAGATTTTGGCGGGCCAGTGTGCAAGGTCTCTTTTTTGGAATGCATACGCGCGCAGGAAACAAAAAAGCAAAATTCCATGCGCGATTTTAAGAAAATCTGGTAGGGACCCAGATCCTGGTCGACGTGAGCTCACGTCGACCGGTATCTGGGTCAAAATGGTACAGAATTAAATCTGGGCCCCTACCCGCCTGCCAGACTATTTCGGGAATCACCCATTGGTTCCGAAAGAAGAAAAAAACACGATTGATACCCACCAATGTTTGAATGTCATGGGTATTGGTTCCGAAAGAAAGAAAAAAACAGGAAATAACACAGGAAAACCCACAAAAGATACCCAGGAAAGCCCAGGAAACCCCTCAAAAGATGTTGTAACTCTAAAAATTGACCGAAAGGTATAGGATGATTGAAATTTAAAGAGAAGTGAGCTCAGAGAGACGCTCTTATTTTCACTATGTATTTTGTACTGTATTGGGGCTCTCTGCTGTATTTTACGTGATAGAGAATTTCCCCGGTCTTTTCACTAGTATGGATTTCATTGTACTGATACTGCTGTCGCTGTTGCTGTATTAGCGTTGTGTTGGTCTTACTGTATTGGTCATTTGATGGTATTGGTCTTTACGAGGTTAAGTGTTTTATCCGATGGGGCATATGCTTGATTGTGGTATTTGAGATAGACGAGGAGGCCCATTTGGAATCGGTATTGATTTTACTTGATTGCAATAAGTAATTTCCCTACGGGATATCAAGTATATTCTTCTGAATTTACTTAAGCGTTCCAAGTGTTCACTTATTGATCAGGTCTTTGGATATGTCTTGTTTCTAACCGATTATCCTCTTTTGTTTGTAGCCTTAGGTGATATCGTTTTTACCACTTAAGGATTCCAAGTAGTGGAGGTGCGTTCGATTCTATTGCTTGATCATCGGAATATTCATATCTTGTTCCGCACCTCGGTCGTCGTTTCATTTTGTCGGCTTTGTTCTCGATCAAATTTGATGCCGACAAAGTCCGTATTTTTTTTGCCAACAACAAAAGATACCCAGGAAAACCCACGAAATACTAGATTTCCTTCGTCTTAGTGATTTAAACAATGACAACAGCAATTGGTGGAGTTGTTAAGTGAACGTTGAACACTAACCCTAAGTTGACAACGCAACCTTGTGGACAGAGTGTACTGCGTGACGTGGGAAGGGGTGTGGGGGGAATGATTGAAATATTACAAAAAATCTGTTTTTAACAAGTTGCCTTGGTACAAATTCTACAGTTAAAGATTGTTAAGACACAGGCCAAACATTTATTTACGGAAATGAGATGCTTTGTCTAAAAGCAATAGTAATATTTAGTGGCGCAATCATTTTTTTGCTAGCAAACTCTCGTTTTTATGGCTGCACGTAACCATAAGATTTAACCTGAATAGATCACAGAATCCTAATTTGTACGATTAAAATCTGTTTTAGATCAAGTTAATCAAGTGCACTGTATGATTCAATCAAGCACTTTTTGATTTGGGTTACTTGTACTCGGAACTCATCTATACTAGTCGGGAAGCAATTTTCCAAAACTGTGTTATTTGTGTGATGTCTTTTGGATTTTTGCCTCTCGACTTTGTTTTGCATTACTCGGAACTTGTTGTCAAGAATCATAGAATCAATTGAATCATAAAAATTAAATTGAATCATATGCCACCAAGTGCATATTATTTGTTGACAGGGGATGTGTCTCACGCACTAGACATGACAGTCTAATGTGCACAACATGTTTTTTCCAACAAATTCATGCCACTTGTGATGCAACAAGCTTGAAATTCAAGATTGAAGTCATCATTGCAAGACAACAATACCATTTCAGACTATACTCATGGAGAAAAGCCTCAGCACCATAGTACACTGTTGTGAAACAATCCGCACATTTCTGCATGCTCAATGTACAAGTGGGCTTTGTCTCCATAAAGCGACAATGATATTCCCCCCTTGAAGGTGAAGGATGGAAATGACATCTTACTATGGCTGTTGCTTTGTCTGCAAGTTTGCATAATCCAACAACACTACTACTTCCATTCTAAAAAACAATGGTAGAAAGCACTTTGTTATTGGTCTGAGCAAAAAAATTGTCATTGTCATTTTGCTGTTGTTGATGTTGTTGTTGTTGATTCCCAATTGTAAAAGAACAGAGTGTTGGTCAGAAATAAAATCAGACTTGTTGGAAATGGTACAATTTGTACATCTATGAGTCCAACTTCTTGTACTTTTGGTCATCTACTCTGGAATCAAATGGCGGTGTCACGTTGCCATCATCGTCAAAACATCATCATCGTCAAAGACGAGAGAGCCGTTGAGAAATAAAATCAGACTTGTTAGAAATAGTCCAAATTGCACATATATGCATCGGAATTAATGTACTTACAGCCATCTACTCTGATACAAATTTTTGCCATTGTCAAATCGCCATCAAATCGTGGTCGTCAAAACTAAAAATTGAAAAAATAGTTTATTTTACCCCCTCAAAAAATTAAGTTTGACTCCAGCACAGTCTGTAGTATGATTTCTTTGACCCCCTCAAAAAAATGAAGTATGACTCAAGCATTGTACGTATGAAGTATGTGTTGTGACTCTAAAAATCGACCGGAAGGTATAGGATAATTGAAATTTAAAGAGATGTGAGCTCAGAGAGACGCTCTTATTTTTACTGGGTATTTTCACTGTATCGGGGCTCTCTGCTGTATTTTACATGGTAGAGATCTTCCCCGGATTATTTGTTAGTACTGTCTTCTTTACCATCGTACCGATTCTTCTGTTGCTGTTGCTGTATTAGCGTCGTGTCGGTCTTACTGTATCAGTCATTCGATGGTATTGGTCATTGTGGGGTTAAGTATTCTGTTCGATGGGGCGTATGCTTATTCGTGGTATATGTGCTGGCTATAGGTAGGCCCATCTGGAATCGGTATTGATTTTCTTGATTGCAATAAGTAATTTCCTCACGGGATATCAAGTATATTCTTCTGAATGTACTTATGGGTTCCAAGTGTTTACTTACTGTTCAGGTCTTTGGATATTTCTTGTTTCTAACCGGTTATTCTTTTTGTTTGTAGCCTTAGGTGATATCGTTTTTACCACTTAAGGATTCCAGGTAGTGGAGGTGCGTTTGGTTCTAACGCTCGATCGTTCTTGTATTCCGCACCTCGGTCGTCGTTTCTTTCGTTTTGTCGGCTTTTTCGATCAAATTTGATGCCGACATGAAGTCCGTATTTTTCGCCGACAACAGTATGACTATGACCTGGATCTATACGATATGTAGAATGAAATCATAGACTTGAATCATACAATTGAATCATGGACTCCAGTCAAAGAACTGAATCATAGACTTGAATCATAGACTTGAATTATAGACTTAAATCATAAACTTAAATCATAGGCATTGAATCATTGCATTGAATCGTAAATGAATAATTGAAGTTAATCATTGTGAACTTGACCTACAGAATTGAATCATAGACTTTAATCACAGAATTGAATCATTGACGCAAGTCATTGACTTGAATCATGCATCATGGAATTGTAACAAATTGAATACTAGATTTGAGCCAAAGAATTGAATCATAGACTTTAGTCATAGGCTTGAATCATAGACTTGGTTTTTGTGGGTTTTGTGTTTGTTTCTTGCTTGCTTCGGCCGGTTGAGCTAATTAATTCGTGGGTTTTCCTGGGTACCCCATGTTTTCAAACATGGGTATTGGTTCCGGAAGAAATACCCATGTTTGGCAATCCTGGGTTTTTGTGGGTTTTCCTGGGTATCTGTTCCGGAAGAAATGCCCGCAAACTTTCAGGGGCACAAGTTCATTCGGGGACATTTGGGAAGCGTGCGAAAAATTAGAAAAAACGGGCATGCCACGCGAATGGGTTCCGGAGGGCCCTGGGAATAGTTTAGGAAGCTAGTGAATGGTATGGATCTGGTTCAATTTAGTACTCAAGCCTTGGTGAGATTCAAAGTGCACATTAGCTCAACAATGTGCACTTTGATTTTCCATCTGTTTGGATTTTTTAAAATAGGGAGAGGACCTATGTAAAAGCAGCGTGAAATATAAATTTTGGCTGAAGTTTTAGGGCGGGAACCCAAAATTTAAAAAATTGCACCAAGAGGCATATCAGTATCTCCTCCAAACCTCAAGAATGTGCATATGGGTACAAAGGAAATCCATAGTGTCCAAGGGTATGATATAATTGGTACCAATATGATCTCTCTCAAATGTAACCCAGGTTGTACACACCCCAGCCTATTACAACCGGCTGCAGGGATTCTATGTAGGCACTAATATCATATTCAAGACCCCAGCATCTGTCGAGGTACACATTTTTTGCTTGGTTGAGAGTAGAGTACTGGTTGCATTTTTAGCTTTCAGGAAGTTGAACTCTTAAGTCAGTTTTAGCCCTGAATTTTGACACAAGGTGCACAATTTAGGCAAATCATGATAGTGAGTGACTTGCTAATTTTGACCAATCAATTACTTCATTACACATGCAAATTTTGCATGTGCTTTTCTCTAGTACCGCTTTGCTTTTGATCACTCGCTTTTTAATTGATAAGCCAAAGAACTACTTTTTTCATTGGTTTTAGTTGGGAACTGATTATTTTGATTGCGAAGCAAGCAAAAAAAAGAGCCATGCCACGCCAGCTGAGTAGTATGGATCTCTGGAATATTCAGGCTCGCAAACTCCATGCCGCTGCACGGGTTGCAGCAGCTTTAGCTTCCTTGAATCCAAATCCCCAAGTGGTGACTGCTCCCTGGGCTGTAGTTGCAGCAAAGGATGTTGCATCAATCCGCCGTGCTCGAGGTGTTCTCCAAAGAGCAGGTGATAAAAGAGCTGCCAAACTCAACATAGAAGAGGCCAATGACTCATTGGATGACGAACCTGAGCCTCTGGAGGAAGAAGAGGAGGAGGAAGAAGAGGCTGACGACAGCAACACGCCTGCCTCCTTGGACAGTGGCACCCCCGCTGCAGCAAGTGTCCCAGCAACAAGAATTCCTGCTGCAGCACAATCCCCAAGCCCACGCCTCCCTCCCATCAAACAAGGGGATCAGTCGCTTAAAGGGAACTAGCCTCTGTCCTTCCCAATGATGTGAATGCCCCCACTTAGCTCTGAAGATACCACAGGATCTTGCTGGAGCTTATGGCCTTCATTGCTAGTCATGAAGATGCCACGGATCAGGTGTTCAATCAGGAAGAACTTAGTGGAGTTCATCCAGATGATATATATAAATGAATGTGTTTGAATGTGTATGGTAAAGAGGATCCAGGAAGCAATGATAGTCCAGTTACTCGAAGATCCAGCACCATGAGATACTGGAAGAAAGCTATCTCCTACTTCATACCTAACACTGCAACTTGGGACAAAACAAACGCGGCCGACAATCCTACCAGATCTATCATTATCAACCAACTGATCAAAGCTGTGGATAATAAGGAGACCCGGTAGCTTGGTGTTGAAACTTCTGCTGATACTGCAGGGCATTTATGCACAAAGAGTTTGCTCAGTTGGTTGAACTCGCTATTGGTAGAGATAGCCTCCCCAGCCTCCATCACATGGTCATGCTGCGAGTCCAGCCTCACTTCATTGCAAGAGGCATGCCACCTCACACATGAAGAAGGCAACCTTGCAACAGAATATGACCTATCCCAAGTACCTTAGCAGTCAGCTGAGGTGGCCCAAAATGTGCAAGATGAGGGGGATTGTCCACTGCAGCTACTGACGGGAGCAATGGGCCCTTGGTACTGTGTGCTCTTAGGCTTTCTATCTACCTGGAGACGTGATGTAGTAATAGAGGAGGAGAATTAAGCCAGTGGTGGTTGTTTACTGATGGTGATACCGACTGTACCAGGAGCTCTGCACTGAAAGCCCATAACAAGGAATCAAACAAGTGTAAGGTTGCATACCAAAATTCTCTTAACAACATCATTGAAGGTGACCAGTTTAGACCCCTTGGAAGGCAGCAACACCTAGCAGGAACTCATTCTGTTAAGAAGTGAGTTACAACTATGTCTAGGAGAGGAGGAGCTACTACAGCTGGCTGATGCTAACTACAGGGCTAGATGGAAGACAAAGTCTCTGCAAGATAAGTACTGCTGCTAGCAAGCTTTATCACAGGGGCACTTGCTTGTACCCGGAGAGGGATGATAGCAGATTAACAGATAAGTGGCTCTGTGCTTCTGTTACTCCTGCAATTTGAGGAACGTTTGGGAATGATGTTGGTGCTATCCTAGCAAAACCCTTGCTTTGAGCTTGCTTCAATAATGCTGCTACTGTGTATGTTCTCATTGGTCTGGAGCAACAGCAGATCCTTTGAAGGTATGAGCTGTTGCAAGGAACTCTTGAGGTTGGGATAAATTCATTCTGGCAAATCGAAGTGACTGCTTCCAATATTGATGACATTATATGGTTGGATGAGACTATAGTGGGTGAAGAAGGAGTCAGCGGTAAGGACCTTTGGAACAGGACAGCAGTGCCAGTGGAGGAATGTCATTTATGCCAAGCTATCCACTACTCAAGCCAATGTAGCAGAGATGAGGAACCATTAGATCTCAAAGATAGCTGAACTTTGACAACATATCTGCATCCTTACCCAGATTATTTGCAGGACAGCAATGGCTCCAGGTCAGAGAGGGGGAGGAGAAAGGAGCTCCCGTCGTGAAGAAACCAGCCTCTCTGTATGATAGACCACATACCATCTGAATGTTGTGGGATGAGTATCATAATGGCATTGGTGGGAGGAAGTCAGAAAGGGAGGAGTTCAATGCTGTAGAGCACAGACGGGTGAAGGTCAAGTATTGCAATTCCCAAATGATTTGGGGATGTATGGATATGCCCCTAGACCAGGAGAATGATGTGAACACAGCCATTGCCAAGATCAAGAGGTGCTATGGAGGGTGTACTACCATTACCCCCACAATTTTGTCCAATGTTCGAATGTTCCAGTACTAAAAACACATAGATTTCTACACAATTTTTCCCTGCAATGATCTTGCTCACTTCCGCCAGAAACGCAACCAGAATCTACACATACTAACCAAGACCTGGCCTTTTCGATTTTGCTATCAGCTTGGTTGCTTGTTGCCTTCTTCAGTCCCTTTGGTCTCCTATTCACCATTGCCGGTCATCGTTGTTGGTGGTCCTTGTCGTTGTTGAGCACAAAAACCAACACTAATTTCCTTGCATCCAGTACTAATTCTAGATACAATTGAAGTTTTGCAAATTGCTAACACTTCGATCTGTTTCCAAGCTCCTCCCCCAAGGCTCTTAAGCATATTTTTTACTCAACACTTTACACTGTTACACTCAACGTTCTTCATTCTTCAAGGTTCTTTCGAACTGTTTCCAAGCCCCTTAAGCAATTTTTTCTTCAGGTTCAAGTTGAAGTTGACAAACACATACATAACCCTCCCTTCTAGAAGGTTCCTATCCCCTGACCCTTAAGTATTTGCAAGTTGACAACACAGTATACTTTATATAACCCTTTGGTTCTTCAAGTCTCTTCCCCTGCAAACTATGAGTACTTGCGAGTTGAACTTCAAGTTCCCCCTTCTGTTCCTCCCCTGACCTATAAGTGCAAACTCACTTATAGCCCCCTGGTCCCGAAGTGTTTTTGCTTAGGGCCCTACTTTATGTCAATGTATTCAGCAGGGACAAGCTTCTGCCACTGAGTGTATAGCTCAATCTACTTTATCTCTTTGATTCTTGTTAGTGCAATTGGATCAAACGACACAAACTCACAGATGGCTTTGCGCAAAACATGATCCCAATCCACATTTACTCATTTTTGTAGATCTTGTACACTAACATATGCCGTTCCAAGATGGCCTTGCCATATCTTCATTGGAGTGGGTTCATGTGATTCAACTGTAAAAATGTGACCTGGTTGAATCCTACCGGTCTTCAGTTCCTTTTAGAACAAATCTTCCAATTGTTTGTAGTGTTTGAAATTGCCATCACTTCTTACAGAATGCATTGTGATTCATTTGTTTGTACCCAGCGCTTTACATAATTGTTCAAATGTGTAGAGGTTCTGGTTTCAGTAGTCCCTTTTCATTGTGTTGAACCATCAATAAGAATGTGGCCTACAACATAGAAAATGAAGTTCACCTTCTTGAAATACCCAGCTTCAACAAGCAACTTTGCAAGACGGAGGACATAGCTATTTTTGTTCTGCTAACCACAGTTATCCATGAGCACTGTCAATTCACCACATATTTCATCTTCTTACAGCCATCCTTTGTGTCTTAGTAACATAATAATGATGGAAGCAAGGTTGTCTCCTCCCTTGCCACCAATCCCTTTGTGGTAGGTGGACACATCTAAATTACTGCCTTCCAACAAGCAGTCCACAAGCCCTAAGGTCGCAACAGTTAACAGTGTCATGTAGTGCATCTCCCCTGGCTGTGTTGCTCCAAGATTTGACAGCTGGGCATTCTGGCAGTAGTGAACAACTAAACAATACCACTATTTGCCTGTGTTTGGCGCCATGCAAATAATCAGTGATGGGCTTCTTTGATTTTCCTATTGCAGATCTTTTGTTGGTCCGCCGTTTGATTGACATGTAACTTCCCTCCATCAGAATTTTGTTGTTCTCTGAAAGCGCTGCCTCCAGTTCCATCACCAGCAGAGCATACACATTGTTCTGTGCGACTCCCCACATTTCTCAGTTCTCCAAGAACCTCTTTGCCGTCTAGTTTCTTTTTATTCAGGAAGTATCTCTTTAAACTTGGTCTTGAGAAGCAAATATCAGCACCTGGCTCCGTAGATGTTTTGTACCTGATGTAACGTAATCTGTAAAGGAACACGTGACACTTGGTGCAAACATCCGCAGACCGAACTTACAATTTTAATGTGTGGACAATTGGTAGCCCAATGCTTCAAGAAGCATGGCCAAGAACAAATTAATTTAGACTCCCCTTCAAAGGGCTCTACAGGAGTTACTTCCAGTACTGAATCCGAATTCTTTTTCAACGTCACATTCCATCCACGCTCATAGCAAAATTGATAGTAGAGACTTCTTTTTGAATAAGATGGAGGCAACTTTACAGCACCTTCTTCCCCATCCCACAATCCCACACCAGTTTCAACACGCATTATCCTTGTTGACTGAGGCTGGCCTACTAGTAGTTCCTTAAGATCATCAAAGAAGTCAGCTAGGTCTTCAACAATATCAGAGTCATTGAATTCCCTGGGTATTGTTTGGTCTCTTGCCTTCACTTTAAGTCCATGGGGGGGGGGTTGTGTTGTCTTCAAGGTTCTTAAGGCATGTTTCCCATTTGCGCCATCCCCAATCAAGGATTACAGTCACTGTATACTTGCAAACACGCCTTTGCGACAACGCTGCAAGTACAGCATGTTTGTGTGGTATGTCCTCATCAATGAAATCAAGTTCTTCATCATACGGATTTAGAAAAGGGACAAAGAACATTCGTTTCTCATCTGAAGAAATGTATCTTAGGCAGTCCATGATTGTAAGCTGTTGGTCAACCGTTGACTTGTGAAAGAATGCCACCATGTATAGCACAATGTTGTCCCTTGCTATGGAATCCTCAAGAACCTTCAGACAGTTGCATTTTTGTCTTCACTGGTTGATCAAACACTTGCAGTTTCCATCTAATGTTGCAGCCTGGAGAGAACCTCTACATTTGCAAAAAAAATTCCCATTCATTGTGTTTGTGCCAAGTACTTAAATACGTATATTATTATTGAAGGCAGTGAGCGGATGTCATGCATGTTGTCCTCCTGCCATGTTTCAATTTGCAATTCAGATTCATTGCGGCGTCTCATTTCTTTGTTGTTTCGATTCTTGAAGCGTTTCATTTTGCCCCTCTCTTGTGGTTCCTTGTGGTCTGTTGCTTGTGTTTCAATGCTTGTATTGTTTTTTTGTTTTGATGCTTGTGGATTTGGTGTCACGACCTTGTCGGTGTTTTGTTTCATTGCGGCACTTTGATTCAATTTGTCGGGGTTTGGTTTGGATTTGTCTCCGTTTCGATTTTGCCCTTGGGGATGCACTCTGTTGTTTCTTGTTTCCTTCCTTTGTGCTATATTTCATGAGCAAATGCTGACACTGGTTGTTGTAACACTGGGTTGATAGGCTCACTTTTGTGATGTAGTAGAGGTGCTGAGGTGATGTGTAACTCACAAGGTTGCTGAGTAGTTGTAATGGATTGAAATCGTCTATTTGCAAAAAAAGGTTGTGTTTCTTTTTAACAAAAAGAAACAAGCAAGAGTATGAATAAACTCCATATCTGCACATGCTTGCAAGGATAACACGATTAAAAATTCCTATTGCTACTACTACCAACACCTACAGGGGGCTCTGTATGGGGGTCGGAGTTCAAAGTTAGAGATACATGTTAACCTGTAACAAACTGTAACTTGATAAGTATCTGGAGTTAGCAGATGTTGAACACATCAGTGGAAAGCTTAAGTAGAGATCTATCCAATAGTTACTGAAACAGCAAATTAACTTTTTTGCTTCTAGGGGGCCCAGGAATCTGGATGTTGAACATTTTTTAATTTCTACGATAAAATACTAATTTGTGGAGATGATGCAGCAGCATTCCGATATGATGTAGGTGGTTAGCATACTTGCCTTTCACGCAGGATACCAGGGTTCGAGTCCCTGTATCGGAACTTTTGCCTTTTGTGGCAACGTATCCAATACGGTAGTTTTTCATAACGCCGGCTGATATCGCACAACATACGTACGGTACCTATTATCGTCTTAACGGTATTGTACCATACGGTACTGTAGTACCTTGCGATAGTTTTCAAGGTTTTCACGATTCGTTGTTGCACAAATCGAGGTTTCAGGGTGAACAGATATGTACTCCGTCGCCGGTTGTTGCTCGCGGATGGATACGTGTGAGTGGTTTGCATCGTGTTTGGACTTTTTACTGTGATTCACGTTTCCCGGCAGGACGGATCCGGCATTGTTCCCTGTGTCGTCATCCTTCGTTTTGGGTTTCTTCTTCTTGTCCTTCATTTCCGTTTTCGTTCTCTGTTTGGATGTCGTTTTCTTTGCGACGGCGGTGTCACCATTGTCCTCGTCAAACAATTTCTTCTTTTTCTTCTTGTCCCTCATTTTCTTTTTTGTTTTAATGGCTTCAGCTGATTCATCTCCATTTCCATTTCCATTGCCACAGCAGTCACAGTCACCTGTTCAGAGAATTTGACGTTTCTTCTCGTCTGCCAACAACAAGTAGTACTAGAATAAGACCAGCTAGTGTCTGCGACCTGGACACGTTTGTCAAAATCAAAGTAAGAGTGCCTCATCCATTTGACTCCCCCCCCCCCCCCCCCCCCTCTCCCAACTGCAAAAGCATTGCTGAGTAGTTGAGCACGATGCTCATAATTACGGCAACCCAATAGTTTTGGTGCATTCTTCATAAAACTTCCACTGATATGAAAGATATCTGCCTTGTCAAGATAATCCATTTGGCCATGAATGTAAAGGGTTAGTAGTAATAGCTTGTTCAATACATAAAGGGTAGCACATCCTGGTTAAAAGTCTTCATCAGCTTCTTTGAACTTCTCTCCATTGTATCCTTGTTTCAAGTTATTTCCTATGTTAAGCCACCAAGCCTGACAATCATTTTTGCCTACAAGCTTTGGATGCTGGAGGGGAAGCAATCCTGAAGAATTTGAAACAATGGTTCAATATATCTTATGGCAGTGTTGTGGCTTAACCTCTCTGGTTTTTCTTGGTTCCAGTCATCTTCTTTATGCCATCATTTGGGAATTAGGCTAGAAGTTAGCCATCTATAGTAGTGATCAGTAATTATGTAAACAATGTTGTCATTTGCAATGTCAATGTAAGTTAGGTCCTTAAAGTTCTTCACGTGCCGTAAGCCTAGATGTTGTTGTCTTGCAATTCATGTATGACTTAACAATGATACAATTGGTCTTGCCATTGCTTTCCTTGCTATTTTGATTGCCATTTTGATCAACGTCCCAATAATGATTGACGTTATGGTCAATGTTATTGCTGCTTTTGTTGTTGGCATCCTTGTTGCGCTTGCTGTTTCTGCTGCTTTTGTTGTTGCCGTTTCCATTGCTTTCATTGTTGCCATTGCCATTGCTTTTGTTGTTACCATTGCCATTGCCATTGCTTTTGTTGCGGTTGCGTTTGATGTTACCATTGTGATCATTGTAGTTGCTTTGTTTGTTGTGGTTGCTTTTCTTGATGGTGCTGTTGCGTTTGTTGCTGTTGGTTTCAATGTTGACGTTGCGTTTTGTTGCAGTTGCTTTTGATGTTGCCGTTGCCATTGCCATTGCCATTGCCATTGCTGTTGCGTTTGCTGTGATTGCTTTTGTTGCAGTTGCTTTTGATGTTGTGGTTGCTTTTGCCGTTGCCCTTGCCGTTGCAGTTTACCATTACGATCAACGTTGTTACGATTGCCATTGCTGCTAGCACTGGCGCTAGTGTTGATACTCAAAATACAGCGTAAAGGCTAGCACTTGATGATACGATCTAGTGTTTCTGAGACTAGAATAATCAATTCACATACAGTTTCCACTAGATTTAATATTCCAAGTTATCGGACGTAGGCTCTATCACACACTCATGTGTATCACATTGATGATGTGTTTAGGACACTTCTATCAGACCTCATTGACATTTTCTTCTTTTTAGTATTTTGGTAATTTGTGTTAGCCCAAACCTTAACCTCCAACAGCTACTACTAGTACTACTAGTAGTACTGGTGGCATTACGATTAAAATATCTTGTTAACATTCTTTCTTTTTGACCGTTGAATCCTTCTTGAGTAGTATGATGACACCAGAGGTGCAAACCACCTAGCAGGACGTACTCACAAAATAAAGAAGAAGCTTCTGTTTGGAAATAGCCAACAAGTTCAATGACAATACACCTAGTTCGAACTTGTATTTTTTTAACTTGTGTTTATTCCAACTTAGTCGGCTTTTTCTAATGCACATAAATGCATGCACATAATTGTAGTAATGCGTCATCATAGGTACGGTACTACTAGTAGTAAGAAGTTACTACAGGTGGGGTGTTTGGGAACCGGTGCATGGACAGGACGGTATGACAGATCCGTATGAAGTTTGTTTTCCGATTGCGTATTTGTGTGTACGTACCGGTATTTGTGAAAGCGAAAAGAAGGAAAGCGGTACGAGTATCGGTATCTACCGGTACTTTTATTGGACCAACCCATTATCATTCATCATTGTCTCGTTCCAAACCACCACAATCCCTCACCGCCATGGACCACCGGCACGGGAAGAGACGACGGGGAATCTTCCCCGCGCGATCGTCTGTCCGTTCGCGGTCTGTGCGCATCGTCGTCGTCGTCGTCGTAATCGTCGTCGTAATCGTCGTTGGGATCGGAATACTCGCCGCTGCTGTGGTCGGAAATCAAAGCCACAACAACGACGGTGGGGCGACAACAACGGGAACTGGTGTTCGGCATCGCCGCGGTAGATGGATTTTCGGTTTCGCTTTCGGGTTCCCTTTCGCTTTCGCGTCGTGGGGGAACCTTCCCAAGGATCCTGGCCGACCGAGCGGACCGCGGGCTGGTTGTTCCTCTCCGCCACACAGCAAAACAACGACAACGACAACGACAACGACACGGAGGAGAAGAAAAAGAAGAAGAAAAAATCGCGGAGGCTCGTCATCAATCCCAACCTAAATCGCGATTTGTTTGCGGGGGGAGGCGTGGCGACCATCACGTCGGACGGGGTGGTCAAGGTCGCGCCGCCAGACCCATCCGCAAGCGGCAGGACCTCCTCTAAGCTGGGGGTTCCGACCAAACCGTCGCGCAAAAAGCAAGACAGCAACAGAAGCAACAAGCGCCTCTCGGCCAAGGCGGAAAAGCTCCGAAACCAGCGGACGGCGGGGGGTACCATCAATTCCAATTCCAATTCCAATTCCAGCCAAACGTCGCGCAGCGCCTCCCCCGCGGACGAGGACGTCCGCATCGCTACCGCGAAGCGCGGGTCCAAGACCGTGACGATGGTCCAGGGCATGGCTGCGGCGAGCAACGACGAGCGCAAGCGGCTGCTAAAAAAACTCAAGGCGAAAGTCGGAGGGGGAGGGACGGTGGTCGAGGGGGTGCTGGAGATCCAGGGATCGCACGCCGAAACGGTGCGGTCGGTGCTGGTGGCCGAGGGCTATGCCAAGGCCAGGGTGATCGGTGGCGGGAACTCCAAGAAGAAGAAGAAGAAACCGAAGAAATGACAAGAATACGAGAATGCTACCCAGAAACCATGCGAATGAGAATGCTACTGCTACTGCTACTGCTAACAATAACAATAACAATACCAACGGAGGGTTCCTGTGTCCGATGCGGGGAGTGTACAGTTTGCATGCATCGATTCGAACACTGCTACAAACCAGCATCGTACTAATAATTTAGTCCACGCCAACACTCCTTTGTCCCGAACACGATCCTCTCGACGAAATAATAGTGAAAGAACGAGGAATCCTCCGATGCATTCTAGTAGATAGGAACCCAAATGGGATGCAAGCGATGCGATGCGATGCGATGCTGTCTGCGGACCCCAACCGCAGCCATACCCTGTAATAATATCGCTTGTCCCGCATTCCGTACTCGTACTCGTACTCGTAACCGTACCGGTGCAGCAACGCCACCACCCGACTTGCGTCGCTTCGCGTCGTCTCGCGGCACATCCCATCCCATCCGATCCCGTCGCATTCCATCCCATCCCATCCGATCCCATCCCGTCGCATCACCAATCCGTCGGAACGATGCCACGGACAGCAAGAGGCGAATACGACGACGAGGGTATTGCGTCCCTGACGAACAACGAGAACGAGGAACGGCAGAATGCCAACAGCATGATTCCTTTATTGTTGGCTCCAATGTTGTAGAAGTTTAAGAATCAAAGATTGTTTCCATCAGCAGAGCAATCAATGACACCGTGGCCGAGCGGTTAAGGCGATCGACTAGAAATCGATTGGGTTTATCCCGCGTAGGTTCGAGTCCTGCCGGTGTCGCTTTTGCCAAGCCCGGGGTCGAAGCGTCGATCCGAATCCGTTTTGGACGAGTCTGCCTCTCTATCGTTCGTTTTGTATGTCCAGAGCTTTCGTTCATTCGTTCTCGATGTCACAATGTCATAATGTTACGACGAGGGGTGCTTGCTTGCTTGCTTCCCTCTTGACGGATCGCGTCGAATTCTTGTTGTTTTCTCCCAGAATCACTTCTACTAGTACGATTGGTGAAGGATAACAAGAATTGCAACGATCGTCTTCATCGACGGGGTCCTTAGTATGAAAGTTGCTTAATGTGGGCCGATCGGATTCGCAAAGGAACTACCGTATGGTATGTACACTGCTTCTGTCCTAGCACTGTTACCGGTAGCCCAGTTCGCAGCGGTACTAGCATTCTTTCTCCAAGTGAGCAAACACACACAACATAAACAGTAAGATTACAATATTCGTACCATAGTACATACCGCCAGTACAAGTACCAGCATACCAATTTCCTTCCGTCGAAGCCGCGCCATTCAACCATTCCGCATCCATCATCGTCACTTGCGGCGAAGGATCGAGTGAGTCGATTCAGTCCGTACAAAATCATCGAATCAGTCCCGCGTTCTTTGGTTCGCTAGTACGTGTACGTACCGTAGTTACTGTAGTACGAGTACGTAATCTTACGGAGTACCGGTAGTTAGTTCCAAACTCGTGAAAGAGTGAAAAATCTTGGATCTTGAACTTGTTGTTGTTCTTGGGTCAAATTATTTGGTATTGATACCGTACGTACTCATACCGGTACAAGTCCCGTACCGGTACGTATTCTGTGTCACACTAGTATCCTTTCCGTAATCAAGAGCCAACAACCAAGATTTGCGGTACGAAGTAGATCGCTACAGGAGCATTCACAGATACGCTTGCTACTACTCCGGGGTATACCGTACAGCTGCATCCAAAGACAAGCCCTGTTCGCCTGCCATCGAAACAACACAAACACCATGTTGTCGCTGCAAGGAACCAAACAAAGAGCAAACAGAAACAGAGGCCGCCCGGGGTCGCGTCTGCTGGCGGCAGTATCGACACTGCTGGTAGCATCACTGCTGTGCGTCGTCTTTGTCGAAGGCTTCTCGTCGTCGTCGTCGCAGGGACGGGTGATATTCCCCCCGTCGTCCTCGTCCTCGTCCTCGTCCTCCTCCTCTCGCCGTTTCGCCACGAACAAAAACGACAACTCAGATGAACTGCGGGAAAAGGCCGCGGCACTCCGCCGGGAGGTCGAGGAATTCGAGGCCTCCAAGCAGCAAGAGGTGGACGCACTCAATCAAAAAGCCGCCGCCGAGCAACAAAAGAGGCAGGATCGCCGTCTTCGGTACTCGGCGGAGGTTCCCATTCTCAAGGGGGACGGGACGGTATCGATGGAGCGCTGCGATTTTGCGCCGAGGCTGGTGGCGCCCGCGGGCGACACCGACACCGACGGCGACAGCAACACCGAACCCGAGCCGATCTCGCGGATCCTCGCGTTGCAGGCCCCCCTCCCGCTGGGGATCGTGCTGGGGCAGGAGGACTACGATTCCTCCAACAAGAGCTACTACAAGGCAACGCCCCCGATCACCGTCGACGACCTGGCCGAGACCGGAAACGCGGCTTCCGCCGGGATCCGGCGCGGGGACGTCCTGCGGGCCTGCACGGCCTGCCAGGTCACCATGGAGCAGCCCACCTGGCAGCTGCTGGCGGGGGGCATCGGGCGGCCCAAAACGACGCGGATGATGGTGGGAACGGACGACAAGGCACTGGAGGAGGTCCTGGAAACGATTGCCTCCAACGGGATGGATCCGGAGGGACGGAACGTCTGGTTGGTGGTGGAGCGGCCGGAGGACGACGGAACCACCGGCGTGGGCGTGGACGACGGGGAGCGGGAAGAGGAGGAAACGAGCTCGGAGCAATGAACAAAGCCGGAATCGGAATCGGAATTAAAATCAAAATCGAAACCGAAACCGAAACCGAAAGAAAACAAAACAATAAAGCACAATTGGACAAGACCCAATCAACCAGCTCGGGAAGCGATAACGACACTGACAACGAAATCGGAAGGAAGGGATTGCCGTCAACGGCAATCCAATTCCATTCGCTTGGAGCGTTCGGTACTAGATCCGTGCACAATACAGCTCCTACCTTGGTTCCGATTGCGTCGAAAGGGAATGACGCAACGGTAGTGCGGTTGGGGAAGCATCTATTTCAAGCCGAACATCCTAAGTTAACGATGGAATTATTGATTTGAATACAAGACCCAAATTCGGTTGGCAGTGCGTAACCCCTGGTTTGCTAAACAATTAGAAATAATCATAGGATTTATTTACTCGTGCCCCGCTTGGTTCGATGTGCTCCCTACTCGACTCGACTCGACTCGTCAACAACTAGCGGGGACGGACCGTTTTTCCTTTTTGCTCTTGCCGCCGATTCCACCGAATCCAAATCCCCGAAAGAGGCCCAGTTTCTTTTTCGGGGCCGTCGGTACGGTTGGGGACGTTTGCGATTGGGGTCGCGATGGTGACTGTGACTGTCCCGACGCTGTGGTGGATGGCGTGGTCGGCGTCGTTGCCGACGTGGCTGTGGACACCGAGGCCACCGTCGAGGAGGAGACACGTCGCTTCTGCGACTGTACCGGCTTGGACGGATGCCTCGGTTGCGGCTGCGGCTGCTGGTGCATTTGTATTAGCGAGTGCATTTTCGGCGCTTGTTGCAGCTGGTGCATCTGCTGGTGTTGCATCTGTTTCTGGTGTTGCAGCTGTTGATGATGCATCTGTTGCTGGTGTATTTGTTGCTGGTGCTGATGCATCTCTCCGGTCACGATCATCTTGTGGTGGTTGGCAACATTGGCTTGTTGTTTTCGGATCGACGGCTTGAGTGGTACTCCCGTTCGCTTCGCGTTGGTATTGTTATTGACATTGTTATTGTTATTGTTGTTGGTATTGTTATTGTTATTGCTGGGACGGCCGGGATTGGGCCGGGCAAAGGACACGCGGTGCAAATCGGGGGGAGGAACAAGCTTCTGCCGGGCTGGGGTCGTGGATGGCGGCGGTCCGACGCGTTTCGGACCGACCGTTTTCATGACTCTGCGGCCCAGCAGGCCACCACCACGCCGGACGAGGATTCGGGGATTGGGGGACTTGCCTGCCGGATGTTGCTGCCGCTGGGGGTGCGCTGGCGGAGCGTTCGTCGTCGTGGGAGCCTGGGCACCCTCGCTTTCCACGGTGGTGGGTCCGGCTCCAACCGATGACGCCATCGGCTGCGAGTGCGAGATGGAGCCAGAAAAGCCCTGCCCATGGGAAGATGCCAAACTCGCGGTGGTGGGGGTGGGCATTCCAGGACGGTGGTACACGACCTTTTCCAGTTCTTGTTTTTCCGACAGAATCTTGTAAAAATCGTTCTGGAGCATCTTGTATTGGTCCATGACGTGCATCAGGTTGTCCTTTTCTTCGCAGTGGCGCTCACACGCCTTTTCGAGCTCTCCCTTCATGGCGTTAACGTTCGCCTGCGCCTGTTTTAGTTCCGCCGCAATCGATGTCGCGTCGATTGCATCGTTTCCCTCTCCTTGCGTCTTTGAGGGTGGCCGTTGTTGCTGTTGGGGTTGTTGGGGTTGTCGTTGTCGCTGTTGTTCTCCCGCCGCCAGGGCTTGGTGCTCCCTCTCGAGCTCCTTGTACTGATAGATAACCTCCCTGAGCGCTTCCTCCCGCTCCACCTGCTTTCGGCGAGCGATTTCCGCGGCTTCCTTGGCCTGCTGCAGTTCGAGCCGAATCCCGTTGATGCTTTCCGTGCTGTGATTGCTCCTGCTGTGGTCCTGTGGGGATCGCACCACCTGAGCGTTGTGTGGTGGCTCCGCGTCTTCCGTGGCAGTGCTCGAATTCGAATCCGAAGAACGGTGCATGTTTTTGTCGTCACGATGCTCCAAAGAAACCCTTGAAGCAGGAATGGAGTCGTCCACCGTGGTTGTGTCGTCCGTGTCTTGATCGCACATCGATTGCGTCAAGTGGCTCACGTCGAACGAAACCTTGGGCTCGCATCCGTTGCCTTGGATTGGATCGTGATCGACCACGTGTGGTCTTTCGTGCAACTCGCAGATCGGCGCTGGACGAGGTTCCTCCTCCTCCTCCTTGACCGACGTTGTCATGATATCCCAGAGAAGCCCTCTACCGTCATTGATGTCTTTCTCGAATCGACTAGAAAACGTCGTATTGTCGTCGACTACCGTCTGGTCACAATTGGTTTCCTCTTGTTCCTTCAAATCCTGCAAGTGGCCCAACACCGTCTTGACATTGTGATCAATTTTCTGCTGCTCTTTTCGAGCTTTGTCCACCCACGACTTCTGCCCCTGCAAATCGCGTTTCGAGCACTGGACCTTGAGTTCCGCTGCGAGAACTTGCTTCTGGAGAGAATCGACTCGGTTCAAAGCCGGAAACATCGGATGCGTCACGCTCGACATGGCGATGCTTGGTTCGCAGGATGCACCATCGCCTTGGTCATTGTTGTGTGGAAAGGCTATATCGGTTGGAGGCGTAGGAATCTCGCTTGCTTGGAGTTGTTGGAACTCTTCTTTCAGATTCTTGTACTTGAGATCCAGCAAGCGGACTTCCTTTTCGCGCGTCTTGGTCTTGATTTCTTCGGTACTGATGTACACCTGGTTCGCAAAGTTCTCATCTCGGAGACGTTCTGCTTCCAAACGGGCATGTCTTACCGTATCATTCGACTGGTTGCCTCCGACGGAAGCCTCGTTGTATGAGACAGTTGTCTCGGCTGCTTCCACCACGGTTTGGGTATCCGTAGTGGAGAATCCCAACGCAGAGGGCGACGCCGACTTCTGGTCTCCTTTCACGGATTGGGACTTCGTAGTGGAAAATCCCAACTCAGAGGACGTCACTGTTTTCCCGTCTTCTTGTATCAATGATGCCCTATCTGCAATCGAAAATCCCAAATTACAAGGCAATACTGATTTCTGGTCTGCTTCCATCGCGGATAAGGTATCTGCTGGGGAAAGCCCAACATCACAGGGAGAGACTGATTGCTTGTCTGCTTCCATCCCGGACAAGGCATCAGGTATGGAAAATCCTAGATTATAAGGTGGTACTGATTTCTCGGCTGATCCCATCACAGATTTGGTGTCTGTCATTGAAAATCCCAACTCAGAGGGTGCTGCTGATTTTTCGTCTACTTCTACCACGGACACGCTATTTGTCGTGGAAAATCCCAAATCAGAGGGTGAAATGGAGTATCGTGAGAAACTGCAACAGGACGAATACACGTCAGGGAGTCGCGACGGGTACATTTCGTCGAGACCTGATACAATAGTTCGACGCAAAAGGGAATTCTGTACCCTTTTGAAACGTTTCTTATGGAGCAAGAGGTCCGAAACTATTATGTCGTTCCAGTTGCTCGTATCAATTCCAAGTTTTTCTGTGTTTTTATCGTCTTGGTGTATCGTATGAAATCGTGGTAATCTGAAGAAGCAAGATTTGACTTCACGAAATTGTACGAAGTGATGCAAGACATCGAAAATCTGAGCGATTTCGAAGATGTCGCTATTATCTCTTTCTGTTTCTTCTTTGTTTTCAGCTTGCTGTCCTTCTGTTTCTTGAGTGATTATCTTATTATTCATCTTTTCTACGTACTCCTCAACTCTTTCGTTTATCGTTTCAACAGTTGCCTTTCGTTCTTGTCTTGCATTCAAACTTTCGGTGGTTGAAGTGAGGAACGACACCTCCGAATCGCATTCTTTGTTCTCATCATAGCCTATCTTTTGCAAGATCATGTCGAAATCACGCTTGAACAAAGAGTCTACATTCGATTGACTCATTAATTTTCTTTGATCTTTTGCTTTCGAAGCCTTTGTCTCCGATTTCTTCTCGAAATCTTTAATGCGATCCAATACTGTCCCCCCCCCTTCAACTACGGAATCTTCCCCATCGTCCCCAGATGAATTTCCTCTATTCTTCAGAATGGATATGCTTTCTCTCTGTTGAATCAACGACTCAATCTTAAGCAAGGAAGCCTGATACGACGCTGCGAGCTCGTGAAAGGTATCCTTTACGTTCTCTTTCACGTCTCTACTCTCTATTAATTCTCTATCTTGTCTTGCAGCACGTTCTTCGAGTTCTTGTTTGGTTTTTAGCAGTTGATTCATTTTTTCGTCTGAGTGTACCTGTTCTTGTTTGAGCCTCTGGTTTAGTTCCACTTCGAATTCTAATCTTCCAGTAGTTTCTTCCAGTCTGGATTGCAACTGGTTCGAACTGTCTTTTAGTTCTTGCTCAAATCTCGTCACAAGCTCTCGGAGTTCTACATTGGATGTTTCCAGACGCTCTAGTTCTGCTCTCGAATCTTTCTGTTCTTGAACGAGTTTTCGGTTTATTTTGGTTTCGATCTCCAACCGTTCGACAGTTTCATCCAACTGAACTTGGAGCTGATCCGTTCTCTCTTTAGATTGCGATTGAATTTGGTCGATCTTTCGTTTCGTTTGTTGTTGACTATCAAGCTTCGTGACCGCCAATACTTTATCGAGTTCATCGATCTTTTTTTGACAGCTGCCTATTTTAGATTCGTAGGCCTTTCTCAATTGCTCGTACTTATGGATTGTGTTTTGCTCGTTTTTGCCACGTTCTACCAACGCTGCATCGAATTCCCGTCGAAGATTCTGGTATTTGGCAGCATCGCTTTGTCGCAACTCCCCCAGTTTTGCCACGGTGACTTGATGATTTGCCTTTGTCTCTTCTAGATCACGTAGGAGTTTCTCCTTTGCTTCCTCGTGCACTTTGATAGCTGATAAGTATTCTTGTTTGAGTGCATGGAATTTCCCTTTCCATTCCACTATCATGACCTCTCTTTTCTCCAATTCCATATTGTGCTCTGTTGTAATTTTCTCCACGGCCTGTCTATGTTCTCTTTCGTTTTTTTCCGCGGCTTCCTTGCTATCGCGAGATTCGGCCTCCATGGCACGGATCTTGAGAAGACTATCCTTGTAATGCATCTTTGCCTCCAAGGCGTCCTCTTCCACCTTGAGATGGATTTCCAAAAATGTGTCGTATTCGTACTTTAGATCGTCATACTTCTCTTGAATGTCCTCAAGTGCCTTGACGTGATCTTTTGCTAGTTCGCTGATACGATCTCGATGAATGGATTCCATGGCATCGCATTCCACCCGAGCTTTGTTGATTCGATCCTCCAGTAACTTCATCTGATTCCCACTTCCATCGTTTCGTTCTTTTCCGGTATTTCGCGACTCTTTGAGTTTTTGTTGGAGAGTTTCGATCTTGAGAGTATATTCTTTTTCGAGGTCGTCGTATTGTTGCCGCAAAATGTTGTTCATGTTTGACACATCATCGAATGCCACCTTGGAAGTCTCATTCATAGAGGCTATTTTCTCGTTGTAGTTTGCCTCTAGCTCGGCATGCTTTGCTGTTGACGTTGCCAAAAGTTCCTCGTGCCGATCGTTCAAGGCCGTGAACTCAGCTTGCAATGCCGTATACTGAGCTGTGACCTTTTCCAATTCGAGCTCGATCCTAGCTGTTTCCTTTTTGGCGTTTTCTATTTCTTGGTTGTTGCATGCAGCGTTGTTGGTGGTATACATACTCGGTCGTCGAATGGTCCTGCGTCGTTGTTTCAAGTCGTTCTTGAGACGTTCAATCACATCGAGGGCCTTGTCAAAATTTTCCTTTAGATTATCGTATTCTTCTGGATCGATCCTATTCCTTGGCGGAGCAGCAGTAATGGGAGGGCGAGAAGTTGTATTTGGTTCTTCCTTCTCAGGCTCTTCACCATCAAGAGAAGGAGGTTCTTCTAGAGAGGAAAACGACGAAGCATCCGAAAAATCGTCGTGGTCGCTCCTGCTGTCATCCAGGCCAGTGTCGCGGATACCCTTCTCCTCGCTGCTGTTGGCTTCGTTGACGGTAGACAAAGCTTGGTTAACTCGAGAAAACCGCGAATCACGGTAACTATCGAGCATCCTAGAGTCTTCGGTGGCATCGTCGGTGGCATCGTCTGTCATAGAAGATAGCTTGGTGTCGACCACAAATTCCTCGTAGGACACTTCCTTGGACGCTTCTTCGTCGCAGGTGGCTTTACCAGAGGTATACTCCGACATGTGCTGTTCTCCGTTCTTTTGTTGTTGTCGTTGTTGTTGCTCTTGCTCTTGTGCGTCGCAAAGTTTTGCTTGCAACGAGGCAATTTGATCGTTCAGATCGGCATTTTCTTCCATTAGCGATTCTATTCGTTCTTTTTGCACCGCGTACTCTTGTCGTAGAGGTTCACCGTCTTTCAACACTCGATCGATAGTTTGAATCTTTCTCCGCACATTCTCCAGTGGGGCATCCTGAGGAGCTCCGGCAAATGGCGTGAGGGAATCGTCGTAGTAGCGAACACGGTTCATCTCGACAAACTCAGTCTCAGCCTTGTCGTATTTGATGTCGATCTGATTGAGCATGCGGATAATGTCACTCATCTCTAGCAAGAGTTTCCCGTTCTTGGTTTTTTCTTTCTGGAGTTCTGTCTTTTGAATTCTCAGACGTTCCGTTTCTTCAACGAGATCGGCCAACTCCAGGGATTTTTCCATGAGCTTTTCCTGGACCTTATCGCTCCTGCGGGAGGATATCATGTCGGAAAGCTGAGCAACCTTTGCGGATCGTGCCACACATTGTGTCTCGAGGTTCGCAATCTTTGTCGTGTGCTGGTTGCGTTCCTTGTGCAAGGCCCGGTTGGATTGTCGCAGGGCCTCGACCTCGGCATCGCGCTTGGCAAGTTTTTCTTCCAGCTCCCGTGCCAATTCCGCATAGAGATCGGTTTGTTGTTGCAAAGACTCGAGTTTTTTGTCGTTGTTATTGCTTTTGGTATTGGTTTTGCCAGTGGCCCTGCTTTTGCTTGTTCTACTCTGGCTTGGATCGTGGTTCGAGGATGGTCCTGTTCCAACATCGTTGCGAAACGGATTTTTGTATTGTCGTTGACCAGTGCCTTCTTTTTTCTTGCCATTCCTCGACACGTCCCTGTTTTTCTCATCGAAGCTGTACCCCCGCATACTGCTTCACTTTCCTAGTTTGAGCCACAAGGAAACCCCTCGGCCATTGTGGTTTGGTATGGTATTATACCAGGCTCCCGCTGTTAGATTCAAATTCCGTGTTGATGACTTCTTCGGTAATACACGAGTTCTATTATTCTTTTGAACGATCATTAATGGGCAGTACGTGTAGCTGTCGAGCGCTGGGACGAATACAAGAAAACTTCCTTTCGTTCGAGTGTTGTTCGTTGCTACTGTAGACAATTTTTTCGTTCGTAGCCGAGTCTCGTTCGGGACCTCTTTTCTGTCGATGATATGGGAGTGACACGATAGCGCACCTTCGGGGGGTGGGTCGTTTTTGTGAGCAAAATTTTTGTCTTCCGATCTCGGCCAACGCATGCAAGATTCAAATTTTCAACATTGTGAGGTCAATACCTTACGTACCGAACATACTATCAAAACGTAAGGAGAAATGCAAAAGGCTGTTTATTGTTTTGTTTTGCTCATGTTTCCTTCGGTCATGAGTCACGGAGATAAAATACAATTAAGCTCAATATTGGAATGGACTATCATGTAAGTGCTAGACATTGTTCTGTTTTTTGGTATCGTCCAACTTAATGGACGAATTTTTCTGTCGCGCTAAAAAAGGAGAATCGAGAATCTGTTTCTCAAAAATCGTGAAACGAATCACAATCTTGCGACCAAACCGTATGAAACCGTATCTTAACAGCTGATTGCAATACTCGTACGAAGTTCTTGTTTTGGCACAAATTGGAGGATAGACTTTTCTTTCTTTTTATTGGATCTGGGCAACAAGTATCTTGATCCACGGTGCTTATGACCCTGTCTCAGACTTATTGTGGGAAGCAACGGCGAATGCAGTGCACGCAAATCTTCCGGACACTAGGAATGATGAACATGATCGGTACAGTAGTTTGTATCGACAACATTGAAAAGGTCTAATGCCTTTCGCAATCAATGTCATGGTACTTGATAGTGATACCGATACACTTGCCAGTACATAGTACATTGTGCAGTGAAAACGTAAAAAGCTAATAATTTTCGACTAAACTGTAATTTGTTAAAATGGATGCAGTACACGAATGCCTCCGTATGCTCGCCAGAGCGAGACTCATGCGGACGGGGCCGCTTGAAGATACGACCATGGCTGCCGAATTGGTTCTGTTTCGATTCGATACCAATGCAAACCAACCAACCGACCAACCAACCGAAATTCGTGAACACAAATTAGTCGCTCGTGATGCAAGTTACAAATCAGCACGCGGCGATAACTCGAGAAGGCGCTTTTCTTTCGTTTCTTCCAGCAGCTCGCGCCGGCTTTCCGCCTCGTTCCATCGCCGGACCGAGAGCTGGTAGTCCTCGTCTTCGTCTTTTTCTTCTGGCGTCATTGGTTTCGTCTCCGTTTGCTTTGGCCGGGCGCGACCCCGGACACGCTTGGTCCGAGCCCGATCCCTCCACGCCGGGGGGACCATGTCCTCGGGGAGTCCAACCGGTTGCCGAAAGGCGTACTCGATCCAGTGGTCCGCGGAGTGGGGTCTGTCGACAAAGGTAATGCCTTCCCGGGGAATGTCCGTGAGGTAGTATTCAAAGCGCTTATAGATGTGGCAGTCAAAGCCAATCGACGTGTTTTCCTCGTGGGTGTCCAGGAGCTTGGCGGAGTAACGAGTGGGATAGGAGCTCCCCCCCCATTTGCCACTAGTCAACTTTGTATCCCGAAAAACCGGCATTTCGTCGTCGTCGTCGTCGTCAAATCCATTGTTCTTATTAAAGTCGTTTTCCTCTCCCTCAATGTACGGACGGCGTTCCGTCACGACGCACGGGAGCAGGCAGCCGGCAAGGGGCTGCAGCTGGTTGTACCAGCTCTCGTAGGTGATCGGATCGGCTTCCATGTCCATGAAATCTTCGTTGCTGAGCCAGTCCTGTTCAAAGTAGCAGGCGGTTTCCAGGTTGGATGGATATGGCCTTCGGCGCTGTTCGTTGACGGTCAGGACCTCGTGCGTCTTGTATATTTCGTTATAGTCGTTGGCCGTCACGTATCCCGAAAGGGGAATGGCCGTCATTGCGTTTTCCGTTCTCTTTTGCCGGTGCTTGTGTTTCACGTGCGGGGCGTGCGGGGTATCGTTCACCACCCGGCCGAGCAGTTCCTCTTGCTCGCGCTGCTTCTTGCGTTCCAGTTTCCGGTTGGCCTTGTCGTTGGCGTGTTCGGTCTTGATGGCTTCGACGGCGGACACCCAATCGGTGTGGTGCTGCTTCATGGCGTCGTCCCAGGCCTTGCCGTAATCGATGAGGATTTCTTCGTTCGCGTTGATGGTCCGGGTGGCCACCAGATCGATCATCAATCCCATTCCGTGTTTTTTGACCACCTCCAGCGAGTCCATCTCCAGCAGCTCCTTGTGGTGGAATTGCTGCCGGCGTGTCAGCGGCTTGCCGGCGGCCTGTGCTTCCGTGTAGGAGTCCGAGTGCCACCGAATCTTGGCGTTTGGCTCGACCGGTTTGGTCATCACGGAGGCGTCGGCACCGTACCGACCGGCGTGGTTGACCGCGGTCAGGAGCGGTACCGTCGGCAGCCACAACAGGCTCGATTCGGGATGCCCGTACATGTAATTCAACAAGAGCTGTTGCTTTTTCGGCGGAAGGCCTTTCTTCTCGTAGTTTCCGTCCAGTTTGGCGTCGTCGTGGAGTTTCTTGTACTTTTCTCGGTCCATGTGCATTTCTTCCCGGTGGACGGGAATCATCGGCGACGAGGTCAGGACCTCTCCCTCGCTGAACCGCCTCTTGGCAAAGAGTCCGCGCTGGCCGCCCTGGTTGCCCCCGGCCACGTTGGGAGTGTGGTCCGCTTTGCGTTCCTCGACCTTGTCGTCGAGACAAATGCTGTAGCCCCCCGCTTCCTTGGGCTCAAACTTGACGGGCGGATAGTCGTCCGGATCGAAGTCGTCCCCGTTGTCGACGCACTCCACCACTAATTCTTCTCCCGGCAAGATGTCGCGGGCGGCCACAAACATGGCATTGGAATAGTAGGAAAAACTCCCCGCCTGCGGGGACGGCGGAGATTCGTCGTGGTACCGTCCCTGGACGTCCCTCCAGTCCCGGTAGAGCATGGTTTGGACCTGTTCGAGGTTGAAATTCTCCGAGGTGCAGGGAGTGCTAATGGCCAATCCCGGGAGGTATACCCGCAGTCCCTCGTAGGATTCTAGGACCTGCGACTCGTACATATCACCGCTCCACAATTGGTGAAAGAGGGGGGGATCGTATGCGGTTCCGTTCGCTTGACTCGCCTTTCGCGCCGCTTCTTCCCGCCTTTTGACCTCGTCGTCATCGTCATCGTCGTCGTCGTCCTTCATGAAGTAATCATCGTTCATTGCCGATCGCGCGAGATCCGCCACGTCCAATGCCTCCCAATCGTAGACGGGAACCAACAAATCACCGCCGATCTTTTCGCGTTTCGCATCGTCCAGTACGCCGCTCGACAGGAGGATTGTTCCCCGCGGAATGAACTTGCCCGTGAACATGGAATGTCCCCAACCGTGTTCCTCCTGTTGCTTGATGGGGGAGGGACCCAGCCAAAGCCCGCATTCCTTGGTTTCGCCTTGTTTCTCAAAACCTGCTGCTTCGAAGGCGTGGACGTGGTGGATCATTCCCGGTACCGACGCAAAGAGTGTTGCTGCCAGGAACAGGAACCGTAACAACAGGGCGGTCGCGTGGCTGCTGCTGTTGCGACGCAAAACAGAAACAGAAACACCTACCATCCTCGATGTACTGTACTGTGCTTCGTATTGTACTTCGTATTGTACTTCGTATTGTACTTCGTATTGTATTGTAGGATTCTCTCCTCTCGTTCCAAGATACTTCGTTTGTACTACGGTACTGTACTTATTCGGTTGTCAGGGTTTTCGGGACGCAATCAATCGCTATTGGCGTCGTTGTTGTATCTTCCCACAATATCGTATCGGTATGTATTAGAACAGCAGAGGGAAAGTTCGTTTGATCGGCAACTGCAACTTTGACAGACAGTATAATGTTAGTTACAATGTGCACAACAAGCAGGGATGCTAAAAAAACCCCATAATAAGCGCTAATGATGCGGCAATTTATTCTGTTGGAGGGAGCCAATGACTTTAGTGAAACGAAACGGACCAAGCTACGGTACCGTACAATATTCGTACGAGTAATATCCGGTACCGTATGTGATTCTACTGGTGCAAAAACTGGGTACGTAAGATTACTCGTACTCGTACTCGTACTCATACCTACTTGTACCAGTAGAGGTAGATGATGCCAGTTCTGTCCATACGTACCGTATCTACACGTAATGTAAACGTACAATAGTCACAAGTCGGAACACAAGAAACTCCAATCCAACCAACGGTTTTTGTTACGAACTGTATGACTAATTCACTACCGTACTACGGGTACGTACGTCGTACTCCTACGCGAACCTCAAGTTCATTCATCGCGCAAAAAAAACCTTACGTTAGTGCAAGCGGGCGGCAATAGTAGTAAGATTACGAGGGGGTCACCAAAAACTCTCCAATTGTTTTTGCCGCACAAGTGCGCAGGCACGTGCGTGAGGAGTTCAGTTTGCCGAGTCAAGTTGTTGCCTTGCAGTACCGTAAGGAAAAATAATTACCGGTAACAGTACATACGGTACAGTAAGTTAATGCCGGGAATCAATTTCCATCATGATGTGGTAATGATCAAGACTGTATTTCCCTACCAGTGTGTAAGAAGTAGTGTGGCGGGTTATTTGGGCTAATGAGTGATTCCCACCTACGAAGGAAAGTGAATAGATTGAAAAGTTATAATAAAAAGTATTCGGAAGTTGTTGTTACTCTAAAAATCGACCGGATAGGTATAACGAATTGTTTAAATTCAAAGAGATGTGAGCTCAGAGAGAGGCTCTTATTTTACTGTGTATTTCGTACTGTATTGGGGCTCTCTGCTGTATTTTACGTGATAGAGATCTTGCCCGGTTATTTGTTACTATCTTCATCGTACCGATATTGTCGCTGCTGTCTTAGCGTCTTGTCGTATCGGTCATTTGATGGTATTGGTCATTTATGAGGTTAAGTCTTTTATCCTGATGGGGCTTATGCTTGTTCGTGGTATTTGAGATAGATGAGGCCCATTTGGAATCGGTATTGATTTTCATGATTCCAATAAGTAATTTCCTCACGGGATATCAAGTATATTCATTTGAATGTACTTAAGGATTCCAAGTGTTCACTTATTGGTCAGGTCTTTGGATATGTCTTGTTTCTAACCGAGTATCCTCTTTTGTTTGTAGCCTTAGGTGATATCGTTTTTGCCACTTAAGGATTCCAAGTAGTGGTGGAGGTGCATTTGATTCTAATGCTTGATCATCGGAATATTCGTATCTCGTTCCGCACCTCAGTCGTCGTTTTGTTTTGTCGTTTTTTTGATCAAATTTGATGCCGACAAAGTCCATATTTTTTCGCCGGCAACACACCCCTTGATCCAATACTCTACTCATGTGGTATTGGATTACTGTCAGAGTATATTGTCTTGAATCGATCCGGAGATCGATCGATCACGCTTATTTAACCTGGATCAGATCGACGTAGATCCCGCAGTCGATCAACGCAATCGAATGGTGCAATCCGGCTATTGGTCGAAGTGATTGAATGATTTAACCTGGGTAGTGTCCCATGATGTATCTTGCGTGTCAAGCGTGCAAGATCCATCCCAATGGTTTGGTTAGATCATCAGCCGGGTTGATAACTCCAGGAATATGAATCATCTTGATTTCACCATTTTCTTTCCATGCTTGAATAGCAAAGAACCTGATTTCAATGTGCCTGGTTCTTTCAGTTGGCTTCTGGGCATTTATGATTTCAATTGCTGATGCATTGTCTTCATAGATCGGAGTTGGACCAACTTGGACAAATCCTAGTTCCTTGAGTATGGACCTAAGATATCTGGCTGTTTTGGCTGCTGTGACTGCAGCGATGAATTTAGCTTCTGTGGAACTCTGCGCAGTGAGTGACTGAGCTTTGGATCTGTAAACAATTGCTCCACCAGCATAAGTGAAGACATACCCTGTGGTGGACCTGCGATGTTTTGGATCATTCCCATATGCTGCATCAACAAAACACATCAGTTTGTTATGCTTGATATCTTCAGGGTAATTGGGGAGTGATACATCTTGGACTGTGTTGTCGTATGGTACCCCCGGAGGCAGAGATGGTTCAGCATTTGGTCTGTAGAACCAAATACCCCAAGATCTGGTTGTTCTGAGGTATCGAGCTACGTTCTTCACACTGGAATAGTGGAAAGCAGTGGGATTGGAGCTGTATTTTGACATCAGGGTCACTGCATACCCAATATCTGGCCGACAGCTGACGTATGCAAACATCATTTCACCCAGGAGTGTCCTGTAGGAGAAGCCAGATGTGGATTGTAATTCAGCATGTTCCTTGGTGCCTTCTAATGGTCCATCAGTATGTGATTGGAGTTGGCTTAGCACTTCAGTTGATAATGGTGCTGAAGGCTTGGAGTGGGGTTTCATCTAGAATCAGTTTCCCAACCATGGGATGTCATAATTCTATCAATGTAATTTTCACAGGACAGTTCAATGTAATCAGCTGTCTGTTTGACATCAATCCCATTGAAGTCTTCAAGTAATCCCATTTTTGTGAAGGGGATTACATCTTCTTTAGGTAGCTTCAGTTTTGCTCCAACAATGTCATAGATCTTGTCAGATATGGATTCTGATGTGCAAGCTAGTGCAAAATCATCAACTTGTCTCAGCATGTAGACCGTTTCATCTTCAAAAACTGTCGTATAGATTGTTCTGTCATGAGTGGTGGTCTTGAAGTTGAGATCAGGACCTTTCAAGATCTTGTTGATGTGCGTCTCCCAGAGTCTACCTGATTCTGGGTGGCCTTGAAGTGCTCGGAGAACCGGGAGCACCATCCTTCTGTCTATGTCTTTTCCATGCTTGTGTCTGTACCAGTCTGCATATGCATCATCTATAGTCATGAAGGTGGGGATCTCAGGTCCAGGACTGTGGCCAAACGCGTCTTGGACATCTGCACCATACACTTTGAGATTGAGGCTTGCTGCAATGGCAAAGAACAGTCTTTGGATAGGATGCTCAACACACTATGAGTATGACATTGCAATGGCATGCAGGGTTGGAGCTGCATATCTGCTTCCATTGCAGCACTGTCTTGCGCGGCAGACACCATTCCTTTTGACACTGTATTGCCAATGGGGTCTGAGAATAATGGATCCTGGATCCTTCGGATATGGAATTGGTGATCCAAACATTTCTAAGTCTTCAAACTGATCAAGTTGTTTGCGTTCTCCAGCTTCCCATTCAGTCCATATGGATAATGACTTGAGGTTTCTGCGAGTGAAGTGCCCTAGTGCTTGTTCTTCTGGTGTAGTTGCTTTTGAATTGATGGCCTTGATTAAGAGTTCAATTTGTTCAGTTGGTAGTGAATCTGCATCTAGTGGTAATGCATGATTGCCTGCCGTATGAAGCTTTGTCATGGCTCTGAGTGAAGCAATGTCAATAGTTGGGATGGCAATGTCCATGTCATCTTCAGTTGGTGCGAAGTGTTTCTGGATGGATGCATGGAGTGTTGTAGTGCTATCAACTTGGTTGATTCTGGATTGGAGGAGGTGCTTGTATTTGGTGCCAATTCGTTTGATAGTTTTAATGGATGAAATCCGGTCCAAGAATGGTGGGTCTTCTTCTTCAGTAGGTTCCTTCCAGGAAGTATTGGGGGCAAATAAACCATATTCATTCGAGTGTTTCCTGACTTC
The DNA here is from genome assembly GCA_037355745.1 of Pseudo-nitzschia multiseries. Classification (NCBI taxonomy): domain Eukaryota; phylum Bacillariophyta; class Bacillariophyceae; order Bacillariales; family Bacillariaceae; genus Pseudo-nitzschia; species Pseudo-nitzschia multiseries. The sequence continues at coordinate 2,944,378 of CM074783.1, forward strand.
TTTCATAGACAATTTCTCTTCAAGTGCAAAGGTAATGGGTGTATCTATTGAAGAATCCCTCACCCCTCAAGCGTGTGATTCATGCAAGGCTGAGGTAACATCAGCAGCAGTAAACACACAGTTGTGATTGATAGATACAATATAGGGGCCTCGTAGTTTGGAGAGAGACTTCTTATGGGAGGGAAAAAAGTTGGAGGCAGGACTGTTGGGAAGGATATCTGTGACATAGGCTCTTCCTAGTAGCGAATCATTTGTATATCGGAGGCCAAAGGCTTGGTCAGCACAGGAACGTGAAACAGTGAGCCTGAGATTGGTGAGATCTGCAAAAGGTGAGATGGAGAATTGAAAATCACTGGATGACACCTCATTTGGTTCCGGGGGGAGTGGAATGTTGTCATCAGTCCTGAGCAAGTGCTTGACATTGGTAGGGAGGTCAGCAAGTGGTAAGTCATTCATGCCTTCGTCAAACCGGACATGGGTGGCTATCTTGACTCTGTGCGTCTCAGTATCATACCAAAGAATGTTTCTGGTAGTGTATGGGACAAAACCCAGGAAGATTCCCTTGCATGCATTGGGTTTGAGCTTGATTGATCTCTTGCCTGGAGGTCTAACCCAAACTCTGCAGCCAAAGGTTCGGAAGTCAGCAAGATTTTCCTTATGTCCAGTTGCCAATTCTAAGGGTGAATGTTGCTGGCGACCTTCAGGGAAGGCATTTGACAACCTCAGGGCATGGTAGAATGCAAAAGGCCAGAACTTGATGGGCAAATTTGCACCACTGAGCATAGTTCTCATTGAGTTAGCTAGAGTTCGGTAGGCTCGTTCAACTGTACCATTCTGGTGAGAAGCATCAGCACCAGTTGGGAAAATGGAGTATCCAAACACAGAGAGGAGGTTTCTGATATCAGGATTGTGATAGAGTTTGCCACCTTGGTCTATGGAGACATATTTGTTGGCACAAGCTGGGTTGTGCTGGGAGAAGAAATGTTCGAGCCAATGGAGCGGTGCTGCCTTGGAGATTCTGGTATCGCCATACTTCATACCGGTGTAGTGATCTGTGATGAGGATCCAAGCTGTCTCGCCATGAATGCCTTCGTAGTCACGCTTTCGTTTACTGTTGGAGGATCTGGCGCCGGAAAAAGCAAAGTCAATAGATAAGCCCTGAAAGGGCTGGGTGGCCTTTCGTGTGGAATGGGATCCAGCAGGATGTTTTGTTTGTTTACACTGGATACAAGTTGGGCATTGGTCAAGGATACTGGTTTGCCGTTGGAACTTTGGTACGCCCAGAATGTGCTTGTGAGCGTTGTATAGGAAGTCATCACATGGGTGTTTGAGTCTCTGATACCAGAGAAGTTTTGATGTCTTGGCTTTGATGGCTTGAATGGGGATATGTTTGTCAACAATCTTGGTAAAAAAGGATTTTGCATCAAACAGAGGAGTGTTCCTGGTAGCAGGTTGTGTTCTGGCGGCTTCAGTGCATTTTTGTAGTGTAACAAGATTAGTGTAGGTATCATACCTGAAGTTGCTAATGACTTCTTTAGAGGCTAGATCACAAGCTGTCTTGAACTCTAAGTCAGTGGCTAAAGCATATGCTGAGGAAGTCGCACAATTCACATATGGGGATGCAAAGTCAAGGTCTGGAATCAGTACTGGGTGTGTGAAGCACTGACCATCAATGATGCTTCCATGTAGGACAATGCTTTTGGCAGTGCTCTGCTTGTGATGACAAATAATTGTGAGGTTGCCATTTTGTTGAACAGATGAGTCAAGGTTGTCAGTGAAGGCTTTGTGTATGGACTGCCCACTGAACTGATGTCTCATTCGTGATGTCATTCCACAGAGGTCATTCTCACTCAGCAATGTGGTCAAAAGGGAGGGAGAATAATAGAAGAAGACTTTTAGATAGCCTATGTGATTGGGTGCTGGAATATGCAAGTAGCCAGATCCTTCTGGAATGCAGGCTGGCTGCCTTTCCGCCTATTGCTGCTGTGAGCCTGACCGGACATTTTCTCAGCTTGGTGTAAGGTTTGTAACCATGCAGGATATGCTTTAGGTTTGTGCAGGAAACTTTGGCACCTGTATCAATCTGCGCTCTGACACCTTGTTGGAAATATACTGCAGCTGCAATAGGATCTGAAGGGACAAGATTCTTGACATGGTTGGTGTCACCTGGGATAGGATTGTCTCTGTCGAAGTTGGGATCTCCATTGGTCTCCAGGTGTGATTCCAATACAGGGGCTGTAACTTCAAGTGATTCCATATCACAGTAGACATCAATTGGGATTGAAGGCTGGAGGCTATCCCTTGGGAGAAGATCAACAGCACCAATATGGAAAGATTTGTAGGAGCTGACACTGCTGGAGTCCAACGAGGGGCATAAGCTGTTCACCTGAGGGACTGTGGCATTGTCAAATTCTTGAGGTTCATCTTGAGGTGATGTCATATGGCTGCAAGAAAGACTGTCTATTCTTGGCCTTTGCAAAAAATTTGGTCCTCTGGTTCATCATCTGGGGAGGCTTCATCCGGACCCTCATCTTCAATGTGGATGTGGGAGATGCGTTGAGTAGAATCCAAAAACTTTTTGGTTTCTCTCATGTTTTTGCTGATGTAAACGGCAGTGGCAATCCTATGTTTCCTGAGTGACTCAACGTCTTGCAGGGCAGGGCAGTTGTCAAAGTTGTGTCCAGAGGTATGACAAACAATACATTGCCTGGAGGTGTCAAAGAGACTGGGTTCTTTGTCGAATGCAGTGATGGCATTGCAATATGCTTGATGGAGGAAGGGATTGTCAGATGCTTCATCCATTTCAGGGTACCCAAGGGACTCAATCAGGCTGATTGAGTGAGAAGTCAAAGTAGAAGGTGTTCTAACAGTGTTGTTGCCAGCGCGTTTTTGGAACCTATCACTTCGGCAAGGGCCTGGTCTGGTTCCTGTGTTTGGTAAGTGCTTGGGCAGATTTGGTTTGGAGGTTTTGTCCTTGTACTTCTTCTCAGCTTTGATCTCTTGCTCATATGTTTGCAGAGTCTGTAGGAGCCTGCCTGCTTTGTATTTGTCTCGTTTGAATTGGTCATCTGAGTCGCGTTCATCTTCTGTTTTCTCAAAGAGTTCATGTGAGAGAGTGGTTCCTTCAATAAGGTTGCTGACCTCTTCTGTTGAACTGATGGTGCTGGGTTGATTGTGGAGGAAGACTCTGAGTCTCAAATAATCCTTGTACGGGAAGTAGTATTCTTCAAGTGATTCATTCGCATCTTGATTTGGAGGATTCCGGACCATTCGGCCTGCATTGGATGGCCTTTTGGAGTTGGGATGCGTCTGAGCAATGACTGTGTACAGAGCTTCGTAACCTTGTCCCCCTTCAAAACTTTGAATGGTGGCCTTCATTCTTCCACATGAGTCAGGGATGATCTTATCAGTTCTGAGTGCAGTGTAGATGAGATTACCCCATTCGTGAATCGCCAATTCATATCTTGCAGGTAGATCATGTGGGAGGCTATCTCCGATGGTAAATCCTCTGAGATGATCAGCTTCACACCTGTAGAGGTAGTAAGGGTGGATGTAGATGTGGTGTTGCTGTGCATGAGCAGTGATTTCTCTGTACCATTTTCTAACCTGAGGGTGGGTTGAATCCTTTAGTTGTGGGAATCCTGAGAGAAACAGTTTGTCTCTCATGGCTTCCTTGGATTTATCAGAGGCTCTGGTTAGATCAAAGCAATCACCACTTCTGGTGATCAGGCGCTGGTCATTCCTACCACTGCCTAGGTTGTGTAGATAGTAGTTTTGCCTGACAATTGTTTCATTTCCCGATGAGTCCGTGTAGGTGATTGGAAAGTCTTTCATATCATCTCTGGTGAGGAATTCATCTCTCCTATAGTATCCCTCCTTAACTGGTGGTGGTAAGGATGCTGGATTCCATGGTAAGTCGAGTGTCGCTTGGTGCTTGGCACCAGCATTGTTGTTGTTGTTGTTGTTGTTGTTGCCATTGTTGACCAATTGTTGTAGTAGGGTGGTCAATTGTTGCATGTCGGTGCCTGCTGCAGCGGGCACTGGGGTTGTAGCTGTGGCATTTGCATCATTGCTGGCCTCATTTTCATCATCAACGTCGGGTTGGAGTTCGCCTGTGTAGATGCCATTGAAATAGTTGCTGAGGTCATTGGTCTTCCAGTTTCTTCTGAATTTCCATTGATTGATGTTGAATATTACTGTTGCAAGTGGTTCTGGGTCGTTGGTTGCTTCAGCTCGTCTGACAGCTTGCCTTCCTGCAGAGTCAAACTCCTGTGGGTTTCGGATCCTTTGGTTTGGTGATCCAGGTTTAACAAATTGTACGGGGCATGAATCAAGGAGCTGGGCTATGTGTCTCTTTTCTAGTTCATCGATGTTGGCCATGTCCAAGGTGATGCCGTTGCAGAAGGCTTCCCTGAGTGCAGTGACTGGGGCTGGACCAAGGGTTCTGGGGCCTTCATCATTAGCGTCGGATGTGAAGAGAGTTGATATTTCAGGTGCTGTAAGTGGCACAGTCTCGTCCGCATAAGAGCCATTGAGAGAAATGGCTTCTTGGGGGTTGTTGTCACTTTGGAATTTGAATGCAATCCCATAGACATTGGACCAATCGTATGCTTCTGGTGGAGGAACCATGGTGGATGTCGAATCGGTGTTTCGGTGGTGACGAACGTTGGAGGAACAATCGTTGTTGGTCTCGATTGATGTGGGGAATGCCAAGTTTTATCTTGTCGTGTGGATTTACGTTTACGTCAATGAGGGCGATTAATCGTCATTGCTGAGGTAATTAAGTGGGTCCGGAACGGCTTTCACTCAAGTGTAATCAATCGTGGTGAATGAGAGAAGATTCTCGTAGACCAATCATCGGTGGAACAATTGTTATGGGATTGGAAGTGAAATGACCGAGCGAAGGTGCGGCGGTCGTGCCAAGCGTTGCGGAACGTTCGTCGGGGAAACAACGATCGTTCTCGATTAACGTACGAGCGTCGTCGATGATAATTAACCTTGCGGGCCGGTCACAGATGTCCGGAACGTTTGGAGCTTGGTCATGGATCAGAAAAGAAGATTCCGGTAGAAGAATTGGTAGTACACCCCCTGATTCGCGAGCAGGGAGAAAGAGAGAGAAGGAGATGGGGGGAGGCCAAAAAAGTAGCACACGGATGGGCGTCACTACAAGTTTCCTCTGGATTGAACTGACAGTGGAGGTGCTGAACGGCCGGAGATAGATAGCTTAAGGTATACACAATCCTACGGATGGGCAGCAATTGTGTGAGTTATAAGGGCTCTATAACCTGTTGTTACTCTAAAAATCGACCGGATAGGTATAACGAATTGTTTAAATTTAAAGAGATGTGAGCTCAGAGAGAGGATCTTATTTTACTGTGTATTTCGTACTGTATTGGGGCTCTCTGCTGTATTTTACGTGATAGAGATCTTGCCCGGTTATTTGTTACTATCTTCATCATACCAATATTGTTGCTGCTGTCTTAGCGTCTTGTTGTATCGGTCATTTGATGGTATTGGTCATTTATGAGGATTAAGTCTTTTATCCGATGGGGCGTATGCTTGTTTGTGGTATTTGAGATAGATGAGGCCCATTTGGAATCGGTATTGATTTTCATGATTCCAATAAGTAATTTCCTCACGGGATATCAAGTATATTTATTTGAATGTACTTAAGGATTCCAAGTGTTCACTTATTGGTCAGGTCTTTGGATATGTCTTGTTTCTAACCGATTATCCTCTTTTGTTTGTAGCCTTAGGTGATATCGTTTTTACCACTTCAGGATTCCAATTAGCGGTGGAGGTGCATTTGATTCTAATGTTTGATCATCGGAATATTCGTATCTCGTTCCGCACCTCAGTCGTCGTTTTGTTTTGTCGGCTTTTTTGATCGAATTTGATGCTGACAAAGTCCGTATTTTTTCGCCGACAACAGAAGTGAATAGAATGAATACTTTTTTAGCACACCCAACAGGCAAATACTTTTATTAGCTGCCAAATTTGGAATTCGGAATCCCTAAACAAGACAAAAAAACAGTAACTGTCTGTTTAATCACTACCGGTGCCACCTACTATGTGACATACACGCCTATTTTGGCAAGCAAGGCTGGTTGGCGAGGTTAAGTAGTTTATTCAATGGGCCTTTTGTTTGATCGTGATATATGAAATAAATGAGGCCCATTCCGAACCGAAATTGCTTTTCATGATTGCAATAAGAAGTAATTTCCTCACAAGCTGTTATATGTACTACTCCTCTTTTGAATGCATATATAGATGCCAAGTGTTCACTTATCGATCCGTGCTTTAATGGTGTCTTTTTCCAAATTGTCTAACCTGTTTTGTTTGTAGTCTTAAGTGGAATCGTTTTTACCACTTAACGGCAACAGAGGTGCACACGATTGATTCATGCGTTGGGTGACTGAAATGTTTGATTTTAAGATTCCGTTCAAATCTATTCAGTGTTAGTTAAGTGAATAAAATCTGTCAGTCGGATACACATCGACTGACAGATTTTATTTGGAAGTGAATAAATCTATATAGAAATCACATACTTTTTATGTATTTTTTAATTAATTTTATTCGTTTTCCTTAGGTGGGAATCACTCAATTATGGCAAGGCGGAGCAGCAGCAGCAGCACCACCAGCAGCAGCAGCAGTAGCACAATCCAGATTGGGACACGATAGATACTACCATACCAGCCGCATCCAGCCCCGCTTTCTTGTTCTTTCTGGAAGGTTATCAGATCATTCTGCATCACTGATCGACCGATAGAAAACAACTTGGACAAAGGTTGGTTGTTTGGTCACTACAGCACCACCACCATTCCTCCTTTTTCATTGGAGCAAAGTTCTGTACCTCGTCCTCCATCATAGCACTACTAGTAGTACAAGACATGGATGGTCTGATACGAGTGCGACCAAGGGGTATGGTTCAGGTCCTGAAAAAGTTCCTTGGTTTGCCGTGCCGATTCAATGCTTGAATTGTGAAAGCTTGCTTTGCTGTCAGAGAGGTAGTAGTTTGTTGTGTTTACATAGGAGAACTTCTTGTTGTCATTGTTGACGGATCAGCATACAAACTGCTGCAGTGGTCCCTGGTTGAGTAGAGGCGAAAACACTACTCAAATTTCCAAAAAGAGGGTCCCTCTTTGGCATCCTGACTATCTTGGATACATACCCGAGGCATACAACAAGGATACACATGATGAGTACAGGACCTGTTGACGAAAGACCCAGATACAAAATAATAGGCAGCACCCAACACTACTACTACTAGTACTACCTAGTACTAGTATGCTTGGTCCAGTTTTGGCATTGCACTTCTTGTACTAGTGCTTGTGACCTGATCTACCTAGAGATCAAGATAGTGTCTGAAAGAAGAAGTCCTGCTGTTGGTGCCTTTATTCCCTGCAAGAATCAGCGGAATGCAATAAACTTGGCTATCTGACGAGGCTGACATGGTACAGACAAGGTTGCTGCCATGCCAGAGGATACAATCTCTCTCATGGTGGAAGGGGGGGGCACTTGCCTCTTTGACTAAGTTGCCAGTAATACTCTGTGAAAATTTGAGACTCGAATCGCATATGTTCAGTGGAATGGATACTTTGTTCAAATTGTTGTTCTTGTTCTTGTCAATTGTTTTTCTACTAGTAGGCTTTGAGAGTACATCAACCAAGGAGGAATGAATTCACAATACTAGAGTTTGTGAATCACAAAACCAACTTGCTTGGAAAATTGCTGTTACGTGTTCTTGGCCCTAGTAGTAAGACATAATATGGGGCATTTCGCTGCAATTAAGGAACAAGTCGGAAGTGGTGCTTCTCAAAGCGCTTTCTATCGATACCAAGAGAAAAGATAGTAAACGGAAATGGGACTTCTTGGTCCGATGGATGAATACGTAGTACCAGTATGTATGGATCGATAATGGATCGTCTTTCCACGACTACTAGTACTCTTCGCAGATTTTTAACTCAAACTCTGCTCCATATTTCTACAAATGTAATACTGTACAACGTTCCTACACGCAATCAATTTTTCTCTAAAGAATAAGTATTTGTAAATGTTTTAAAGTGAGTTAATTATGCGAAATTTACAACGAATGACGTTTCCGAGCAGTTTCTCGAGGCAAATTGACGCTGGGGCTACTAAGTAGCAGCCATCGAGAGCTCTGGAAGAATTATACAAAAATCAGTCACAAGGTTGACTGTGTCGGTCACTTGGCGTGATTTGTCATGGTGAGGTTACGCTCTTTTGCCCCCTAGACGCCCGTGACGCCCATGAAATCGCACTCCGATGGCGCTGCCCAGACCTTCTACGAGGAGTCCATCCCCATCGATACAGAACCTGTGATTCCGAACGCTCTCGAAGGCTCCACCGCTGAGACCGGGAATCGGGAAAGATCCCGCTCCGGCTTGCTCGATGAAACCCGCATAACTTCCCTGCCCATTGTCACAACACATTCCATCGTCCCATTTGTCGCGGATTTCAAACATGTAGCAGTCGTCTATGCTGATGCAAACACTCTCCTCGAACTCTTCGAAGTCATTCTTGTAACCAGACCCCTTCACAAGGACAGAATCCGTTGACTCCGATTTTAGGGTCCACGTTGTTTCTTGTGGATACTTGTCGGTGACCAAAACAAGAGTAAAGTTTGTTCTGCACGCCACATCTAAGAACTTAGTCGGAGAGGCGGAAGGACTTCCGCTGGGTGATACACTCGGCACAACGCTCGGTCGGTTAGTTGGGCCGTCGCTCGGGGCAGCACTAGGTGTTGCTGATGGTCTCAAACTTGGTTGGCTACTTGGGCCGTCGCTCGGGGCATCACTCGGTTCCATGCTTGGCCCATCACTCGGGGCATCACTCGGGGCATCACTCGGTTCCATGCTTGGCCCATCACTTGGGACACCACTCGGTTGCATGCTTGGCCCATCACTCGGGACATCACTCGGTTGCATGCTTGGCCCATCACTCGGGACATCACTCGGTTCCATGCTTGGTCCATCACTTGGGACATCACTCGGTTGCATGCTTGGTCCATCACTCGGGACGTCACTCGGTTGCATGCTTGGCCCATCGCTTGGGACATCACTGGGTGCCGAGGATGGTCTCAAGCTCGGTTGCATGCTTGGTTCATCACTCGGGACATCACTCGGTTGCATGCTTGGCCCATCACTCGGGACACCACTGGGTGCTGAGGATGGTCTCAAGCTCGGTTGCATGCTTGGTTCATCACTTGGAACATCACTCGGTTGCATGCTCGGTTCATCACTCGGAACACCACTGGGTGCCGAGGATGGTTTCAAGCTAGGTTGCATACTCGGACCATCGCTCGGTGTCGCGCTAGGAGCATCAGATGGACTTTCGGTTTTGCGAACGTATTCCGTCGATTCATCCGTTACTGTATCTGTCGGTGCATCCGTAGTAACTGCAGCTACTTGGGCCACGGGGGAAGTCGTAGGGGGAAGCGTGGGGCGAATGGTAGGCCTAGGCGTTGGTTTCGCGGTGGTTGGCTTGTTTGTGGGGGCACTCGTTCTATACTTTGCCTCGAACTCTGCTTGGACAACAGTCATTCCATCTGCTTGGAATTGCCATTTGGTGAGAGGAATACCGTCCCAGATTTGTTGTGGGCAACAAATCCGATCGGCGGCTCTCTGCTGCTCGGGTGTCAATTGGGCGTACCTTAGTTTTTCGGTTCCCGGATAATCCTCTGGATCTTCACTTCTCCATGTGAATTCACTCCAACCCAAGTCTTCAAATGCCCACGAGACATTGTGAATACTGCGCAACTCTGCCCACGAGTTGCCGACGTAATGGTTGATCCAACAATCCCATGATTCGCCGTCAATAGCAATCTGCTGTAGCGCGTTCTGTGTCTTTCGCCAGTTTCCAGAATTTGCGATGTTCAATCCCAATTTTTGTGTGACTTGTTTGTACGACATTCGCTCGAAGTTAGCCTGCAACAAATTGTTCCACGTTTTTTGTGTGTAAAGCAGGTATAGTGCGTCACTTTTTGTCAACCAATCCAATCCACCCCACGGAACGAATCGATTGGCAGGGAATGGTGGGACCTCGGTCGACGAGACCGCAGCATTGAGTTGAAGAGCCGCTGTAATTAACATCAAGATTCCGGTCTTTGAAACTGAATACAAATTAACTTTCGCCATGATGATTGTCACTATTGAGTAGTAGTAGATCGCGATCGATTGATGGACACGGAGCGTTCAATAGCAAGTTTCAACCTAGGCAATAAAGATTTGAGGCGTCAATGACAAAGACAGCTCAAAACCAGACTTCGCTGTTAGAATGATAACACCAAAAGCGGCAGTTTCCGATGATTTCGTCACTCAGTTACTGTACTATTTGGTCGCCAAACGAGTTCGAGAAAATCGCAGGATCAAGTACATTGAATGGAATCGATCAGATAAACATTTTAGCGATCTGTGACATTTTGTTCGGTATGTGTTGCCACCGTGCTCGTTTGTTTAGTGTTGTAGTTAGGGGCAACGTGTGAAAACAGGAATTTGACATACGTATCGGTTTAAAGGAATGTATGCGCTTAACGGATTTGTAACGTATAACTATTTACTTATTGTTATCACTGGATCTAATTATGAGGTATCGCCGTAATCTTCCGGGATCGCTAGTCGCGAGCCAAACGATCATGACGATGTTATTCGACTCGATTGATTCGAATGAATATTACGAAGTATTTTGGTACGGTACGTTCGTACGGTAGGCACTTCGTACAGGGGTCATAATTTACCGGTATGAAGTTTCTTGTTTCAGCTTTTCGTCGAACGGAAAAAATATTTCAAGGACGAGACACCTCCTACCTACCGGTACGGTACGTACGGTAAGTTTACTCGTACCTCCAAAACTTCATCTATCAAGTTTCGACGAAAAGAAATTCTTTGGATACCTCAATACCTATCGATATGGAAGACGCTTCTTCACATTTTCACTTCGCAACGCACGCGCCTGAAGCTTAAACGCAACTCGAAAAGGCAGAACAGTAGACACTATCCAAGAATACCTTCCATGATGACACGGTTTTCTTTGTAATGCATTCTTCTGGGTTCAAACGATCTGGAAAGCGTCGATTCTCGCAATGGACGAGGCCTTCCCGCATTCCGACGGAACATGGTTGTTCAGGATGGATAATTCTTGGATTTCGCCACTGAATAGAGTTCAATAGCGGTGTTCCAGGTGTGGTCTGCGTGTTCCTTCCATCGACACTTAAATTTCCATCCCTGTGTTTGATGATATATTCATTGAACAATCTTCGATTCCTAATCGAACTGGTGTCGTGCAAGAATCTTTCAAACATCTGGCTGCCAACAACCTTCTGCATATATTTACCTTTGCGAGAGGACAAATTCATGCTTTTCACCAGCCGATCCTGGTCCAATTCGTTTGTTTCAGAGTCGACAAAGAACTCATACCTCGCAAGGATTGCCACGAAGAACTTTAAGAAGGATCCCCGAACTTTTGTGCTAATGTCTTCTTTTTCGTGGTTTACGAAGAAAAAATTTGCCGCAATTTCGTCTTGCTGTCCCAGCACATCTTCTCCGAATTGCCGAGTGCCACGGCATGCATACACGCTAGGAGTAGCATAGTCTTGACCAAAGACAGCCATCGCCCGATCGACGTGAGCCTGCACAGAACGACTCTGTCGTTTCAGTGACACAAAGAAAGTAGAATCCTGACTGGCAGCAGTGCTATCTCGAGGGTTTCCTTGTGGCTTAGCGGTATCATCACCGTCCTTCTTCTCTTCGCCTTCAAGACCATTAGCATCAGCAGTTGATGGTGTTGTCGTATCTTCTCCACACGGAATTCGAATATCCTCGAACTGAGACCACAAACTCTCCTCGTCGCCGGTTGTCGACGCGTCTCCATCCGACTTTTCTGTAGACTTCTTTTTCTTCTTCGTGTTCGGAACGATACTGAAGTCTTCGTAACGCAGAGCTTTTCCCCGCGGTGGAATCTTAGACGACTGCGTCAAGATGTATTTTCGCGGAGTCGGCATGGGTTTGTCAAAGAGTTTTGTCCGCTGTGCGTACGGCTCCCTCAATGCGTTGTCCAGTTCAATAGTCCTGTCTCCAACGGTGATTCGGCCCTTGATACCTTCGACGGTTGGCAAGAACAAAGGATCAGCAATTTCTTCTAGTTCCACTTTGAGTCTCATGGAAGGATCCCGTGGCAGGGCAGGTAACAACGGGATTTCCTCCGTCGCTCCATTATTACTGGTACGATGCATCTGGTTACCATCTTTGAAGCCAAAGTGTAGCACATCATTGTCGAGATCGCACCATAATACTCCGCTTGGATGATTGCTGGGATGCGCGCACGAAGGTGTTGTCACGAGACCGATCAAATAGGGCACGGGGGCTTCCAACACATCCAAAACCGAATCGTGGTTCGGCAAGAACGGAATGTAGATCCCTTGCCATTCTAGCGGGAACAACAACGTCAACAACGCTTCTGCGATTGGCGTCAACAACGGAGCGGTATCGCCATTCGAGCAAGCCAACACAACCTGCCCCTCTTGCAGGAGTGTTGCCCAAATGACTAGGATGTTGCTCAAACTCAGTGTTCGAAACAATGGTTCCATCGAAACATTCAACAATGGCAATTGGTTAGGCGCTGGTCGTTCGAGGCGAATTGTGGGTGGTAGCTTTGTTTCAGTTGTGGGAGTCGGAGATATCCACGACGACCATTCCACAACGGTGTTCTTGCTCTTTGGAAACTTTCCAACACCACTTCTAGGCATGGGTATATCCTCCACCAAATGGGCAACATAGCGTTCAAAGGGAACTGGTGACGATCCAGATTGGACGGTATAAAACAATTCTCGCAATGCAATGGATTGGGCCTCAAAGAAAGGATAATGGGAGATCATTACCAAACACTTTGGGACCATCCAGTAATATTCGGCATTTTCGTCGTTCTCCTTATTAGAGTTGCTATTTTGCGCACTTGCCTCCCTTTTTCTCTCTTCTTCGATGTGTTTTGACATGGAATCAATCGATGGTTCTTCCCACCAGTTTTTGTTCATGTCCACGGGCGTAGGCGTAGGCGTTGGTCCCTTCTCTTCCTTTTTGATACTCTTCTCCTCTTGTTCCGGTTGTTTGTCTTCTCTCATTTCATAAACTGTCAACGATGTGCAGTAGAGCCGATGACCAGAACCCGACGTCAACACGAAATTGCACAATGTAGGTTCTGGAACATTATGGTGGTACTTGACATTAGTTTCCCGCTTCTTTTTGTCTTTTTTAATTGCGGATTTTGCCGCGTTTTTAGTCTCCCCCGCCGACGGTTGGTTTCCTTGGTGGCGGCGGGTCTTGTGACGCAATGGACGGCATCCGCCACTTGGAAAGCAAAAGGTAGGCAAATGCTCGGGAAATTCCGAGTCGGAACGAGCCTCCTTGGGATACCGATCCAACAAGACGGGTTTGTTTTGGCAATCGGCAATATTTTCGGTCTTGTCGTCGGGTTTATTATCCCTTGGCTGTTCCTTCACGAGTTGGGCATCGGGGTCGAGTCCAACAATGCAGAAATAATCCACCCATCGATCGGGCAGAGATCGTTCTTGTTGCTCGAGTTCCTTGAGGGCGCTCGACGGTAGGAACATGACATCTCCCCCATCTATTCCAAGGGAGGAAGAAGAGGAAGACCGACGACTGGAGCTCGACGACAGTGACGCAACCTTGGTACCCATGCGTTTCAATTCTTCGTTCAAAAGGGACGTTGCCGAGTCTTTCGATTCGTTGTCACTCCTAAACAGGCTGTCCTGGAAGACCTTCCACAAATACGAGGAATTAGTATTGTCGTCTTTCTTTTTCTTATCATTGGCCTTCATCATCGTAATCGGTGCTTGTCTATCCTTCCTCATCTGGAGTGTTGCTGTCGTATTGCCGGTATTTTTTCCGCTGACAGGATTTTTTGTTTCTACCGCAGGGTGCTGGCTCTCGGTTGACCTTGGATTGATCGTCAAAAAGGCCATGCCAATGATCCTTTCGCCTACAACCGTTACAAGTACTCGGTGAATTTATCAAGCAACCAGTCCGTTAATCAAAATCGAGCAAACAACACATCGGTTTGATGCAATCGGTTGCCCCGTTCTCGTGATTCTGCGAAGTGTTTTTTCTGTTCTCAAGTGAAAGAAAGATTTGTTCGGTTTACTCCTCTTTGCCACTGTTCGGCACGAACCATAGTTCATACGAAGATATCGTACGATACGTTACCGGAGAAAAAATCGATCCGTTGGAATTTTTATGGCGCCCCTCTTCCGATTTCTACTTACAAGATTTCCGTATCTTCAATACATATTAAACATATGTGTGAATGGGATCCTTGTACGTACATACTGTAGTCCTACGTATTTAAGTCCCATTGCGCGTTTCTTTGAGGCTTATCATCTTCGGAAAATGCTACTCCGTATGTTTTTACTACAATTACATTACAAGTTGTCTTTCATAGTCCTAAAAGACAGCAACTCTCAGTCACAATTAGTCGCATTTCGTCTACTGTGTGACTTATACTTACAGTCAAATAAAGAGGTATCTATTCTTCTCATACACAAGGATTGCAAAAACAATGACAAAATACTTCGAAATAAATCTAACTCGAAGGAAATTACTTGTATTTTATCACAAGCTGAAATCTAAAGGACGAAAGGCGTAGACATATTCAAGACGGTTACTTAGTATTCAAGTCTCGTTCGCCAAATTTGATGCGTCGGGCGACCAAATTATTTTGACGCCATCGATAAATGTTTTGCACGAACTGCAAACAATACTGAAACAACTATGCCATCATGTTCTGGGCATTGTTCTTCTTATAGAAACAGGGTCAAAGTATCACTGCGAGATATCAATGATAGAAGTGAAAAGTTGAAGGCTTCACGACCGGGTATCTAATACGATCTTACCATGTACGGTGCGTAAATTACCGGTACGTACTACTCCGTATAAACTTATGGTTTCACTGTTTTCCTCACGAAAACACAATCCGTCATTCAGCATTCCAATAAAATTGCGTTTTCTGCCCATCGATTCATAATAATTGGCAACGCGAAAAATCCCAACCGACGAGAGCATTCATTACGATGAACGCCACCAATTATTGCTGTGGTGGGAAGAGATTTCTTCTCTATCTTTGTGTGGCATTTCTCGGTCTTGCGACGTCAACAACATTTGCTGCCGTGGAGCTTGCAGATCATGTTCACACAACAACAAGCACCACAACAACAACAACGAATGGAAGGAACGACTTCACGACGCTCTCTAGTAGTGATATCACCACAACGGCGAACCATAATTTTTTAGCAAACGATGGTGATGTTAGCCCTCCATTGCGAGGATCAAGAAGCTCGCTGTTGTCGGAAAACGATTCCAGTGGGATAACAATAGTATCAGAAGGAGGCAGGAGATTACGCGTTGTTCCCAACAAAGAATGTATTGTTTACCAAGTCGATGCAGAGCTTGGGACGGCAGACGATCACGAAAAGAAAGAGTTCGACTCAGAGGATTTGATTCATTTGCACAGCTCACTCAAAGGAGAAGAGAATTCCGAGACAACGTGGGCGTGCCAATTCGATAAGAAGTATGCCTTCAACGTGCTTGGTCTTTCGGATCCTCTCGTTGAGCTGATCGGAGTGCCGGTCGACGAAATTGAGAACATGGCGGATGCAAGAGAGGCAACGAATGCATTTATGGACGAACTTCGCAACAGTCGTATTCAAAGCGGTTTCACCAGACTGCAATTCAAAAAATCCGTGATCGATCGTTCCGACAACACAATGTACATTGATCTCTCATCACAATCTGCCAAGCTCAAGACGCCGCCGTCTTCAAAACAACAACACGAAAAAGGCCACCGACGTCTGGGACCTCCAAAAGTTACCCCAAAAGTTGGCGACATGAAGGTGCTCGTGGTGCGGCTTGCCATGGCGGATTCTATGTTTTCGGACTACACCGAAGGAGGTCCTTCGGTCTCTACCGAAGAAGTCACTCGATACATCTTCGAAAATCCCGTGTCCCTCAAAAAGAAGTACGAAGAATGCAGTCACAACCAAATGATGATATTGCCGTATACAGGAAGGACAGAGAGCGGCAAACACATACACGGTGGGATCACGACCGTTGAATTGCCACGGGACAGATCGAACGAAATCCAAGTAGAGATGGACAATAACAAGGGGGTCGTCCCGAAGGGAAAGATGGTTCGATACGCCCGCGAGGCCGCGGAATCGCAACTCGGCGATCTCGAGAAGCAATTCGACTTTGTGATGTTTTGTTTGCCGGAAGGAATGAAGGGTTTCCTGGCGATGGCGATTCTCAATCGGTACGATTCTTACTACACGAGTCCTTGGTGCACGCGGCCATCCTTTCAGATCCACGAGGTCGGGCACAGCATGGGAATGGATCACGCCGGAGAACTCGACATGTACGACGACAGGGTTGGGTACATGGGATACAGCTACGATGATTTGAACGGACCAAACATGTGTTTCAATCCCTCCAACAGCTACTATTTGGGATGGTATCAAAGCCAATCAACCTGGTATGATCCGTATGCTGCCGATGCAGCATCGAATAGTAGTGGGAAGCAGTTTGTTATGATCGGGGTCAACGATTACAATCCACAACAATCACTCGTCAACGTCGACAACAACGGCATTCAGAAACGACTGGTTGTCTTGCAGCTTTATCAACCAGACCAAGAAAACGATTTTTACATTGGCTTCAATCGCAAAACAGGGATCAATGACGGTACCGTGAGCAGTCCGAACGACATTGTGGTCGTGGAACGCCTGGGGCAAGCCGACAAAACGGCAAGGACGCTCAAGATCGGATCCCTTAGGTTCGTCGGCGATGTCCTTAGGATCCCGAGGTTTAATGGAATACAAGGGAACACCGTATTTGTTCAATTTGAAGCGCTGTTGTCAGACGGCAAAGACGCTGTCATTCGGGTATCGACTACGAATCCAGAGAAAGAGGTAAAGGAAGAGGAAAAGGAAGAAGATCGGCAAGAAGATAAGCAAGAAGATAAGCAAGAAGATAAGCAAGAAGACAAGCACCAACACAATCCAAACGAGAAAAAGGTAAAGGTAGTTGTTGGGAATATCGACCGCAAAAACTTTCGATTCTACGATGACAAAAGCAAAGATTGCCAATGGGTAGCAGCCCATCCGGAGATACTGTGTCACAAAGAGTGGAGGTACAAACTGGTAGGAGACTTTTGGTGCCGAGCTACCTGCCAGGGCGTAATGAACAACGAAAACCCCCACCCCGACATTGATTGCACAACGGCTGCCGACAGGGAGGATTTTGCCTTCAAGATGGATGCAACGAAGAATTGCCACTGGATTGGCAAGCGCCGAAAGAGGAGGAATAGACGCTGCAATAAGATGCACCAAGGCAAAACAATTGGCTCGCACTGGTGTCCTGTGACGTGCAGAATCTGCTAGTGGAGACACGGACGGGTGCCTCGCTACCTTAACTACGATAGCACTTCTGTAAAATAGTTGAATTCTTGTATTTCTAGTAACTTAATTTTTTGAAACTTTGTCCTCATGCATTATTATTTGGTAACAAAATCTAGCTATAATTCACGGTATTTTAATAATCCGTCTTTTTCTAATATTGTACATGCATATCCCAGATCATTCTATTTCGATTCTGGATAGCCTTTATTGTCTCGGCGTTGAGATTGAATGAACGGAAAATGTCCCCCGCTAACATTTGATCCATCGCTCTCGTTTGAACTTGATTGCGCAGTTGCGCGACTGTAGTGCTGTAGTGTAGTGTAGTGTAGTGTGGCGTTATGTGGTATAGTGTGGTGTGGTGTGGTGTGGTGTGGTGCACGTTCAACAAACCACCGCTTTCTCCACTAAGGAATGCCGACGTGAGAACATTTTGCTGTTGTTCCTGATCTGCCGAAGCAATATCATTCTCGTTTTTTCGTGCAGTTGCCTGTCGTCGGCGATTTCGAACTTGCTCTCCTCTTGTTCCTGCTGGAAACCATTCTGCAAAAATGACAAGAATGGCGTGTCTACCATTAGCATTGACAACCCGGCACTCGAGGCATTCGAGTGTCTGCTATCAACCATGATGGGATACGATGTGCGAATGGCAGGAACTGGATCCACCATAGTAGTCATTTGTTGTTCTTGTTCCATGATGGTTATTCGTTATTCGTTATTCGTTATTCGTTATTCGTTGTTGTTGTTGTTGTTGTTGTTTGGTCTCGTTGAGCGTTGAGCGTGAGCGTTGGGAGTTTTGAGTTTCCCAATTTTCATTTTATGGGAAAGTCTGTCAATTGTTGCGATACGTTGCGAGTATTGTATAGTACGCTGAAATCAACAACAATAGCGTTATTGGTAGAAATAACTCGTAAGATTACATAATACCGGTACCGGTACGCTTCATTCATTGCGACGAACAAGACAAACGAGTGAAGACATCCGAGAACAACAAACAAGACTATTTCACGAGCCGCTTTCATTAATGAGCACCAAAACGAACCAGAGAAGACCCGATTATTGGTGGTACAGAGAAGCTGTCGGCATCAGAATTGCTATTTATTCCGTCTATGCGGGATTGCCTGTTCGCCATAGCGTTTGTCAATCGAATACCGGTCGTAGTCACTAGCCACCTTACTTAAATACCCTGAGTACTCGCCGAGACGTCCAAGCCGCGATATCCTAAGTCGCCAATTGAACAAATATTGAGCTACCGGTATTCTAAGTATGTTGAGGTATGGAATTGTTTGCCTGTTCGCCATAGCTTTTGTCAATCGAATACTGGTCGTAGAAACCTTGAGTACCGATGGTACGGTAGCCTCGCCGAGACGTGCAAGCCACGATATCCTAAGTCGCCAATTGAGCATATATAGAGCTATTCCATGTATGTTGAGGTATGGAATTGTTCTGTAGAATGGCATATTTAGATGAGACATGGTAAAAACTAAAAGGCTTTATCTGAAATTCTTACGAAACTTTTCATATGCGTTCTCAAATCGTGTGTTACAGTGTGTCATACAATGTGAGGCACTATCAAGACAATTCAAACTGCCGAATGTGCTGCTGATTCTAGTGCTCTCGTTTAGACGATGACTGTAAGGGAGTCATACGATCCAGGGGTGATACAATCCTGATGCCTTCTGTAAGTCCCACAAGCGAGTTCAAACAGAGAGTGATTCATGCCAACAATTACAATTAATGTCACGAACACGGTGCGAGCGCGTAATATACGTACCGGTACGGTACGGTACGGTATGATCTCGGAAGTTCGCGGTAAAGCGGACAGACCATGTGATAGACGGACGAACAATCGGGCGGACAGACGGAGAGCATAATCGTACCGTACATTGATGCCATCTGCATCAAAATCCTACCGTACCCGTATTTTTCCTTTCGTGCGAGATTGACTTTTCGCCACAGCTTGAACTTTCATAGGACTATTGGATGTACAGGTACGGTATTGAGATGTGGAATCGCTCTTTAGCATACCGGTACTTATAGTGCTGACCATGGCCCCGTAAGATCGCAACCGATCTATTAAAAAATAGAAGGCTTAATACAGTAAGATCGCAATCGATCAGTTAAAAAATAAAAGGCTTTTTTAATACTAAATTTGCAGAAAACGTTTCGCATTCCTTTCCAAATGGTGTGTTACAGTGTGTTGTCTCGCTTCGAGATCTGTATCACCCCAACGAATAGAGCACATCAAGACAATTCATCCAAACTGCCCGAGGTGCTGATTCTAGTACGAGTACCGGGGGGTACGTACGGTACCTACCCTCTCGGTGAGACGATGCCTATTACGTTCGCGTTCTTCGAGTCCCACATGCGACTCCAAACAAAGAGTGATGAGTACGAGGAACGTACTACCTACCGTCCCAAAGCTTCGTTCGCAATTACATTCCGTGAGGGAATACTAGGTACATTTACAATATGCTGCTTGCAACATTACCGAACATTCGTTTTCAACTTCAAATTCGACTTCATCGTTTGCTTCATTGCTGTTCTTGGTCTCCGAAAAGTACCGTAGATTTCCTTTGTCTCTAATAGACTGGGGTACTACTAGTAGTGGTGGTGCACGGAGGACACTACTACTAGTACTAGCTAACGAGGAGGTTGTGGGAACCAATCAGGAGGCAGTACGTTCGTCCCGTAGACAGAAAAATCATGTGCTTGTTGCAGGCAGACTATGCAGCAGGAATTCAGATTTTTCTGCCGGAATCTGTCTTCACTGTTTGGTGGAATCGATCATCTTCATCATACTACTAAGTTTGACCCCATAATCTTACTGCTTCTTCGTGGTTCCCCCGGCCAGCAGCAGGAGGACATCATTCTGTTGGAGAAAAAGAAGCATACTATGACAGCACATACGGACAGACGAGAGAATCTGTTGTCGGCGAAAAATACGGACTTTGTCGGCATCAAATTCAATCGAAAAAGCCGACAAAACGATTAACACGGAGCAACGACAGAGGTACGATTATTTTGATGATCGAGTCTTAGAATCAAACGCACCTCCACTACATGAAAATCCCTAAGTGGTAAAAACGATATCACTTAGGACTACAAACAAAAGAGGATAATCGGTTAGAAACAAGACATATCCAAAGACCTGACCAATAAGTGAACACTTGGAATCCATAAGTACATTCAAAAGAATATACTTGATATCCCGTGAGGAAATTACTTATTGCAATCAAGAAAATCAATACCGATTCCAGATGGGCCTCATATCTAGCATATATACCACGAACAAGCATACGCCCCATCGAACAGATTACTTAACAACATACATGACCGATACCATCAAATGACCGATACAGTAAGACCGACACGGCGCTAATACAGCAACCGCAACAGCAACAGCAACAACAGTATCGGTACGAGAATGGTAACAAATAACCGGGGAAGATCTCTACCATGTAAAATACAGCAGAGAGCCCTGATACAGTGAAAATACGTAGTAAAAATAAGAGCCTCTCTCTGAGCTCACATCTCTTTAAATTTAAATTATCCAATACCTTTCGGTCGATTTTTAGAGTTACAACAGAATCTGAGAAGTGAAACGGCCGTGAGAAACATTAAGAGAAGAAACAAATTGATTCCCACGATATATATATATATATATATATTATATATACACTTTACATAATATCTGATGGAAGACCACCCACATGAGGAAGGCAGAGAACACCACCAATTTTGATGATTGATACTAATACATTTAGTACATGCTCTCACTTTTATTAATTTTACCCATTCAGAAAGTACATATTATAAAGAAGCATTATTACTGAAGAATTAATACATGCCTCTATTTGCACATTCATCACTAGTGAAGCAATAGTTGTGGAACCGTTGGTTTTAACATAAAATTAATAAAAGGCACATCAGTAAGTCATACTCCATTTCAACAATGTCAAAAGAAGAGGATAACGGTAAAAGCAATCAAGCTGACAACGAGAAGTCTAGCTTTGATGGCAACGATAAGAAGAAAAATGCATGGGGCAAAGGAAGACCCAACACAAAGAACACACCAAAGAAGAAGTTCCAAGGAGGAACAGTTGGCCTATAAGGTCATATTTTCTACTATGGCAAAGGCATGAACACAGAATGGTTGAGTTCAAAAGAAAAACTACTAAACTACATTGGAAAGAAGTATACAATGAGTGAAGCAACGTCAATCAGAAATGGCACCAAAAAGCTCATCGGTGTTACCAAGCCTACGAAACACGCTGACAAGGCAATATCCAAGAAGCTCCCGTACTGGGAACAAGAACATTGAAAAATTGATATGAAGCAATACAACAAGGCAAATTCATCACTGGCCAAGAACTTATCTTCATGCTACACAATCATCTGGGGACAACAGACTCTGACTCTTCAAAACAAGCTCAAGGCCGAAACGACATTCCCAGTCATCAAACAATCCATGGATGCACCAGGCTTATTTAAATTAATCACAACGATCTGCAACAGGACATTGACTATCAACCACGAACCAACAACCATTGTCATGAGTATGTATACTCTGTCGGAATTGAATGGAAACAGACTGCAACTTTCAGAGTACTACAAGCACTTCACAGAACAATGAAAGGGAGCAGAACTGTGTGGTTTTGACACCACTTGCAACAAGCTTGAAGCCATCATGAAAAAACGAGTACCATACACAGGAAAAACCACTCAAGACGCAACAGCATACGCAGCCATGATCAAAGTGAACCAACAAGAACAATTCTATGCCATTATGTTTATGAAACAGGCTGGAGATAGATTCAAGGAATGTAGAAGAGAAGTTAACAATGACTTTACAAAAGGAACAGACCATATCCCTGAGACTATCGATGACGCATATTCGTTACTTCAAAACTATGAAGCAACGGAGAAGGGTGTCAAGAAGTACGGGAACAACAGGAAAGGGTCAGAAAACAACGGGAAGTCCGGCCATGCTTTCCAACAAAGCAGTAACAAGGATTTCTCCTAGGTGTACAAGCTGCAAGTACACCGAGGGAGAGCAGCACGACAAAATATATGATAATACAAGGAGGATCATATGCTATAAATGCAGAAGAAAGAACCATATCCTGCCAAATTGTGTGGAAACGACCACAACGGATGGAGATCCTATCACAAAGGAATCACCAACCAAAAGACCGTACAGGCCAATGAAGCAAGGACAGGTCCATGTGATGGTGGGAGAAGAAACAGTGGAAGAAGAGTTTGAATTTGAAGATGAATTGGACCAGGATTGCTACTTCTGTTGTTACTCTAAAAATCAACCGGATAGGTATAACGAATATTTTAAATTTAAAGAGATGCGAGCTCAGAGAGTCGCTCTTATTTTTACTATGTATTTCACTGTATCGAGGCTCTCTGTATTTTTACATGGTAGAGATCTTCCCCGCTTATTTGGTCTTCATCGTATCGATACTGGTGCTGTTGCTGTATTAGCGTTGTGTTGGTCTTACTGTATTGGTCATTCGATGGTATTGGTCATTTACGAGGTTAAGTGTTTTATTTGATTGGGCGTATGCTTGTTCGGAGGGTAGGTAAATAAATGAGGCCCATTTGGAATCGGTATTGATTTTCTTGATTGTAATAAGTAATTTCCTCACGGGATATCAAGTATATTCTTTCGAATATACTTAAGGATTCCAAGTGTTCACTTATTGGTCAGGTCTTTGGATATGTCTTCTTTCTAACCAATTAGCTATCCTCTTTTGTTTGTAGCCTTAGGTGATATCATTTTTACCACTTAAGGATTTCCAAGTAGTGGAGGTTCGTTTGATTTTAAGACTCGATCATCGAAAGAATCATATCTCTGTTGTTACTCCGTGTCCGCACCTTGGTCGTCGTTTTGTTTTGTCGGCTTTTTTGATCAAATTTGATGCTGACAACAGTCCGTATTTTTCGCTGACAACACACCCCTTGATCCAACACTCTATTTGTTTGGTGTTGGATTACTGCCGGTTTGCGAAGTATTAACCTCCATGCATGCGGAGGGTGTTTATTTTGCCTGGATCGAATCGATTACTATCGGTGTATATTTTCGTTTGAATTGATTCAAGCCGGTATTTATCGAATCGAAGCGATTGTAAGATGAGATCAAATCATAAGATGAGATCAAATCATGATGGAAGAATCGGAGATCAACTGATGATTGTATGATCGACCGAATCGAATTGTAGTAGGAGACGTTTGGATGGGCGATCAAATTGAATTGATCCGGTAGCTCCCTGTGCGGCACATTCTTGGCCTCCACTCCAAGCTCTTTGCAGCGCCTCCCTCTCGAGGGTCACACCTTGGACGTACATCTTCCTTCTGTTCCCTGCTTGTGGATCAGGGGGTGTACTTACTATCACAAGCCTTGTAACCCACAACCAGCTCTCTGGATTACAGTTACAAGATAAAGACCACCGTCGTCTTTAATAAACGCCCATTGCACCGGACACGCCAATTGCAATAATCCATATCTTCTTCCCCGCCCATCATCCGTTCCAAGGACCATCGACGCCCATTTGATTGTGCTAAGCACTTCTTTACACCACAGACTGCAACTCATCGTCTGATAGTTGCTTTAATCACAAACCGATCATCCGATATTTCGATCCACGACCCACATTAAACCCATTGTACTGCCATCTCATCCGTTTGGTGGATCCATTGTTTCTGACATGCTTGATAACACATTTGCTGAGGAGATTGGCAATGTGGCCTTTGGTAACCTCGTCCGGTGGGTCTATGGGGTTGATGGCAATGGCTTTGGCGATGCAATTTAGGATGTGGAGCTGTGGATCCGGTGCTATTTCCAGTGGTCCTTCATCTTCTTCGGCATCGGCTTCACGGGTCACAAAGAATTCTGAAAGTTCATCTTTGCCAATGATTTCAGAATATGTTTTGTTAAGGGATGCGGCTGCAGTAGGGTTGCTAGCACTTGCAAATTGGAATTCAATTCCAAAGATTGGAGTCCAGTCAAATGGAGTAGACATCTCGTCGTCGTAATTAATCCTCGTTGTTGTTGTTAGTCGTAGTATTCGATTAACGTTTGATTGTCGTTGTTGCTCTGATGGTCCGTTGATTTAACCTTCTTGGGATGTGCAGGATGAACCGTTGTTGTAGATATGCTGGCCGCGTCGTCAATCGGTGGAGAAACGTCAGCGTTGATCCCGTTGGATATGATTAATCGGTTGTTACGGTGACGAGGACGATAATTAACCTTGGTTGACGGTCACAGATGTCCGGAACATTTGTCGGAGAATCAATCGTCGGTGCTTGGTTGTGGATTACAAAAGGAAGATTTGTGTAGGAGAATCGGTAGTACATCCCCTGATTCACGAGCAGGGAGAAAGAGAGAGAAAGAATGAGATGGGGGGAGGCCGAGAATATGCCGCACAGGAAGCTAAGCACAAAATTTCCTCTGGAGTTAACCGGCAGTGGAGGTGCTGAAGGGCCGGAGATAGGTAGCTTAAGGTAAACACTCGTGCTCTTGCGGGACACAAGTGTAAGTTATAAGGGCTCTATAACCTGTTGTTACTCTAAAAATCGACCGGATAGGTATAACGAATATTTTAAATTTAAAGAGATGTGAGCTCAGAGAGACGCTCTTATTTTCACTATTTATTTCACTGTATTGATGCTTTCTGTATTTTTACATGGTAGAGATCTTCCCCGCTTATTTGGTCTTCATTGTATCGATACTGGTGCTTTCGCTGTATTAGCGTTGTGTTGGTCTTACTGTATTGGTCATTCGATGGTATTGGTCATTTACGAGGTTAAGTGTTTTATTTGATTGGGTGTATGCTTGTTCGGAGGGTAGGTAAATAAATGAGGCCCATTTGGAATCGGTATTGATTTTCTTGATTGTAATAAGTAATTTCCTCACGGGATATCAAGTATATTCTTTCGAATATACTTAAGGATTCCAAGTGTTCACTTATTGGTCAGGTCTTTGGATATGTCTTCTTTCTAACCAATTAGCTATCCTCTTTTGTTTGTAGCCTTAGGTGATATCATTTTTACCACTTAAGGATTTCCAAGTAGTGGAGGTTCGTTTGATTTTAAGACTCGATCATCGAAAGAATCATATCTCTGTTGTTACTCCGTGTCCGCACCTTGGTCGTCGTTTTGTTTTGTCGGCTTTTTTGATCAAATTTGATGCCGACAACAGTCCGTATTTTTCGCCGACAACAACTACAGTGCATACCAATTTACACAGACAACGATAACACCAACATATATAGAAGATATGCGAGGAAACTCAAAGCATGATTGCCTTAACATGAAGCATGTTGGAGGAAGACTCAGGATGTTTTGGGTATTATTGGACAACCAATCAACTGTACACATATTTTGGAATACAATGTTTCTAGTCAATGTAACAAGGACCACAAGCAAGAAATTGGAGCTACACACAAATGCAGGTAGTGTAATGATCAACAAGATTGGTGACCTCCCAGGAGTGGGAATAGTGTGAGTTCACAGGCAAGGCGTAGCAAACATATTATCATTCCACGGATTGCAAGAAGGAAAGAATTTTGAGGTAGACTATAGCAGTCTACCAAACTCAAAAGGGATACGAGACAAAGCTTTCATAGGTCGAAACTCCAGAAGAAATTAAGCTACGATTCCAACCAGATGGACAAGTGTTGTATTATTTGAATTGTGAAAAGTATTTTGGACTCAAAAAGTCAAATACAGTGTTTGGTGGCGGGCAAATAATCAACACCAAAGATCAAAAAGTTGTGCCAACAACACAAGAATTGATGGTGTTTACAAATAATGGAGAAATTGAAACAGTGGAAAAGAAGAAGTCAAATTTCACCAAACGAGATGTATTGTGAGCTGAAGCGGTCAGACGATTCCAACATGTGGTTTCTCACCCAAGCGAGGCAACATTAATGCTAATGACAATGAAAAATACCATCAAGGACAATCCATTTGTAGCCAGAGACATACGCATCACATGAAATATTATGGGACCAAGTGTATATGGTCTGAAAGGAAAAAGGACTAGAAAAAAAAGGATACAGTGGGACTGCAAGAAATGCTGATAGCGTTACCAGAATCAATTGAAGAGCGCTACCAGAACGTGATCATTGCGGTGGATGTGCTGCATGTCAACAGAATTCCAATGCTAGCAACAATATTGAGCAACATCCACTATGGAACAACAATCGCAGCATTACCATCGATGAAACTCAAAGTGATGGAAGAGGCTCTGAAATCTGTATTCAGGTCCTATGCAATACGAGGATTCTGAATCAGTCACCTTAAAGTGGATTTTTTTTAAGGAATGAAGAACAGCCTATTGGAGGTGAAAGTGGAAGTGAACACGGCATCAAAGGAAGAACACATACCAGAAATTGAACGATATATTCATGTGATAAAGGAAAGAGCCAGAGCAAGTTTTGCAATGCTACCTTTTGACCGCATTCCAAAAAAGATGACTACAGCGTTAATGGAGACCATTGTGTTTTATTTAAATGCATTTCCCTGGCCTGAGGGAGTATTACAAGAACTGAGTCCATTGACAATCGTGAAGGGAAGAGTCCTTTCATACAATACAGACCTCGAAGTGATTGCTGGAAAATATGCACAGACATATGAAGGAACCGGCAACATCATGCAGGAACAAACAGCCGGCGCGATAGCATTGGGACCATCCAGAAACAGACAGGGATGAGTAAAATTGTTCATCCTCAACACAGGAGAATACTTAGACAGAGCAAAGAATGGCTACCAGCTATTGCCAATGCCAAGCGAAGTAGTCAAGCGAGTTGAAAGAATGGCACGGAAGTCACGAAGTGGATTCACTTTTGGAGATCATAACAACAATCGCAAATTATCAGACAATGAGGATGATGAACTTATTCCAGAGGTCCAGGGCTGTGATGTTGCATTGGAAGAAGACTCAAATGAGGAAGATGATGCAACCAACCATGACTCCAGCAAAAGCGATGAACAGGAAAATGAGAGTGACAAGGGCTCAAATGAATCTGATACCGGCTCGGACCCCGAGACATCTGACAATGGAGATGAGGCTACAGAGTGGATGACACAACTGAAAATGAAGAAATTACAGGAGTGGAAGAACCAGACATGTATCAAACTGCTAGCAGAAGAGAAGTGAGGAGCACACATGATGCAGATTTTGTGTACGCCAGCATGGGAAAAAACAAAGTGCACCATCTTGAACACGATCAATTGCCAAACTATGAGAACTTCGTACATGCAATTGAATATATCAAAAAAGTGCAGCAAGACCACAATTTAATCAACCACTACGTGATGACTCAAATGAGCATACAAGAGGGAATTTGAGTCCATGGAGAAAAAGGGAAAGCATCAATAATGAAAGAGATAGACAACATAGTCATGCAAGGATGCTTTGGCGAGGTAAACTACGATTCATTAACCGAACAACAGAAACATTGAGCAGTGCCAATTCTTATGTTCATGTTGGTAAAATAAGATGGAAGATTAAAAAACAGAGGCTGTGCAGACAGGAGACCCCAACGCCTCTGGACAAACAAACAGGACAATGCCTCGCCAACACCAGCAATAGAGCCGCTAAAGTACATACTGGCAGTAATTGCAATGGAAGGAAGGGATGTGGCATCATTTGATCTCCCAGGACAGTTCCTACAAACCGACATGGACGAGCTACTACACCTCAAGATCAATGGAGTGTTAGCGCTATTGCTGGTCGAATACAATAAGCGTTGGAAGAATTTTTTTCAAAAGGAACGAGGAAGACCAGTCATCTATGTGCAGCAATGCAAAAAGGCAATCTATGGAACGCTCAATGCAGCGATACTGGCATACAAAAAACTGACAGGAAATTTGCGTGATTGAGGACTTGAAATGAACCCCTATGAGCCATCATGCGTGTGGAATGTGACAGTGAATGGATCACAATTAACAGTTTTATTTCATGTGGATGATGGTTTAGTGAACCACAAGGATCCATAGTGTGTCACAGATTTCTTGATGAAGCTTGACATATATATATATATATATATATATATATATACAAACACACACATATATACATACACTTTACATAATATCTAATGGAAGACCACCCGCATGAGGAAGCGAACACCACCGATTTTGATGATTGATAATATATTGAGTACATGCTCTGCCTCACTTTTATTAATTTTGCCCATTCAGAAAGTACATATTATAAAGCATTATTACTGAAGAATCAATACATACCTCTATTTGCACATTCATCACTACTACTAGTGAAGCGATAGTTGCAGAACCGTTGCTTTTAACACATTCCCTCGGGCTGCAGGAAATTATTAAATTCCCGCAAACCTAACTTCACTTGTTCCGTCTCCCCCAGACTCAACTTTTTCAAAATTGGATTTGCAGGAATTCATTTTTTCTTTTCTGCAGATTTGGTTGGGTCTGGGAGAATCAGACACGAGCACACCAGTTCTTCGTACCCTGCTGATGATTCATAAAGACTTTTGTAGTAGCACGATTCCCTCCTGTATGAAGAGTGAAGACATCAATGTACAAAAATTTCACACAAGCCTGCACTTCTTGTAGATGCGATGGGCAGGCAGAAGGCATTGTTGCATTCCCAAGGAAACCGGCAGTGGCTCACCAAGGGCACACGAGAGACAACGTCATCTTCATCTAAAAGTCGTGGATGACAAAAACTGCACGACATATAATTTGATTGAAAATGAATAAATGAAAGTTTGTTTGGACTTAGAGCAAAATACTGGCTGTGCTAGCAATGCCGTAGATGAATTCTTTCTTTTTGTCTTGTTAATATTTACAGGATAAGCACTCAGAAACCCTGATAACAGGTGAGTTGATTTTGACTTTTTTGAAAAAGATTGGTAACTTTGATTGAGAGTGAGCAAAACTAACTACATGGAGCTACTATGATTCATGTACCGAATAACGATTGAAACAGGACTAGACAGAGTACTAAACATAGATAGATTGAGCAAGTCAAGGTCAGACAAAGGTCAACAGTTGGTTAGAGTGAGGTGCAATTTATTGTGGACTATCAACATTGGTTGGTTATTAAGAATTATGATAGGAGTGGAGCAGATGTGCACATAAGAAACATGACTTTGTTTGCGTATTGAGTGATTCCCAGCAGTAATAAAGTAATAAAGGTTTGCGACCAAAGTAATAAATCTATTCACATAGGAATAGATTTATTCCATATTGAATATAATTTGGCAGTCGAGGCAGCCTTGACTGCCAGATTTTAGTAGATTTTTCTTAACCAAATAAACAATGTATAAACACCAACCGAATCTTGAAATCGTACTAAAAGCAAATATGTTAATCCCCAACGCACGAATGAATCATGTGTGCACCTCTTGCACCTCTTTTGCTGGGCATGCTTGCATACAATTTTTGGTGATCATTGCTAATTTTTTCCGAGCTGAAAAATTGCGAAAGAAAAAAATCGCAGTCTGGAAAGAAAAGAAAGTCCAGAAAGAAAAGGTCTCTCCAGCGCATTAGACAGGACATCACCACCACCAATGTCCTCCTATACTACTGTTGCTGCTCTTGTCGCGCTTGCTAGATTATTAGTAGACGATTTGTTAGTAGATTCGTTGGATGACGATGAATCCATTTCAATTTGATTCGGCTGCTCCCATACAGAAAAAGAAACAGAAACACCACCAGCACCTCCAATACCATCAATCATAACAATCATGCCCGCAACCGGAGGCAGGAGAGCCGGCGTCGGCAACTACACCAAGGCCAAGTTGGAGAACATGTTTGCTGCCATTAGAGCTATCATACCCACCAGAGGAGAAGACTGGGATGATGTTGCAGACCTGCATGCTAAAAAATATCCTGGAAGGGATGCTGAATCCATCCGGAACAAATACAATCGATTGAACTGGAAGATGCCCCCAACTGGCAATCCAAACATGAGATGGGACATTAAGCAGGCAAAGGAAATCAAGAAACTGATAGGTGATAAGGCATGGATTGTATCAGGAGATGATAGGTACAATCTTTAAAAAATGAGTTTACTTCACCTGCTGCTGCTGCTGCTGCTGCTGCTACAACTCAACCGGTACCACTTCTACTTGGTCAACCAACACAACAAGAAGAAGTTACGCAGATGGAAGAAGTTACTGAGCTGACTCCCGCCAGTACCGCCAGTACCATTAGTAGTAGCAAGAAGAGACATTACAATCGCAAAGCCAACAACGAAGCAGATTTTATGAAAGCGATTGCTACTGTATTGAAAGAGGGAAGAGAGGATAGAAAGCCTCAGCAGCAAGCATTAGAGCTTCACCAACAAAGTCAGGACAGGGCAGATGAAGAGAGGAAGCAGGCATTGGAACTCCAGCAACAAAGACAGGAAAGGGCAGATGAAGAGAGGAAGGTGTTGTTGCAGGCACTCCTTGCTCAACTTACTACTAGTGGCGGCATCCCTAGTGGCGGCGGCCCTAGTGGCAGCCCTAGTGGCGCCGCTGCCGGTCATGCTGCCGTCAGTCCTATTACTCCGCATGCTAAGAAGCTCAAAAGAAAAGTGAACAGTCTCCATCAGCATCCCAACGACAGCAGCAGCAATGATGACGAGGACAGTGACAGCAGCAGTCATGACAATTTGTTAGTAGGAATCAATTAGTGACGTGACGATGAATCGACGAATCGAATCGATTAGTTATTTAGTTATTTAAAATAAACAAATTGATTATTACTACTTAAACTCAACAACACTACCAATGTTGCTCCAGACAGAAACTTAGCCTACATAGTAGACCATAGAAAAACTCTATTGCAACCCATTAAAAGAGAGATCAAAACCCACTAGAGGTGCACTGGAGCAAAATTATTTAAACCTGTTGTTGACTGCTCTAAATACAACTTAATCGATCGGACGTGTTGTCAACTGCTCTAATTCGTAATGCTAATTTGTAACTACTATCAATTATTATCTAATTTGCTCAGATCGATGCTAAGATTGATTCAAACTCTAACATTGATTCCTCTCTAAAATAAATCATTTGCGGTTTCAGTTGGTACCAAATTGTATGAGAAGAAGCCATACAACTTGAAACCTTCAGTCTGACTCATGTAGGTGTTGAGTATGGTGTTGATTCCAACCTTAGCTGTCTGGAAGTTGTACAACAACACGACAAGCTTCAGAATGATCCTCCTGTCCCCGGTTTCTTCCAGCAACATGTTATCTTTGAGTCTAGGGAACCCACATTGGATCTGTCTCATCCCCCATTCAGACATCTGCCTAATGCTAGTTGCGTCTCTGTTCACTGTAATAGCATTGCAAACGGGGCGGTATTTCATTGTTGTGGCCTCTTTGATAGATGTACCCTCAGGTATTTCTATAGGCGCTGTCAGAGGGTCGTATTGACTACTTCTACTAATAAGGTAGTCGTTTGTAGATAACTTAAACACTGAATTGACAACAACCTTTACCTTATACAGCTCATACATAAGCTCCATCTTTTCATAGAGCCCATAGTCAGCTTGAGTACTATCATGTCAAGACCAAGGAGAGCTCAAGACACAAGCCCGGATCCTACCATCTGGACAGAACAGAAAGACACTATTGACATATGTAGCAGATGTCCAACCATTGTAGTATTGGTTCTGTTTGGTCCAGTCGCCAGACTGCTGGATATGCAGTTTAAGCCCGTCGCAAGCAGCCCACACTCTGTGTGGACCAAGCGCTGGATACTTAGCAGCAATAGCATCAACGTATTATTGAGTCTCTTCTTCATTTGGCAAGCAAACTTTTGCAGCAGGGTGGTCTTGCAATGCACAAAGAAGGAGCTTTCGTCTGAATTTCAGCCATCTGTAGATAGGAGAAGCTGTAATTCCAAATGCTATAGCAACTGCTCTTGCTGCTGATCCTCTGGTTCGGAACCAGAATAGGATAAGAGCAAGACATCCGGTTGCATCAATCTCTTGACGATGACTACAACTATGCTTAAATTTCCGGATTGATCCAGTCTTTTCATCATATGTGTATTGATTGTAGAAAGGCTTGATCAAATCTACTAGGAGCTCCCTGAATACTGCGTGGTCGACTCCACAGCAATTCAAAAGGGCTTGATCATTGCCTGATTGATAGAGATACATGAAAGCAGATTGGGTGTATCGCTTAATTGCTATCCTAGGAGTTCTACGGTCCCTTCTTTTCTTATCTTCCTCCCCAAGCAGTGGATTGTTGTAATCGGGGGTTAAGTAGTTATCATAGTAGTATCCAAGTAGTGCTAACTTCAGGGCCATGGTGATTGTTGATTGTTGATTGTACTAGTAGAGTGTTTCGCAAAAGAGTGTTTTGCAAAAGAGTGGTGTGGTTTCTTGCTGCTGGAGAGCAATGTGAGTGTTTTAGCGACGAGGATTCTAGTAGCAGAAATAAGCAGCGCAAATACTACTAAGCAAGCCGGGCGGTACATGAAAAGTTCTGAAATTTTCAACTGCCGGCCATCCTTGAGGAATACTTAACAGCATTGCCTGCCAAAATAGGCAGGTAGGTGGCGCGGGTACTAGTGATTAAACAGACATACAAGAGACAGTTACTGTTTCTTATTTAGAGATTCCAAATTCCAAATTTGCTCCAAGTGATAGTTAATGAAAAATATTTGTGCGTTGAATCTATTCAATCTATTCACTTGGGAATATTTTTTTATTACTTTGGTCGTTTATTACTTTATTACTACTGCTGCTGGGAATCACTCATTATTTGTTTATTTTTGTTTATTTTTCGTAGTTGAAAAGTGCCGAATGTGTATCTTCTGTGAATAAAAAATAGCAGTTGCAAATGTAATAAAGAAGCCTGAATGAATTGGGTCAAACACGTCTTGTTACGCAACAATTGTAGGACAACTAATTACTTCTTTGATAGGATCGTGGTTGCCATATTGGAAGAAATATGACATGGAATTTAGGGTTCACAGGAAACCTCTACTAACACTTCTAGTATGGTCTGATCTTCCTTTATTGGATCAGTTGCAACGACCGATAATGAATGATAACATTACCATCTCTTGTTCTTACTCGAATAAATTGCATCTGCAAGGGAGCCAAAAAGTGCACTGTGCTATTTTTACTGCGAAACAATAGTATCGTGATTTGCATGAAGTTGGTGCTACATCTTGATGCAGTCAATATGTAAACTCATTAGTTATGATATATTTAGATGTTTTAGTACGGGAAACAGTTCACGAGTTCTAATATAAAGGCCTATTATTCTCCCTATGCACGATTATAGAAGAGTCAAGGCTTGGGCAAGCTTTTCATCCCTATACACGATTACAGTGAAGAAAATAAAAATGGTTAAATTCTGATCTAAGAAAAGTCTTTCTTCATCAGTTCTTCAAGGGTGAGTGGTTTGTACCGTTCCTTTCTTGCCGACGCCCTCGTGGATACGCTTCTATCATCTTGCATCTGGTGCTGTGTGTGCGCTGCCAATCGACGACGAACTGCTTTCGATGCCTCTCTATGCGATTGAGCTTCCAATTTCGCCAATCGCGTTTCCTCCATTGCATTGTTCAGCTTCCGTTGAATCTCGTCTCGCTCTCGTTCCATCTGTTTGCAACGATTAATCGCTGGATGCAGCCGGAGCTCACCGTTTTCGCCTCTTTCTGTCGCAAGGAGCGACAATTGCGCTGCTTGAATCAAACGCAATTCGAGCTCTTTGATCCTCTTCTTCGCACGGCCGTATGCGACAGTCAAGTCTTCCATTGAAACTTCATCGTCAGAGAAGGATTTCTGAACGCGCGTTGTTCTTTCCCCTTGAGACTGC
Source organism: Pseudo-nitzschia multiseries (assembly GCA_037355745.1). NCBI lineage: Eukaryota > Bacillariophyta > Bacillariophyceae > Bacillariales > Bacillariaceae > Pseudo-nitzschia > Pseudo-nitzschia multiseries. The sequence continues at coordinate 2,978,673 of CM074783.1, forward strand.
TCTTCCACGCCATCTTTTTCTCCCGCATCGTGCTGTTCTTCTCCCTGATTTTCTTGTCGATTGTTGGCGCGTTCTACTTCGGCTTCTAGCCTATCGACGTGCGATTGCAACTCCTTCATTTGTTCTTTCGTCGTATGGTGTTCGATCTTCAAGTCTTTGTAGTGCGTCATGATTGCGTGCAAATTCGACTTGAACTCATCGCGTTTGATGGCAATGTTTCTGTTTTCGACCTTTGTCTTTTCCAGGTCATCCCGCATGACATTCAATTGATTGGATGTGTTTTCGTTTTGTTTCTGTAGTTTTTGAATCGTGTCTTTTTGAATCTGTTGAGACTTTTTCACCGTGAAAAGCTCGTTTGCGTACTGCTCTTCTTTCTCCTTGTAGAGAGCGAGTTCCTTCTCGAATTGGATGACATCAACGCTCTGCTGCGGGACCTGGTGGGAAGCTCGGGAATAATTGGAATCGTCGTCGATCGTTGAAGCCGAGGAAGCAATGCTCAACGCACACGACGCCGAAAATGGAGAATGCGGTTGTGTGGTTCGGCTACAGGTCGTGAGTGTCATGGCGTCCTCCTCGTTGTTGCTGTTGTTGTTGTTGACAAAGCCTTTCGAGGAGGAGAGCTTCGGGGTATTATTGGCAAAATGATGAAATTGTGATTCCAGGGTTTCCACTCGGATTTGTTGGTCGAGACATTCTCCTTCGAGCTCTCTGCATCGTTGCCTGAGCAGCTCGCGATCTTTCGTTATCGCTTCGACCTTCAACTTGATGTTCTTGATCGACATCTGTTGGAGGGTGAGATTTTCGGGATTGTTGTTCCTGTTCTGGATCAGCGCCGGGTCGCACTCTACGTCGATCGCATTGAGCGCCCGAATGACGTCTCCCATTTCCAGGAGCAGCTTGTTGTTTGCTTTCTTTTGCACCTGGAGTTCTTCGAGTTTCAATTCCGACTGGTACAATTCGACCTCGAGCCTGTTGACCGCCAGTGTCAGCTCCGCGTTCTCCTTTTCTTTCTTCTTGGCAATCAACGAGTCTTTCATTGCGGTCGTCGTTGTCTGTTTGGGTGAATTCGACGACGACGACGACGACGGCGACGACGACGACGGCGACGATGACACTAGATCGGAGAGTTCCATGATCTTGGCGCGATTGTAGTTCGATTCGTCTCTCAATTCCTCGCATTCGGTTTGAACTCTCGTCAGACTCTGCTTGAGTCTCTGGTTTTCGTTCTTGATCAACGAGAGTTCCTGGCTCGGATCCTCCTCCTCGACGACGCTGCGTCTGAAATGGTTGCTATACATGTCGTAGTGAGGAACAAACCCCGGTGACGGGGGCATTTCGCTTGCGTGCGACGTCATCTTGATAATAGAGGAGTTCCGATGGATGTGCTCTCTCTCTCTCTCTCTCTCCCCCCTCGTGTGTGCGTGTGTGTGTGTGTGTGTGTGTGCTTTCGTTTCGGATGTATGTGTCGTATTGTGTATTTCTTTGTAAGAACGGCGGAGTCGATGTACACCGGGGAATGTCACCGTTGTTCATCGAAAGAAATCGCACCTAACGTCTGTTTTTCGTCGCACAAAGAACAAATAATACGTGATGCGAAGTACTTCGTAATAATAAGCAATACTACCATAAGATTAGCGTGCGAGTACGTACGGTACTAATCGAAATCGACGAATTGTTTGCTCCCAAACTTGTCCCGGTCCGAGTTTTGCACGTTTGATGGATCTTGGGAGCAAGTTTGCGCGCGAAGACGCCAATACCCCGGAGCAGTTTTCTTCGGGATGCGGGACAAACGTTGGCCGAAAATCCGACCGGAAAAGTGACTCGAAAGGATGCGAGACGTTCTCGACCAAAATTTCGTTCGTTTCGGAAAAAAGACTATTATAGTATTTCGTGCATTCAAAACGCACGACTCAGACCGACTCAATCACGAAGAACAGAAAACTACGAGTAACTTACCGGTACGAGTATCGTACGAGTACTACTCGTACCTTGGTTTTTCACGGGTTTTGTTTTCATCCGTTTTCGGAGTCGTGGTCTACTTAAGATTTTAGCTCGTGATTTTTTAGAAACTGTTTGTTTCGTTTTTTCATCAGATGGTTTTAAAACGGGAAAACCGCCGTTTCATTACAGCACGAGTAGTAATCTTACTTTTAATATCTTCCCGCGAGTGACGGGTCGAAAGAGTAAGATTAGGACCTAAAACCTCTCAAGGTTTTGTTGAATATCTAGTCTTGCCGAATATAGAAAAGCAACAAGATGCAAACTCACGAAGCAACGTTCGTGTATGAGTACACGTAACAGTGATAGACCGAGCTTCTCGTTCTGCTCATAAAGATTGTCCTCGACGCATCGAACGAAGATAACCAACAATTTTCTGAATCTCCGGTTAATTTCCAACAGTTGTAATAACGTTTGTTTTGTTTGCATCATCTACACCAACGGCATGACTTCGTCCTCGCAAGAAACCAAAATATCTGTTTCGATCAATGGAACTTTTGGCATCGATCGTGCGATGCCGAGTATGCTAGTGGGGCAGATTACCGAAGTTCAATGGACCCAATTTTGTGATCGAGTCGACGATTCGCTGGTGCCATTGAACAAGTACGGAAAATTACTCTGTCTGGCCAGCATGATTGTTTTCTTGGGATTCGCTGGTGCATTTGCGTTTTCGTTCCTTTCCACCGAGAGCTCCACCACGACGAATCAAAGCATCGACAACACGATCGATGACGATGTCGGTGGTTTACCAAACCAGCATATAACCCTGCTAATGTTTGTGGTTCCCGGTGTTCTAATGACCGGCATGATGGGCCTCGGCATCTACATGGCAAAGAAGAGACGACACTGCATTGGGCAGATCAAGACTATTTGCGAAGATATTTCCAGACAATACCAATCGCTCAGCTTCCATTTGCGCGACGACAATATATTTGTTTCGAGTGGGAGCGGCGGTACCATGTACAACGACATCTACGTCCTCGTCACGATGACTTCACGACAGGACGACGACGATCTAGAATGTGGCGGTGGTAGCGAGATGGCCTACACCGGAGTGGCCTCTGTCTACCCGTCGGTACCCACAGCTGCTACTACCGGTGACAAATCCCTCACAGGACGCCTCGATAAGCTTGAACGCATCAAGAACCAAATTTCTCCAAAAGAATACGAACTAAAGAGACTAGAAATACTCGCAGACATCTAAAGGTCTGGATCAGGATTCTGTATATGTTTGGGGTGGACCTCGACAATAATATATATGGATGTAGTAAAACTCTTCATAGTGTTCTTCGATAAATAATCACTTTACTTTCATCTGTGGCCTGACCAATTTGACCAGTTTGACCAGTAACTCATCTCTCTAAAATCCAAGCCTTATCATATTTCCCTCATTCCCCTTCGCAATTCTTACTCCTTCCTTCCAAAATATCCTAAGCACTAGGTTGATGACCTGCGGGCACTGCGTCGGCGTCCTCCATTCTGCTCTTCGACAGAGGTCGTCCTTCGAGCACTCCGACGGCGTCCTTTATTCTCCTCATCGGAGGAGACTGTCAGATCTACGAGTTGTTGTTTGCGTTCCCTTTGATTTGTACGAGCTCTGCCCTTAGTCTGCGACCCAGTCTCGTTGTCATTCGTCTGCATTGTTTTTTTTACCGATTTCGCGTTGTCGGCTACTTCTATCATTATCTGATGTGACGCGTCCTCGTTCGAATCGATCGATTCTGTCCCCTCTTCGACCGGTTGTCCGCGTGTGCTGCGACGCGGACCCGGTTCTACAGACGTCAACTGTTCCGTTTCGTTCTCGGTGTCCTCGGTACTTCTTCGACTGCTTCGACGAGAACCGCTTCGGGAGCTCAAAGTTGGCAGAACCGAGGATTCCTCATTCTCTGGGGATTTGTTCAGAGTACAAGTATCGGTAACATCTCCATCTTCACTTGCCTCGTCATCATTCGCGGTAGTCTTTCGACTACTTCGACAACAAGAACTGCTCGTGGAGCTCGAAGTTGGCGGTACCGTAGGTTCTTCATTCTCTGTGGCCTTTTCCGAAGTAGATGTGACTTCTTTGGTATCATCCCCACTTTCATTGGCCTCATTATCGTTCGGGGTCTTAACTTCTTCGTTGGTATTTCCATCTTTATTGACATCGTTATTGTTCGTGGTCTTAACCCCTCTGGTAGTAGTATTTCCATCTTTATCTCCCTCATTATCGTTCGTGGTCTTAAGCTCTTCGGTGGTATTTCCATCTTCATCGACCTCGTTATCGTTCAGGGTCTCAACCTCTTGTTTAACTACCTCATTATCGTTCGGAGTCTTGACCTCTTCGATGGTATTGCCATCGTTATCGACCTCGTCATTAATTTGTCGATCCTCTTGTTTAACTACCTCATCATCGTTCGGGGTCTGAACCTCTTCGGTGGTATTGCCATCTTTATCGACCTCGTTATCGATTTGTCGATCCTCTTGTTTAACTACCTCATTATTGTTCGGGGTCTTAACCTCTTTGGTGGTATTGCCATCTTTATCGACCTCGTTATCGATTTGTTGATCCTCTTGTTTAACTACCTCATCATCGTTTGGGGTCTTAACCTCTTCAGTGGTATTGCCATCTTTATCGACCTCGTTATCGATTTGTCGATCCTCTTTCTCATTGACGCTTTCGTGGGCGTTCTCTCCCTTAACCATTGTTTCACTTTCTGTTTCTAACGCGGCTACCATTTCGACTGACTGTTGATCTTCAACTACTTTTTCCTTCGATGACTGGGGACTTCTTGAAACATTCTCCGATTGAGATAAAATCCCATCATCCTCGCTTCCTTGCTTGAGTGTTTCTCCCGCGATGTTTTCTTTCGTTGTGGAAGTCCCATTTTCAATTTGGTTATCTTCGTTGATACCCCACAAATCTAATTCCTCTAAAGTGAATTCTTCCTCGTCGTCGTCCAGATATTTTACCCGCCAGCAAAGGACCAGTCGTCCACTTTCTTCTTCCAAGACTTCGCTTGGGCCGGAGACAACTTGCCCTTCGTAGTATTTTCCATCTTCAAACAATTTCCGAACCTTGAACCCATTTTGAACTTGGCATTCCGCCGGAGGATGAGCGGATTGGTCAGAAATCTCAGTTTCAGTGACAGGCATTGAAGAAATTTCCTTTCGAATTTTGGATTTCCAAGCCGCAATGTAAGCGCTACAACAGCATAATATTGGCGTTAAAGGGAAATGGAAGACAGCGGCGTCGCACGAAGCGAAGTACAAAGAACAAAGTATGTGAACACAAATCACAAGATGGGGCACGGATATAACTAGATGCGAAATGCAATAAACATTTTTCAAGCTCTTACCTCGATCCAGTTCCATTCAAAGCTTGCATTTTTTGTTGCTTTCTCCATGCCGTGTATTTATTTACCAGTTCCTTCGACGATGCATTCAAGAATACTTGTGCATCTGCAATGCCAATCGAGGAACAAAAATCTCGACCTTGAGATGGCAAACAATTCAAGCAATTCCTTGAGTCCCTGCTTTCCTCGGTAGGATCATCATCAAAGGCAGAATTGTCATTCGGACCGATTTCGGCACTAGCCTTCCGAACCATTCTTTTCCACATACTCACTGTCGATATACAGCCATTGCCAGCCAATGGTTTCATCCCCTTTTCTTTGCGCCACATCACAAGATCCCTTGCGATGATACCAGACTTGGTTCTGAATAGCTGCTCTGCTGATTCAATCGCTATGAATGATAGGAACTGTCGGACGTATGTGTCGCCAAGCACATCCATAGGATCATCAAAGGTGATTTTTTGTTCGTCAAAAGATTGCTTTTCCGTTATGGTCTCCTGTGCATTCGATTCGGCATCTTGTCGCTTGGCTTCTACTCGCTTCACATCCACTCGTTGATGGAATAACTTCGTCAACAATTTATTCAATTCCGACACCTTCTGCTCAAATTCATCATCGTTGATTTCAGGTTGAGGTAGTTTTGCACTCTGCTCTTTGACATGCGTGCTCGTTGTCGGCGTGGCCTCTGTTTCAGTGGGAAAAGTTTGGATCTCCTCAATTCCTTTCGCATCATTTCTTTCAGCCTTGGTTTCTGTTTTGTTTTCATCACTTTCCTGTTGGTCTTCAGTAGCAACTGATGGGATGTTCATGTTGCGATTTGCACCTTCCCCTTCCTTCTCGGCTCCAACTAACTGATTCGTGCCCTCACAAGTAGTTGCGGTGGATTCGGATTTGTCACCAACTGCTTTCTTCCCGGTCTCTACATTTGACTGATTGTCGTTTGAAGAAGCTTTGTCACGTATCCCCTCCGCGTTCAAATCCTTGCTAGAAACAAGGCCCTTCTCCAATGTGCACTTATGGCAAAACCAGTCGCCTTCTGGAACATTATTCAGGCCGGCACATTTTGGATGCGAGACATTCGAGCAGCCATCGCACAACAAAAGATCACCGGCGCATCCACAATGAATGCAAAACGTATAATGATTATCCCGCGGATCGAAGGGAAAGTTTGTGCGAATGAACTCTTCGGACAACTTTACCTCCATTTCCGCAAGGAGAATTGCTTGTCTGTTGAGATAAGTAGCCAACTCGGAGACTTTCGTGGCTTTGTCAAAGTTTTCTCTCGCTTCAGCAACTTGCTTTTCCACCGCAGCTGCCAGTTCTTTTTCCTCGGTCTCCTTCGTCGTCAGCTCCTCAAGGGTTGTGTCCATGTCATGAGAATTCGAAGCATCTTCTTTCTCTTCATCCGCGGCATGTCCGTTTTCTGTAACAGAACCCGAAATGCCGTTTGTCCGACCATCCTCGTTAACTTGCTTCCAGTGTACCAACAAGGAATCGACACCTGTCGTCCCCTTGAAGTTCTCCACCAAGTCAAAATCGGGGTTGGAATGACATCTTATGACTCGGCAATACAGCATGGACTCACCAATGGATTGGCATCGAATACAAGGATGCATACGACCGGGGCGACCAAAAAAGGACTTTACTAGTGCGTCGTCGTTACGGAAATCGGCCATCGTAAAAATTACGCTGTCACGGCCGACCATGGACGACTGATAGGAATCCTGGGAATTTTCAATCGAAGGTATCAAGCAACCAGCACCATCATTCGCTGTGGACAGTGATCCAGTGGTGGGTTGATGTAAAACTCGTTTCTTTTCTCCCTGAATATATTTGTTTCCACAACGAATTCGAAGTTTCGTAAGTGAGCCATCGGGCAGTTGAACCGAGGTAGTACTTGGTTCGAACATGACGGAATCATTCTTGCTAAACTCAAGTTGTCCATTCTCCGTTATTAATTGACCTCCACACTTGATTTTAAACTTATACTCATTCCGAAGTATGATCTTGAATCGATTACGGTGAAGTTCCCTTCCGATAGCAAGCAGCAAAGATCGGATTCTTTCTATTCCTTCCAGCCGTTCGGGAGTGCTGCTGGCATCCCGAATGGTATTAATATCCGACAATTGATCGGTGATTTGGGTGGATTCGACCGTTGATGTTAAGCAAAATACCTTTTCGGCGTGATTTGACTCCAGCGCAAAGACCATGGCTGCGGCGTGATACTTCCTAATTTGCAGTATTTCTTGGATGGTGGCTTCTTCTTCCGGGCTTAGTTTCTCAGACGCCGATTCTTTTTTGCTTTTTGATGTTTTGGTGACAGTTGGAACAGCATTCTGGTATTTCGCAGTCTGCATTTCATCAGAACCTTTTTTCTTTTTGGACTTCTTTTTCACCGAAATCTTTGATATCTTCCCATTCAGTTTCCCAGACATGAGATGTTTGGCGATTTTTCGAATCGAAACTGTGTCTACGCCTTGGGTTACCGAACGGGAAAGAAGGAAGAAGACGGAGGCCACGTACGCTTCGGTTATATCAGTCACAGCAGCGGACAAATTTTTGTAGTATCCGTTCAACACTCTTAACCGGACTAGCTCCAAGCAAAGATATGGGGATGGCATCAACGATTCGTAACTTGGTGTGCCCTTCTCGTTTTCTTTTTCCAGAGTATCCAAGCTCCATAGTGGCATATAACCCACTCTCGAAAGGGCTTCTAGCGTTGTTTTGTGCCCTGCCTTTTTTATCCCTCGTGTCCCGTACTTCAACTCCGGTGGAACGAAAAAATCCGGGTAGGATGGCAAAAATTGTGAGTTGAAATCAGCGGTCACGCCACGTTCCGCTCGTTCCAGGGCAACCTCTGGGTTGACAGCAACCGGCGATACCCCGTCGATGCATCGCTGTTTCAGAAAATCGAAACACCGAACAATCGTGCCCGCAAGATCCTTGGATAGGACCAGAGGAGGGTCCAGCAAAGGAACATCCAATGGAATGATTTGCATCTCTTCGGTTGACATCCATGTGGGTTTCAGAAAGGATTCTTGCGACAACCCACAAGCCTTGCACGAAGTACCATCCAACGTCGAAAACATACAGGGTCTCCAGCAAACAAAAATCTTTTCCTCACACAGAGAATAGTGCAAGCGCAACTCGACGATCAGAATAGGTGTTACTGTTGCAAATGACTCGTTGTTTCGACCCTCCACCAGTCTCGGAAACGACGCTCGAACCGAAAGAACGGTTCCTTCCATCCAATGGGACAAAGTCTTAGCGATAAAATCGTCATTTTCTGTTTTGGCTGCTTTGGACGGCTTCTCTTCTCCGTCAATTCCGGAAGCATGGTCTTGTTGACCCGGGTGCTCCGTTTGGAAGTCCGGAACCAGGCGCTGGAGATCCGAAAGCGAATTCATGTGGCCTTGTACAAATTTGATGTGGTTACACCTGGAATAGAAGACGGATTCCCCAGACTGAGGGATCCACGTCGACGAGGACGAGGAAGCTTTCCGCGTCATCTTTTCGGTTTCGGTAGCTGTCGACGGGGGAGCAAACTGTTGTAGCCACTCCCGGTCGACATAACCACTGTATGGAGTATTCAAACCCAGCGGTATGACCAGTGTTTGTTTCTTTCCACCAAAATCGCTTTCTGATGTCTTTTGGTTTCCCCTGGCACTCCCAAGGTTTTGGATAATGCCTTTCATGAAACCTTGGCACTGCGAAACGATGTCGTTGCACATCGCCACCAGTTCGGACTCGGGATTGTTGTACAGCAAGCAGTTTTCGGAAATCAGATTGAGATCCATCAAGATGGATTCGATGGAGGTGTAGTAGCAACTTCCGGTATTGCCATACGCCCTGAGTCGTGCGAGGATGCGATCCAGGGACATTCCCACCGGGACAGCGCAATAATATCCGGGCACTTTCAATTCGGTGACGATTTCGACAAAGGACCTAGAGTGGGGATTGTTCTGAATGACCTCCTTGATGCAGAGAACTGCCTTCTCCCTCAACGAGTTCTCTAGATAACCGAGAAGTCCGTCCTGGAGACTCCGCGAGAGATCCGTTGGTTGAAGAGTGACAAGGCTCCACGGTGATGCTTTGTGGACCTGTCTTCGATTGGAATCGTATGAAACAAATACGCCTTGGCGCAGCGGAAGAGTTCGCAGTATGAAATCCATTAACGACGGTGGGGATTTTGCGGACATCGATCTTGCTGCTGGTTTTTGCTGCGACGAGGATGCCTCGGATTGGGTACCGTTGCCCGCCTTGGACTCCGTCTGCTGGACGTATTTGCACAAAAAGTCTACGATGATTGTTGCCTCCCGGACGGGAAAGGAGCCCTTGCATGTCTTGTCCGAACTCAGAGATGCTTCTATGGCTCGCGGCACCGGGGCTCCATCCTCCGTCAGGTTTTCCAAAAGGGCCTTTAGGTACTCCATGTTTCCGTCGAGCCCAACTGCATTGGCCGCTTCCCGTGATTCTCCGGCTCGCACCATTGTTGATAGCGTCTCGGTCTGTTCCGTGCATTCTTCACTTCGTTGACTCGTCGACGTGTCGTTGCCCTTGCTGTCGTTCGATCCAGATCTCCTTTCGCCTCGGGTCGACGCTGGATTGGATTTCGAATTGGAAATGATTTTTTTCGCTTTGGCTCCCGAGAGGAAATCGACGATTCTTCCTTTCCCACACGGGGCGTTAATCGGTTTGCTCTTGCTGCCCGGATCGTTGCTGGTACCAACGGCCCGCCGTATCCACACGGTCTCGTTCCTCGACATGGCGTGAAAGGAAGCATATCCCCAGCAAAACGGAACGAGAAATGGCTCCAGGGGAGCACCCGCGGGGCACGTCACGATGGAAAAGTTGGGTGGAAGTCCGAGGTTGTTGTGCGAGGGCAACGATGCGTCGTCGGAAGGTGGCAAAATGGACGAGAGCGGCTTCAAGAGGACCGATAGACGGATTTGCGGGGGCATTTCGGTTCGTTTCTTTCGGGCCTCGGCCGCCGAGGCGGACAGGATTTTCCCGGCCTCTCTCGACCAGGACACGGTCGTTGTGCTTTCGTCGTCGTTCGTTCCAACGTGACTTATGGTGGTGGCGGTGCTGCTACCGATGCTCACGGATTTTTGCTTTGCGTACGGATCCTCCGGGAATTCGACATGGGTTCGCTCGACGCGACAAATGATGGGGTAGTCCCCGAGGGATGCGGTGCGCGGATACCGAGCGGATTCCGTGCCGGAGGTTTCCGCATCGGAACGTGCCGCAGCAACAGCAGCAACTTCGGAGACGGTTTGTTTCTTTTCCTTCCTGGATTTCCGTGGCGTCTCGAGGGATTCGACCCAGTCGTCGGTCCACCAGATGATCCCCTTTTCATCTTCCTTGGTCCATCGATTCCGGTCTCGATTCGCTCTGGCCCAGATCGGGACCCGCAGCAGATTCCGCATCCGCGACCCGAGCGTGTCGGGGTGCTTGTTCATAAAATCCCTGTGGGCCGAGGGGTAGTACAGCACGACATCCCCCGCCTGCGGCACGTAGGAGCCCAGGTCAAAGACGGCGGTCTTCTTTGCCGTAACCCCCGCGAGCTTGACAGCGCTCTCCGGGACGACGACCACCGGTTTGGTATCGATCGGTTTGGTTCGCTCCAGCCAGCTCCGATCGAGCTCCTGCGAAAAGTGTGGCGACATCCAGCCACCTATGAACCGCGCGTCCCTCGCCTTCTTCCCGTTTTTCTTCTTCTTCTTGTCGTCACTAGACTTGAGATTCCCGGGGTGGTTGGATCCATCGCCCTTGCTAGCAGCATCGTTCGATACATTGGTGCTCGTCGTCGTCGTCGTCGTCGCCGCCGTTGCGGGAGGCAGTGGCCTGATCCAAATGTTGGCAGAATCTGCTTCGGAAGGATTCTTCTGGCCGGTTTTGACCTCCCAGTTCCCAGACTTTCTGGCTCCTCCTCCTCCTCCTTTCGTGTTGTGCATGGGTAGACCCATTGCCAATCGACCCCGTTTTCTTCCCTTTGGTTTCGTAGGTGCGGTACTGGTGCTGGTGCTGCCGCAACTTTTCTGGGCGGGAACTGCAGCAACGCTTGCGTGGTTCTTTTTGGTGACAGAAAGGAGTGTCATTTTATTCGTTGTCGTGCCACCCATAGCTATTTTTCCATGTTTTGCAATGCTGTTGTCGGCGGCGTTGGCGTTGGCACTGCCATTGAATGCTTTCCCTTTCTTTATTGTGGCAGTCTTTGTTTTGATAGCGCCCCTAGCGATCAACGGGACGACGGCAAGCGAATCGTTCGGTGGAATGCTTTTTCTTCCTTGTTTTTGTTTCTTTTTGGGAGGCTGCATAGGTTGCATAGGTTGCATAGGTTGCATAGGTTGCATATGTTGCATATGTTGCATACTTTGCATATGTTGGATATTTTGCATATGTTGGATATTTTGCATATGTTGGATATTTTGCATATGTTGGATATATTGCATACGTTGCATATGTTGCATACGTTGCATATGTTGCATAGGCTGCATCGTTGTTGATAGTTGCACCTTGGGTGTTGGTAGAAGTTGGGATGGTTTTGCTCCCGTTTTCGTGTCCAGCTTCGTTCCGCTCGACTCGATGCCGGGAAGCACCACCGCAGACGAAGACGAAGACGCAGCCACAGCCACAGAAGGACCCGGAAATGCCGTGTTGAAGGACCTCCGCACGGACCGGCGGGGCGGAAGCTTGAGCTTGTCCCTGGGAGCCCGGGCGTACAAGAGTCCGTTGAGTTTCGTCACGGCCTCGTTGAAGGCCTTCGGGAACCGATCCAGGGCATCGATGGCCCCGAGCTTCCGCTCCAGTGCCTCACGGGTCCGTGCGTCCTCTCGCTCCTGCATCTTCTCTTGGTGCAAACGGATGCTGTCGGACCGTTCCTTGTCGTGGCTGTACAGAATGGCCACCAGCTCCTGCGTCCGTTCCTCGATGTCCCGGAGCAGCTCGGACTTGGTGCGGCCGCCACAGTCCAGTTCCTCCCGATCGGCTTGCTGCTTGAGGAGTGTGGCCCTGCGGAGTTCGATCTTCTGTCGCTCCCGGTCCCGTGCGGCTTCCTGGCGCTGCTGCTGGGCCTCGATGCGGTGGAGGGCCTTGGTCCAGTGCTGGACCTCCTTCTGTGCCCGCCTGGCGTGTTTCTTCGCGGATTTGAGTCCCTGCCTGCGTCGGGAACGGATCCGCTGGAGTTCGTCGTAGATGAAGCGGGGGACTCGCTCGTCGTGCTTCTTTTCCTTGCGGCGTCGCGCCCGCTTCTTCTCCAGCTTGAGTCGTTCCTCCTCGGTGAGGTGGCTGAGATCCTCGGTCGCGGTCGCGGTCCCGTTCGTTCCGGTTCCCTTGCCGCTTCCTCTGTTTTTGTCTTTGTTTTTGTTGTTGCCCCCGGCGGCGGCGGCGGCGACGACGGCGTGAGAGTAGTTTGGCTGGGCGGAGTAATCGATCTTCTTTTTGGAGGATCGGGAGCGCTGCGTCCGCGTCGGTTCCGAGGGTTCGGTGGACCGTCTGCGTTTCGAGTGGCTTTGCTTTTGGGTTTGGGTTCGCCGGCGGCCACCGCCCAGGGCATTGCCCTGCAATCCCAGTGCGGCCAGGCGCTCCTGGTTGCGTTTGATGCGCTCCAATCGGAGCCTGTCCACATCGAACCGAATCGAACCGAACCGAATCGAACCGAATCAAACGAAAACAAGAACAAAAATGAATCCATTCGGTGAGCCATTCGATCCGATCCGATCCGATAAAGCGATAGAAAAGCACAAGCACAATGCAGTTTTGTTCATTCCACACGTACCGTTCATAGTCGGAGAGTCCATCATTGGGTTTCGTTTCTTCTTCGTCGTCATCGTCTCCATCGCTGTCCTCGTCGCTGCCACTGCTGTCGCCATCCTCGTCCGAATCCTCGTCCTGAGAATTGTCGTTGTCGCTGTTGTTGCTATTATCTTCCTGGTTCTCGCCCTCGTTCTCGTTCTTAACTTTGATCTGTTCGCTTCTTCCCTCCTCATTGCCGTTGTCGTTGTCGTTCTCTTTCTTAACTTTGATCTGTTCGCTTCTTCCATCTTCATCCTCATCTTCGTTGTCGTTCTCTTTCTTAACTTTGATCCGCTCGCTTCTTCCGTCCTCATCCTCATCCTCATTGTCGTTCATGTTGCTGTTGCTGTTGCTGTTGCTATTGTTGCTGTTGCTTTTGTCATTGGGGGGATCCATCGCGGGCGGTTTCTTGTCCTCCTCGTTGGCACGACCGGACGGTACATGTTCGGGTTTTGGGTTTGGTTCTGGTTCGATGTCGGACATTGTGTCGCTATTTTTTGTGTCGTTCCTCGAGTTGTTTTTGTTGCTGCTGTTGCTGTTGCTGCTGTTGTTGTTGTCGTCGGGAGGATCCATCGCGGGCGGTTTCTTGTCCCCCTCGCCGACAAAACCGGATTCTGGTTCGTTGTCCGGCATTGTGCCCCTGGGCTGTGATGTGATGTGCTGTGCAGTGCAGTGCTGTGCAGTGCGACGCTAGACAGATGGTGCCAAAACACAAACACTCCTTCGTTCGTTCAGTCCGGGCGGATGGATCGTGGTTTCGTCCCGTAATGTAACGCAACGCAATGCAATGCAACGCACCACACCTCTCTGCCCGCTTCTAACTGTTCGTGGTGTCCTTCCTTTGTTCCTTTTGTTGTGGTTGGTCCTCCGAATTTCGAATCGAAAAGTTGCTGCGAACGCGAGATTGATCTCCTCCTGTTGCTGTCACTCTTATTTCGTTTCTTTGTTTCAATGGATTCGGCTTAACGATGGTTCTGTTAGAACAAGCAAAGCAGAACAGCACATGCCATTGTCGTGACTGTTGTCGGTAACAACTCTTGCTACGGTATGATCCTCTCGGTTGGAGTCGTTTGTTTCGTGTGTGTGCGTGTGTGTGTGTGTGTGTGTGTTGTTTTCAATACAGTACTCGGTACGAGTACGAGTACTTGTAACGCTTGAAAGGATGGATTAATAGTACCGTATTATTGCTTGCTTCGGAAAGGAACGAATGATAATAGAGCAATTTGCTGCGCGTGTAGAATCCCTGTACAAATTGTACTGGTTAGGTCTTGCCGTCTCTCCTGCCGAACCCCAATTCTCGGCGCGCTCCCGACTGTACACGAGCGAATACTACCGTAGCTTATCTACTCGCACCTACGGTATTCTACGAAGGAATGAATATTGATGCTGTCTGTAATCTACGATAATCATTACGAAGGAGTATTACGTACCGTATTCCGCCTAGGTGACACACGGTTTGGGGATTGCGCGATGGATGTCAAAAATTGTGAGAAAAAAGTTACCGTCGTCGTCGTCGTCGTCTAGTTTTCTAAGTTCTAGGAAATTAGATTTGTGTTCTTGTGCATCGAAGATGCCGTCGTCGTCGATCCGAATCCGAATCCGAATCTATTAGATTTCGATCGAACTCGAGGATACGATCGAGTCGTCCAGTAACTAGGTGTTGTTAGGTCCGGATGGCGTATCGATAGTGATATTTGAGTTGATTTAGGTGCTAAAGTGTCGTCGCTACTAGATATTATTTTTGCTCTGTATATATATATATATATATATAGTCAATATTGGTCATATTATATTACATATATATATATATATATATAGTATTGACCAATATTGGTCAAATCTATTATTTTAGTATTTGTGTTAGTCTAATAGAAGTACTACTAGTAGTATTTTGCTAGGAATATTCGGTCGCAAAATCGTTTCCAAACTGTTTGTTTGGACGAACGAACGAACGAACGAACGAACTATCGATTGTGCTCGCCCGCCATCGGTTGCGGTACTAGCAGATTTGTGCCGTGCGTCGTTCCGAGACACACGATGTGCTACCGCACCGCACAGTACAGTACAGTACAGTACACGATGCGATGCGATGCGATGCATACCTGCCACCGGAGACGCGAGTGGAGTGGAGTGGAGTCGAGTGGAGTCGAGTCGAGTCTTGCACCCATTCACAACCATTCCGGAAGACAGACTGCACCGTCGTTAGTTAGAAAGCATTGTATCGAGGAATATTTCGATACGTGTAGCGAGCGAAACCGTTCCAAAAACGTTTTCTATTACAGTATTGTACAGTATAGTATAGTTTAGAATAGGGTAGTTTGCGATCGCTTGAACGAACAAACGCACAATCGTACAATCGATGGTACGGTACGATACCATACCATACCGGATTGGTGCGTCGCTGGCCCTCGAGCCCGTGGATCGTCGCTACTCTGTTGTTGTCGTTGTTTATGTTCCTGCTGCTAGTATCTCTCTATCTCTCTCATCCATGTAGGCATACCGTCGTTGCCGGTCTCGCCGTATGGTACGGATCCACAACAACGCATTCCCTAGATACTACAACAGTGTGCTACCGCGCGGTACAGTACACGAATACACACCCCAGGAAACACGCACGTCGAGTCGAGTCGAGTCGAGTCCTCCACTCACTCGCAATCCTTCCGGACGACCGAACCGTCGGAAGTACCCTCTCTTCCCGTGGCTTGTTTGGAACGACACAGACAGACACGGGATGTATCGTTCGGCTCGTGTTTTGTTGCGAGGACACAACTGCATTGCTTCGCATCGCAGTACTCCCTTCGTCGAGAACGAGAACGAGAACGAACAAACTACGGTAGAAACTGGAATGGAATGGAATGGAACGGAACGGAACAAAAGAGAATAGAATTGTATGGTAACGGTTTGCATCCTTACTAGCACAGCGCGGTCAACACCTAACCATTGCTGTAGTGTCTACACCCATTCATTCATTCATTCATTCGACTCCACTCGACCGTTGTTGCTGCAATCCGAATTCATCCTCCCCGAAACGAGTGGCGGTCCCATCCCCGATTCGTTTCGATCTCTCGTCCTACCTTCCTTCCTTCCTTTCTTTCGTCCCCCATTGATTTGCTTGAGCAATTGCATTAATTTGCATTACTATTATTGCTTCTTGTCCGATTTTGACGGCGGCTGCGGCTGTGGCTTCGACCGTTGCTGTGGTTGCTTTCCATGCTGCTTGTGGTGGTAGCCCGGTCGGTTCTGATGCTGCTGGTGTTGCTGCTGGTATTGCTGCTGATGCTGCAATTGCTCAGGGCGGGGATAGTGCGGTGGTGGTGGTGGTTGTTGTTGTTGTTGGATCGGAGACGGGTGGTACTGCTGCTGCTGCTGCTGGGGTGCGTAGACGGCGTGTTGCTGCGGATAGTTTGGCGGGGGCTGTCCTGCTCCTCCGTATGGATGCGCATGTGCATGCCGGTGTTGCTGTTGGTGTTGCGTGGGGTAGGGCGGGTGGAATCCTCCTCCTCCTCCCACCACCATGGGATACGGTTGCTGCGGTGGCATCATGTGGAGCGGCATCGATGGAACCTGCACCGGAATGATGGTGCCGGGGGGAATGTTGGGCGGAACGACGACCTGGACGGGAAATCCGCCCGGGGACTGGACCAGCATCTCCCGGCCCGGGCCGAGCTGCTGGTAGGGAACCTGGACGTGCAGGGTGACGTATCCGGGGGGAGGATGGTGCGGAGAGATCGCCATGGACGGGTGTTGTTTTTGGTGCAGTGGCGGGGGAACCGGACGCCGTACCTGCTGTTGCTGCTGCTGCTGTTGCGGACTCGCCTGTGAGGGGTTCGGCGAGGAAGCATTCTTGGTGCTAGTTACAGGAGCATCTGCGGTGGAAATTGGAGGCTTGCAATTGGCGTTGGAATTGGCATTGGAATTCGCAGCAGCATATGCCTTCGACGGAGGAACACCGGTCCCGGTCTTGGGAGACGACGACATGGCGGCAATATTGATTCCCGTCTTGCTCGCCGTTTTTGGTTCTCCGTTCGATGCCGTCGTTGTAGCTGTCGTTGTAGCTGCAGCTGTGCTTGTCATAGTGCTTGTCATTGTCGGTTCCTTCTTGGCCGGCTTGCCCTTTTTCGATCGCGACGAGGTCGACGTCAGAGACGAGGTCGTCGTCGAAATGGACTTGTCGTCGGTTCCCAACCCCTCTCCCTTGAGATTCGGAGCAGCCGATGCAGATGCAGATGCAGATGCCGACACGGAAGACTTGACGGTTTTATGTGTCGCGACGGTCGGCGAGGGCTGAAAGGCGGGCATCGGCAGCTGCCGGGCATCCGGCGAGGACTGAAAGGCCGACCAGGCGTAATTCGTGTCCTTCTGGGGGGTGTTGCCGGTGCTATTGACGTTGCCGGTGCTATTGACGTTGCCATCGGAATTGCCGCCCTTGCTGCCCCTGGCATTGCTGTTGGCCCTGCCCCCCTTGTTCTTGTTCTTCTTCTTGCCCTTCGACTGGTTCGACTGGACCTGGCCCGTGCCGGTGTCTCCGTCGCCCCCGTCGGATTGGTTCTTGTTGTTGCTGTTGTTCAATTGTTTCTTGTTCTTCTTTTTGTTTTTGGAAGGAGCAGCAGCAGCGGCGGCGGCGGATGCCGAGGCATTGCGCGGCGGTTTGTCGCCCCCGGAGGAGGGAGCCGGGTTCCGGCCCTCCGCCGCAACAGCGGCATCGTCGCTGCCGGCGCCCCCCCGCGAGGGAGATCGCGAGTTGCTTGCCTTTTTCGGAGACTTGTTGTTGTTGTTGTTCTTCTTCTTCTTGTTACTCGGTGGTTTCGGCTTGGTGGAAGAAGACGACGACGACGACGACGATGGATCGTTGTTCCCGCTCCCGTTTTCCTTGCCCGCAACCACGGGACTCGAGGAAGAAGAAGCACCACTAGTTCCGATCCCCAGCAATCCCTTCAGGGCCGCCGTGGCTTCGTTGACTTGCTTCTCTCCAGACATTCTCAAATGACTGCTTCTTTCCGTGTCCTTGGGTTCCAAACGCATTGGGTGGCGGTGTTCGGTTGTAGGTGTTTGTCTTTGTGTGTGTCGGGTGGTGGCTGCTTTTTGCTATTGTTGCAATTCAAGTCGAGTCGAGTCGAGTCGAGTCGAGTCGAGTCGTGACGTTTATCTTCTGTCGTCTGCAACTGTTTCTGTTACCGCAGGGGTTAGTCGAGTACGGCACGGTAGGATCAGGTCGGATTGAGATTGATTGATTGATGGATAGATTGATTTGCAGAGGACGAACGAGACAGGGCGCGTCGATGGTGTTGGTCAGCAGCGAGCGCGTGGCGTGAGTCAATTGAGCATCAATCAACGTCGAGCAATGATCGGGGTACTTGTACTCGTACTCGTAGGAGATGGTCGTTCTTGTGGGATATATCGATTGTACGGTATCGTGCTACCGAGACCCGGTCTAACTTACCGTCACGGACCGGTGAATTTACAATTTACGGTATAGAATTCGTATCAGTAGTGATATTTGTTGTTGTCGTTGTCGTCGTCGATAGGTGACATGCAGGACCAATGACTAACTTACGAGTCTTACTGGTGTCTGTCACGAAAGTTCTTCTTCCGTCACCGAAACTACCGGTAGTATCGTAGTATCGTAAGTATCCTTTTTGTTACCGGGCCTGTATCGCAAGGCTAAAAAGATGGGAGGGAGGGATCGACACTTCACTCTTGTTCCTTTTTTGTTCGAACAGCTGTTGGGTTCATTCATTGATTGATTGGTTCTCTTCGTCCGAAACCGAACTCACAACTGGTCGGTCGCCTGCTGGTCGGCCCGACCCTGGTCGCATACGTTACCTGTAGAAAGAATACCGGTACGTACCGTACGTACGGTAGCAAGCGGTGGACGAAAAAATAATAATCATTGTGTGATCGAATCGAATCGATTCGATTCGAATCGTACGGAACACACCGTACAATACTGTACAGTCGTGGGACACAGGCCCCCCAAACGTTTCGAACCGGTACCTATTATACGTGTAGTGGCGCACCGGTACGGCCGTTACGTACTAAAATAGGCGGGCGACGAGGATGCACAACCACACAGAACAAAACTAAGATTACTGTACCGTATGGTACGTACTCGTACTCATAGTACCGTACCGTAACCTAATCAAACCCAAAAAAAGAAATTCGAAGAAGAAAATCGAACGATGGTTCGTACGGTAGGGTACGAGAGAAAACGGTAACGTACAGTAATAGTATCGTACGAAGTACGGAGTACTATTTATTGTAATGTACGGTACAAACGCTACGAGTATTGTACGAGTAAGATTACGGCTGCGCACGGCGTTTTTCGCCCGTCATTGCCACGTGCCACAAACCCTGCCACCCGCCTTCGTCAGAGGCTGCCGAACGAATACGTATCTTACCTGTCATACACAACATACGAGTGTCGTGCGAATAAGTACCGGTAAATCTTGCCGGTACCACAACCGTACGTACGGTACCGATCACGACTCACGATTGATTTGCTTCCGGATGAGATGCCAACAGCGGGGCCGTTACCTCGTGAGAGGTCGTTCAGATCAGATCCGAAATTCCCTTACCAGGGGGTCAAAATTTTAATGATGTCCCATTCTACCGGTACGAGTACCTGTACTCGTACGTACCCTACTGGTATGTATTAAGGGATAGGGACAGCATTACGACGTACGTACGGATACGTATCTTGTCAATCTGATTTATGTGATATAACTCGGCCGCGCGGTGTAATAAACTAGTAATCCAAAATTGGATTACAACAGTAATCATGTAATCCATTTTATTCCAGTAGAACTCAGTACTGGAAAACAATTATGGGCATGAGAGTGAGTGCAACGAGCTCGACGTCCGATAACTGTCACGCGACCCCACGCGACCCCTCGCAAGCCCTATTTTCAGAAAATCGACCCTGCGTTTGTTATGCGCAAGGGTATTTTTTTAAATTCACAATTTTTGTGGTAAAGATTTTTTGACCCCCCTCAGGTTGCGACCAAAATTCTCCCCGAAGACTCAAAATGTCCATTGATCTCTCCATTTTGACTAAATTGATTTAAAAAATCTATTTTTCACTACCACACTTTCTAACCTTAACCCAAGATATGAAATAAAATTAGTTTCAGAAGTGCTAGTTCGCAATAGCTATGTTTCCGCGTTGTTTTCTACGGTATGTCACATCGTGTCTTCTTTCATACCATCGTGCCTTTTAATGCTCGCTCCGATAGCATCATGCTCGTCTTAACAAATTTTCGTAGAACTCTACAGCACTAACTTCCTCCTACACGATTGTACCACCATTCTTTCTTTTATTTTGTTTCCAAAAATACTTTTTTCTTAGATATGTGTCCGGGTGTATTATGATAGTACTAGTAGTAGTAGTAATGTAGGTATGATAGTATCGATTTCTGTTCGAGTGGTGAAACGATTTTTTGTACAATTCATGTCAACAATCATGGAACGGCGCTTCAGAATTCAGTCACCGGAACGGCGTTTCATGCTTTTGTGTTCAAATCATGTTTAAATTTGAAATCTCGGTGCCAAACAACTTCCTAACCTTAACCCAAGATATGAAATAAAATTATTTTCAGAAGTGTTTGTTTGCTACTTTGTACTATGTTTCCGCGTTGTTTCTATGTCACGTCGTGTCTTCTTTCATACCATCTTGCCTTTTCATGCTCGATCCGATAGCATCATGCTCATTCTCATCATGTTCATTTAACACCACCATCACAACCATTTCTTCCCCTCCCTTCTTCCAATAGAAGAATATGTCACAACCTACAACAACCACTATGCAACCTACTCCGACCCATCTCTTTCCCCGTAATTGAGTCCCTCCCGAAGTTTCTGGTTCAAAATTTCACGTTTTCATTAACGACGATGGGGCAAGTACTATGAGATGGGTTAGGTCATCGAACAAAACAAAACCCTATATGTCTCCCATCGTGTTGTCTTTTGTATGTCAGAATGTGCTTCCACTTTTGGAGGACTCTACGTTTGTGAAAGGATTTACTGAACATAACAGGTTTGACGAATGCACACAGCAAAATTACTTGTTTCGGAGCCACCCTTCATATCGTTCCGATGGTGGCCAACTCAACTCTGTCTGGTATGATTGGGCCTTGTTTGATGTCGACGCATGTGAAATACCCTGCCATATTATGTGTTTCCTTGAACTCTACAATCTGAAGCAGCCTTACTCATTTGTTTCTGAGTACCAAATTGCCGACGATGGCATTTATGCAGTAGTGACCAAGTTTAAATCCACTCCAACACCAACAGCTTCGTCGTTTGTGATGAGAGGTGAAGTAGACGACAATTCCCTGTTCTTATTTCATGTCGACAGCATACTTTCCAATGTAGCAGTTGTCCCAGAACTTGATGCAATTGGTACCTTGCAATCAAACTCATATCTAGTTGTCTCGAATCGAAGGGCTTGGCTGGATGAATTCCACAAGACAACGTCATCTTTGCCTAATGAAGAGGCACTCTACTCCCAATGCACTATTGTTGAAGAGGACAGCGACAATAATGATGATGCTACTAATTCAGGTGATGACAGTTTAATGTCATTGAATGATGATGACGATAGTGAGGTCCTCTCTGATACATCCAATACTTAATTGTTTACCTAGTACAATATCAATAATAACTCAGTATTAGTGAAGAATTGAATGCTCCTCCATATCGATCGTAACATATTTCTCCTACGTTTCGATTGATAGCTACTCCAAAATGATTGCACAATGTCGCAGGACTGCCACTGTGGCTGTTGGTTCGATTGTTCCCAGTTCCGGCTGCTTGTAAATCCGCAGAACATCTGCATTGGCATTTCAGGGTCAAGTTTCAGGAACGGCGTTTCAGATTGAGTTGTCTGGAACGGCAATTCTGACTTTTGCGGCAGAGCTCCGAAAGTTCCCGCTTGCCGCTGTTGCTATCG
Source organism: Pseudo-nitzschia multiseries (assembly GCA_037355745.1). NCBI lineage: Eukaryota > Bacillariophyta > Bacillariophyceae > Bacillariales > Bacillariaceae > Pseudo-nitzschia > Pseudo-nitzschia multiseries. The sequence goes on from CM074783.1 coordinate 3,000,747, forward strand.
CTGTTGCTGTTGGTTCAACTGTTCCCGGTTCCGGCCGCTTGAAAATCCGCAGAATGTCTGTATTGGCGTTTCAGGGTCAAATTTCTGGAACGGCGTTTCAGATTGAGTGGTCTGGAACGGCAATTCTTGTTGCTGTTGCGGATCAATTGCTGTTGGATCTGCTGTTGCTCTCGCTGATTTGTCAATTAGTTGCCGGATGAATCCCACTGATCAATTTGTTGCCGTTGTTGCTGTTGCCAATCTATAACAATCTACAATAATTGAAAAAAATTGAGGTGAGTATCTATTGATGTAGAGTAAATGATAACAACAGAATAATATAATCTACGTGCTACCAACCTACACTGTTGGCGTCCGATTGATTCGATGCTGCCGATTCGTTGTTCCAATATTTGCCACACCTACAGGGAAAATTTGCCGCACCTACAGGGAAGAATACGATGATTTGCCACACCATTCACCGCACCTCGATCCAATGTTTCCGATCCGTTGTTTCCGCTCCGTTCTTTCTGATCTGATTCATTGTTTCCAATCCACACCTATGAAAATAATAAGGAAAACAGAAGTGAGGAATACATCATCGTCAGCAATGTAGGATATAGGCATCATTGTCTATGCATCTCACGTTGTTCACCGTTTCCTATCCTTTTCGTATCCGATCCACCGTTGTCAACCTTTCGCTGTCGTTCCGACGATTGCCGTTAGTATTGCTGCTGCTGCCGTAGATTTGCAGCCTTCTCACTCCTTTGTCACGAAAAACTGGATCTTGATCCTGTTGATATAAATACACAACAAGGGATGCAGATTTGTTACTTTTCAAGACGTGTTTGCGGGCCCTCAAACAATATCTATCACGCAATTCCTCTCTCGTCCTGGTCTCTATTGTCTTTTTTCAGCCAAGGCAGTTGTTTCGGACTAAAATATCTCAAGCCTGAATTCCCTGCCTACTAGTGATCATTGCTGATCAGTTCAGTGGGATCCCGTGTTCTCGGATGGAGTGCTTTATGGTACAAGTACGGTAAAGCAACTCTGCTCAAGATAAGTTCGGTAAGATTATGAAGGGAAAGAGTATTTTTTGCCTTGCGACAAAACACACACACACACACACACACTGCAAAATCACACTGTAAAATCACACTGTAAAATCACACTGTAAAATCACACTGTAAAATCACTTTTCTTTTTGTTCGAAAAAAAATTACTTTTCGCTGTGTGTGTGTGTGTTCGAAGAAAAAAAATTGATACTTAACCTGTGAGATCTAATGCAGTAAATATAGAACAATGAAGAATGATTTGATTCTCTTAATTAAAATAAGAAGGTCAATTTTGGATTACTGTACTGGTACCGGTACGTACAAGGTACAAGTACGAACCGTATTCTACGATCTCACTAAAAAATACAGTACGGCGATCTTTCTCGTACCGGTACCATACGTACCGGTACCGTATCTCAAAGAACAATTGTGTTACAACGACTCGTGGCCAGCGTGGGAGTACCGTATTACCAGACAAAACCTGATTATTGTACATCGTGATGACATCTTTGTTGATAGCGAATAGTGACACATTCTTTCACTCAGAAGGAAGGAAGAATTTAGGGACGGAGGGACAGGAAGGGATGAAGGAATGATACCACCGGTATCGTATTCAACACTGAACGGTAGGAACGAATGAATGGATGAATGGATGAATGGATCCATTGAAAGTGATCAACAGTCGGTGTGGGCGGATACACATACAATACATAATAATGAGAGACATACATTCCATCGGGGCCTTGGAGTTCCTAGCTCGAGTAGTAGAAGTCCTACGCGACAATACTATGTGCATGTGGCAACAGCATACCAGCCGGACGGCCTATCACGAATCGGTAGTTTTCGGTCTGTAGTTAGTGAACGAACTTGCAACCACACAACCGCGACCTGCCGAGTGAAGGAATGCTTCGTGCTCCGGGCCCGAGCCCGAGCGTCTGGGCCTGTCACAAGAGCGGTCTCGAACGGGAACCGTGGAGCATACTAGCCGTCGGTACCGTAGGTACGGCAGGAATGAATCTAGAATCAAATCAAATCAAATCAAATCAAATCCTACGTCCAACACTAACAGATATACCATTTGAGATATAGCTACAACGGTAGGAGTCCACGGAGAACGGCACCCTCCTTCGACTGGCAAGTTTTACGAAAAGCTCCACGATGCTAGTGCTGCAACCGCTGCAGTCCAACAGAAATGAAACCACCAGAAACGGGAAAGGAAACAAAACGAAACGATATCGATGCTAGTACCCGTGTAACTGATCTGATCTCAACCCAACTCAACTCAAAATCGAACCAAACGTGCGATTCAGAAAAAGAAAACCCAATAATTTGGTCTCGAACTCCCCTGGTTTCCACGACACAAATTCACGGAAGGAATACCGGACCCTATATTTATTGCAGCCACAGACAGTACAATTCTCTGGATTATTTTTTTGGCAAGAGAACACGGAGCAAAAACATCACCGGAAGCAAGCACTGCGCAAGATTGTACAATGTCGTTGATGCCCCCCGGGAAGGAAACCAAAAATGCGCTGCCGATTCTGGCGACGGCGACGACGGTAACCCCCGCCAAACGGGCAGCAGCAGCAGCAGCAGCAACAACCGGTGCCGAGACCTACGATGACCTGTGGCAAACCTACCTCGCAGACCTGAACGACATGGTAACCGAGAGCCAGCAGCGCTTGCGATGGGAAGAGGGACGACGACAACGCCGTTGTTGTCCCCAGCGATCGCCGCTCCGCGACTGCTATTATTCCTACAACGAGTCGGACCCTGCGGTTGTTGTGGGGCCACAACAGTCACCGTGCAGCGGCATTTGTAGGTGTAGTTGTAGTTGCAGTTGTGTTCCACAGCGACAGCGCCGGTTGCAATTTCTGCCGTTGCTCCGCGAGACCCTGTCCCGGATCAGCCAGGGATACTTTGAAGAGTGCGCGGATCCCTCGCGGACCGACCCGGGGGAGGTCCGCCGTCTCGAGGAGCTCATTGTGCATCGGTTGGTTCCCGCAAGAGCTGTTGCGCTCTCGGAGGAGGACCGGGAGTGGATCATCCAAAACATCGAGCAACGAAAGCAAACGCAATCGCAAACGCAATCGCGACAGCAGCAAGCCGGAACCCGCGAAGCGGTCCGTGCGAATACGGCACCGAATCGGGAACCGTCAGCTCCCTCCCGCGACGAAAACGATGACGACTTCGACGAGCACGGATCGCGGGCGGATTCGCACCAACGACGCGGGACGAAACGCCGCGACGGGAGCCATTCCTTGTACGGGTACCGTTGCGTGATCGCAGCGGTGTCGCTCGTCGCGGTGACCATCGTGGGGATCGCCGTGGTCCGAAGCGCGGCGCTGGGGGATTGGATGGCCTTTTCCCGGACTCGGAACACACGTGCCTAGACCGAGCAATCGGAGCGAACAAGCGGAGCGAACAATCGGAGCGAACAAGCGGAGCGAACAAGCGGAGCGGGGTGGATTTTCCCACGGTGGGGTTTGAGATTGGTACCTCCCCGCAAAGATTGTCATCCACGAAGTACATCGTTTTGAATTTGATCACTGTTATCCTTAGTAGCAGTCAATGAATCAATATAACATACAAGTACTAAATTTTAATTTGTTGCGCTAATTTGATTTCGTTCCTTCCCATCGTTGCCAGGAGCGATTTGGTCCGGCAGGAGCCAGAATTTTTGGCCGCTTCACTTCACTTCGCTCGGCTCACTTTCTTCCCTCCACAAAGGTGTTTTCGGCAGTCATAAAATCCACCACGTGCCTCAGGCAGGTTTCTTGCTTTTGCAGGAACAAGTAATGGCCGGTCCCTTCCACCTCCACGGCCTTGCTGAGGGACGTGCCCTCGGCTTCTTCCTTTTGCAGCAGTGCGAGGGTCTCGAAACTGTGGAACTGTGTTCTCTTTTCGGGTCCGTACAGGTACAGAATCGGTGTTGCCTTCCAGTTTTTGTGCATTTTCGTATCGTCATCGGAAACACCACCCGAGGTGAATATCTTTTTCACCAGGAACCAGTAGGGATAGGCCGTGTACATGAGTCGAAATAGACTGTTCCCTTCGGGATCTATGTCGAGCGCCTCTCTGGATGCGGTGTCGAACGGGTAGCAGGGACCCAAACAACAGACTTCCAACACGATGACGTTGGAAATAAGCACACAAAGCGCTAGGTGCTTGGAAATGTAGCGTTGCAAGACAAAGGCGAGCGCAAATACCACCTTGTACCAGACGGTGACAATCGTTCCTTTGAAGGAGAGACTCCCAACCGTGCTTCCGGCCAGCTCTGCTTCCTTCTCCGACGGCGGTCCCACCAGGACGTCGAAAAAGACAATTCGGTCCAAACCTCTGCTGTCCGGGTCCTTCTCAACCATGCCGGCCCAAAAGGTCCCCGGCACCACGCCCCAGTCGTGAAAAATCCCTGTGAATTGCGCCGGTTCCTGTTCTCCATCTTTGTTGCGTGCGGTCTCGGATTCCTCCCGGAGCGCCTTCGCGGCCGCCTGGACCGTTCGGATCATGTCCCAGAAGGTGTACCCGTCGGCCTTGTGTTCGGTCCACAAAACATTGTCCGAGGGCCGGTGGTCAAAGCCGGGAAGGCACATCACCCCCGCTAGGACGCCGGTGTCGCTGAGGGCCTTGGCGAAGGGTTGAAAGGTTTCGTGCTCGTCGGGGAAGCCCGGGCAGAGCAGGGCGATCTTGGAGCTGGCTGGGTCTCCGAACAGCCTCAGGACGCCGCGATCGGGTTCGCTCGAGGACGTGGCATAGGGAAGTTCCTTGTCGGGTTTGGGTATGGGCACCTTGTCTTGCTTCGAAGAATTCATGGTGAGCGGACAGGCGGATGGTACTTGTACCGGTACAGTTGAGTGCAGCAATGAATTGATGGGTGGGTAATGTTAAGGGGGGTTGAGTTGGTCGATAAACTTGGCAACAACAACAGCACTATTGGGTTCCTTCAAACGTCGGTGGTGGGGAGAGTGTTCGACCTATTATTACGCAGCTACAGCTACAACTCGTACTCGTATTGCTTCACTGGACTGCAGTAGGTGACGACACATGAAAAAATAATAATCACTTATTATAATAGTAATAATGAAGCATGAAGCACACGTGCTCGAACTTCTAGAATGCACCTGGAGATTACGTATTGCCGTGGCTTGAACATAATGCAATCGTTTTCTGTTCGTACCGGCACCCTAGAGGAATTATTTGCAAACGAAACGAGATAAATTCTAAAAGTACTATTATTCGCTGGGAACCGGTGTACCAGTTAATCTTAATTACTGTGCACGTACGGTACGAGTACCCTCGTACTGCTCGATAGGTTTGTGGGCGTGGAGGACGTTAGGCCCAAAACATAACCACCCCCCATGAAAGACACATACTTCGAAATAATCGTTTACGAAGTATTATGCTAAACGGTTTCGATAGGATACGAATACATACGCGACATCGCATTCGTGCCAGCGATTCTCCTGGCCAAACTATCTGGCTATAATTCTTTAGAACCTAAAGAGAACGATTGAATGTTAATTATATTGCCTTATGTCAGCACTATGAGACAGATTCGTTTCGTGATCCTTGATGAATCGAATCTTCATGCATCCAGATGGAATTCTCGTACCGGTAGTATCAAGATCGCGTAGTCTAATTAAGTTTGTATGATTCTTCTCTTTTCAAATAAACCAAATAATTAACATTCATTATTATCTGGTTGCGGCGTGCTATCTACGAAGTACTTCGTACTTCGTATAAAATAAATAAGGCATTCCTATCTCTGTGATCGTGAAAATATAACGAAACCAAATAATAACGTATCAATGACAATCGTACTGGTTACATCCCTACATTCACTGTTTTTAGGATTCCGAAAATCGATAGCTGATACATTATTTAATAAAAGCGAAAAATAATTTAGGTTGCTCACTATTTTTTGATAGTCAACTACGTAATTATTATTATTTTTACATAGTCTACTCAAAAACAGAAATAAAAGAGGGGAACTTTTCGTCCTTTAAATACGCTTTTCCATTATGGGTTCTAATAGAGCTTACACACGTTCCCTACAAGTTAGCTTTTTCGATTGCATGCATCATGCATGCAGAAACCTACGGTACCGGTATGCAGTCACATCATTGCATTTTTCCAAACTCCTAACCTTAATGTAATATCCTTTATCTCTGCTTCAGCAAAGGACCAGCCCCACCCCCCACCCCTACTAGCTGCCTGCATCCCGCAAACAGTCTAAGAGGCAGGTTGCTCTGGACCTGACTGCAAGAACATTTTTTTGCCGCATGATCAAATCCAGTGCTTGAGGTCAACTTATGCTGACGCGTATTACTAATAGTACTACTACATCATGTAGTACATTTGAAGATTGCTATAGGCCCGCTTGCTTGTCCTACCAAGTCATTCACAAACACCTTCTGCTTGAGAGAGTACATCATGATGTTTTCTTCCTGGAACACAAACACACACAATGAATTCCTCTTGTTGTTCATACTACTAGTGCCAGGTGATTGCTCCGGGGAATGTGGGATCAACATCCTGCCCCTTAATCAAAATTTGCAAATGTTTGCTCGGCAGTAGTGGGTGGGTCCTTGATGGTTTTGTCATAGGCACCAACGACAGTTTGTTCTCAGGTCCTCCCCAAAAAGGTCCTCTTGACCATGTCACACAAACGAGATCCGGGGTTCTTGGGGAATCATCATTATTGAATTACTAAATCAGGCATAATAAAGTACTCGCGAGTAAACACATGCGCGCACGGTGTCCAAAATAAATATACCTACCACAGGGATATATGCCGGTAACACTCGATGGTACAATCCAAGGGTGCGCACAATAAGTAAGAAATAGGGCACAATCGGTGGATCGTACCATAAGTACACCACTCATAAGCTCCGGGGAGTTTCGATTGGTACTTAAGGCACTGAACATAGGTACGTGCTAACACGATCGATACCCCCCACAAAAAGAGGCTACAGATTAGCAATTGGGAGATTAATATGGTCCAGAAACAATCCGATCATAATCTTATTGATAACTCTTTCCAACACAGTAAAATCGAACAAACGAACTAACGTAAAATCGAACATACGAACTATCGTAAATACATACCTTAAATTAACCAACGATTTACAACTTTGGTCTTATTAGTTATCGATAAGATTATGCTACCCAATGCCAGAGGGAACACAATCCAAAGAAAGCACCACAGATCCCACGACCAGAGGAATCACCCCAGACACCAGCCTCGACACATCCCACATAACCGGTACACGCGAACTAAGAGACCTCAGGGACCAACTGGAGGAGCTTGAACTCTACAATCGCGATATACTTGAATATACCGGAGAAAGACAGAACCAATTACAAGCACAAAACAAACTACTGTACGACTACACCGAAGACAGCGAGGGAAGCGACGATGACACTACCGACAACGAGATGGTTAAGAAGAAGGATTACACCATACTCAAGGACCACCTGGATGAGGGACAATTGAAACCTATCTCGATACCAACTAGCGCCAATGTGTACGAATTCAAAAAGACCCTTGCCAATGCGTTGGCCGAGGTAGTATCCATCAAGTACATACAAGGAAGTGGGTATGCATTCCTGTTGGAGAGTGAGGCACAGTACAAGGCCCGGGACACAAAGAACGCACTGTACCCCACCGCACCGACTGAGCCCCAAGAGCTCGATAGTTCAATCGAGCTCACCTCAGACGCATTCAAGCTATGGAAAAGCAGACGCGCCCTATACGTAGAATGGAACAAGTATGATAGGGAGGCGCTACTCATTACAGACAAAAAATTCCCCACCATGCTGGATGACTTGAAAGACCCGGGCTCCGAGGCATTCCCCCAGGGCACCACAGTATTAGCTGCCTTCCAGGCCATGGAGGCCGACCTGTGTTTGACAGATGCCCAGCACCAGCTTACCCGCGAGCTCACCAAGAAAATGAATGCACTGTCATATACGCCAAGCCCCATTGGCCCCAAGGAATACTTCAGACAATTAACTAAGTATCAATGGCAGATCAATCTACTCCCAGAAACTGCGGATGTGACCTCGGCCCAGATGATTGATTACTCCCAGGATGCATTCATGCGTAGCAAACACAACCCAATTGCACTCCACCGCATTAATGAGGACTGGAAACAACACAGGGCGACCATTGCCAAGGGCACCAAATTTGTACACTACAAAAAGTTCTGGGGCCAACGTCTAAAAGAGTTATACAGCAGCTACCACAGCAAAACGACAACAGCCAACATGGTGGACATCCACAACGACCAACGGTTCACTGACCTCGAGAACAAACAACGAGATCTAGCCAGCATGTGTCGTGAGATCTATTCCCACGTCTCAGAGGCAGCCACAACGGCGTTGACCGCAACGGCAGTGTCTACGATGACAATGTCACACCAATGGGAAACAGCCATGGCTTCCCTCCAGGCAGACGTCAACTGCCTCAAGGCAGCGGACACAAGCCGCCCCAGACAGGCCACGGCGGGACACCAGCTGACACACAAGTGGAAACAATACAAATATTACTGCCACTCTTGTGGCGTCAACCTCTCACATACCGGACGCAATTGCTTCAACAGGAGGAACAAGGCAGCCCACCAGGAGGGAGCCACCTATGACAACCGGATAGGAGGATCCACCAGGAACACCAACAGATGGATGAAGTGGAATGGACCCAATCCCAATGGTGCGGGACGCGGTGTATTCGAGGCACCCCTCCAATCCTGACGGTGTGGGAGGGAACACAGTAGTAGTATACATAAATCTAGTAATCGCTATTCAACATTACTCAGTATCCTACGTGATCCCTCAAGTGAAACCCAACCCCGGCCGCCTTGCAAGGTAACATTCGCACAAGGAGTAGCATTCTCCGGCAGAATCCCACCGGGGTTCGGGGCCCTTGATTTGGCCGCAACCGACCATTTTGTCCCTTCCACGTATCAAGGTGGGTCACGCCAAGACACGCCAGGGGGGCATTGACAGTTGGCTGTGCCAATGGCAGCATGATGCAGTCCACAGCGACCGACCTGCTGGATTTACCCCGCCTGCCCCACAAGGCACGGGGGTGCCACGAATTCAATGACGTAGAATTACCCCTGGTCTCAGTGCCCAAATTATGCAATCACGGGTGTCAAGTACAATTCTCCCGGTACACTGTGGCCGTTATCGGCCCCTCCCAACAGGTCATACTCGAAGGCCAACGTGACCCCCTCAAAAACCTATATATGGTTCCCTTACACCAACCTGACCCTCCAAGGGTGATGGCCGAATCTCCAAGGGTGACAGACCCCCCCCCGTAAGCCATGCAAACACAAAACGAAAACGAAAACGAAAAAACCGACACGACGCAAACCAAAATCCACAACACACAAAAAGCGCGCATCGAAAACAACAACAACCTAAACAAAACCGAAACCGAATATCCAATACACGTGGGGGCAGGGGCATACTAGATTCAAGCCATCCCCAAGCTGATCAGGTTCTACCACGCGGCGGCGGGATACCCCACCAAGGACACGTGGGTACGGGCCATTGAACGCGGATCATTTGCCACCTGGCCAGGACTCACAGCACAAAGAGTCAATCGGTACCTCCCAATGACAGAAGAGACCACTATGGGGCACCTACAGATGGTACGACAGGGTATACAGAGTACATGCAAACCAAAAGCCAACAAACCGAAGAAACCGACAAGGACCGATACAGAAACTCCCCGGGTCGAACGAAAGAAAGTACGCAACATCTGTGTAGATGTTGTATCCACAAATGAAATGCAGCCAATCGACCACGCAGACCCACGTACCAAAGGCGAACCAAAGGAGCTCATCGCGTGGGATCTACCAGGGAGATACCCAGTCACGTCACCACGTGGACACCAGTACGTATTCCTTATGTACGACTATGACTCCAACTACATAGACGTGGAACCCATTCAGTCACGCAAGAGCGAAGATATCCTACGTGGGTTCACGGCGTGCTACGCGCGGATGAAAGAGGACAACGTGAACGCCAAAATAGTACATATGGACAACGAAACCTCCAAGAAACTAATTGTGTACATCACGAAGAACAACCTCGATTATCGGCTAGCATTGCCCGGGGAACACCGACTCAACCATGCAGAAAGGGCCATACAGACCTTCAAGAATCACTTCATAGCCGGTTTAAATGGGGTAGATGAAACTTTCCTGGTGGATGATTGGGACCTACTGATACCACAGGCACTCATTACCCTCAACTTACTGCGTGCGTCGCGGACCCAGCCCAAACTATCAGCATATGAGCTCAGACGCGGAATATATGATTACAACAAACACCCACTGGCCCCTATGGGCTGTCGAGTAATCATCCATGATAGAGCCCAAGAAAGAGGTGCATGGCAGGACCATGGTACAAGGGGTTTCTACATCGAACCGGCCTTGAAGCACTACAGGAATTACACCTGTATTGGGGAAGCCAGCCGATCGACCAGAGTGAGTAACACGGTCGCATTCTTTCCCAAAGCAGATATGCCTCATACTTCATCAACCGGCCGACTACTTATGATACTCCAAGCCCTAAGGGGAGTTGTCAGTAAGCCCCATCCACCAATCCCGTATGTAGAACAAGGGACACAAATCAATGAGGCCCTACGGCATATACAAGACCTACTCCACATAGGGATGCAAGAGCCCATAAATACCGCGTTACCACGCCGAACCCAGGAAATGACCAATGGAAACTCACCTGATAAGCCCATGAGTACGCACGATTCCCCAAGGGTGTCAGAAGGGCCCAATACAAAAATCGACAATAAGCCCAGGAATGAGCGCGAACCTCCAAGGGTGCTGACACCACAGCAACGCAGCGCCTGCTGGGGACAACCCTGGGCCATAGGCACTATTATCAGAAAGAAGTTCAACTCCGGGTGGTATGAAGGGGAGATGGTAAGTTATGATCAGACCAACCAATACTACCAAGTGAAGTACACCGATGGAGACATAGCTGACTACACACACGGAGAAATATCCCAACACTACAAGTCCGACCAATACTACTCAAAACCCAAGCACAAAGTTAGGTCCCAGGCCCTCATGGGTATGTACCCGCGTGATCCGGTGCATTTCCCGGTACCCAAACAGGCCCAACAAGTAAATAAAACACCATATAGGCCCCAGCTCGCGTGTGGAGGATCCATACGGGATGACAACTTAAACAAGTGGGCTGCATACCGCAGCCTCATCAAGCACCCCTAGGTCAGGAAAAGAGGAGTTCGGCCGGCTGTTCCAAGGCTTCCAGCCCAATAACATAGAAGGGATGGACGTATTGGATTGGATCAATAGAAATGATGTGCCCATACACAAGAAGGTCACATATCCCCGGTACACAGTCAATATACGCCCCGAGAAGGCTGACCCCTACAGGACAAGAATCACAGCAGGGGGAGACCAACTGGAGTACCACGGCGATGTGTCCACTCAGACAGCAAGCATGGAAACCATAAAAACCCATTGGAACAGTGTGGTGTCCACCCCAGGGGCTAAGTACTGTACCGGTGACATTTCTAACATGTATTTATGCTCCACACTTGATGAACCCGAATTCGTAAAGTTCAGGTGGGACATGATTCCCCCTTGTATCAGGGCAGCATACAAACTAGAGGGGCTCAAACAAGGGGACTATGTCTACGCCCGGATCAAAAAGGCATGGTATGGACTAAAACAAAGTGGCAAAATAGCACATGACGACCTCGTAGAACACCTACAACAATACGGCTACCGAAAGGCACCCCACCACACCGAGGGACTTTTCCTCCACGAGGAGAGGGACATCAGCTTCACCCTAGTCGTGGATGACTTTGGAATCAAATACACCTGCCAGGACGATGTAGATCATCTGATCGAGGCTGTCGGAACCAAGTACACCTTCATGGTTGACTGGACAGGAAAGCAATACGTGGGGGTCCACCTACGGTGGGACTACGACAAACTTGAAGTACACCTGTCCATGGATGGCTACGTGGAACAAGCGTTGAAGGAATTCGAACATGTGAGGCCCACACGCACGTACACAGGACCATCATGAGCAGACGTGCTTGCTTACGACGAGAAAAAAACAATACGCGAAACTCGAGGATACGACCACATTGACCGATGCCAAAATAAAATTCATCCAACAAGTCACAGGAAAATTCTTATTCTATACACGGGCAGTTGACAATACAATGTTACATGCGCCTCAATGACATTGCCTCAGCCAAGAACAACCAAACAGCATTAGCTGCCACAAAATACTTCCTCAACTATGTGGCGTGTAACCCCAATGCTGCCATTATCTACAGGGCAAGCGACATGATACTCCAGGTAGATAGTGATGCCGCATACATAGTGTGCCCAGAAGCCAAGAGCCGGGCAAGGGGTTACCATTACCTGGGGGGCGCAAACGATCACACGTTCAATGGCACTATCCTTGTCTTGGCAAAAATCATAAAGAATGTTATGGCATCGGCCGCGGAAGCTGAGGTTGCATCCTTGTTCCTGAATGCAAGGGAAGCATTGCCAATCCGACAATGCCTGATTGAACTAGGACACGCGCAACCGGCCACCCCATGAAAACAGACAATAATACAGCAGAGGGCATATTGAATGGGACAATCAAGCAAAAACGGTCCAAGGCAATAGACATGCGATTCTATTGGTTGAAAGACAGGGCAGAACAAGGGCAATTTTAATATCTTATGGGAACCAGGAAAACATAACTTAGCTGATTATCCCACCAAACACCATCCGGGGAGCCACCATAAGAAGGTAAGGACCAATATATCTGTATGAACCGGATAGTCCGAGGACCATCCAAGGGTGTATTGAATTACTAATCAGGCATAATAAAGTACTCGCGAGTAAACACATGCGCGCACCGTATCCAAAATAAATATACCTACCACAGGGATATATGCCGGTAACACTCGATGGTACAATCCAAGGGTGCGCACAATAAGTAAGAAATAGGGCACATTTGGTGGATTGTACCATAAGTACACCAACTCATAAGCTCCGGGGAGTTTCGATTGGTACTTAAGGCACTGAACATAGATACGTGCTAACACGATCAATACCCCCCACAAAAAAGAGCTACAGATTAGCAATTGGGAGATTAATATGGTCCAGAAACAATCCGATCATAATCTTATTGATAACTCTTTCCAACACAGTAAAATCGAACAAACGAACTAAACGTAAAATCTAACATACGAACTATCGTAAATATACATACCTTAAATTAACCAACGATTTACAACTTTGGTCTTATTAATCATGTGCATAGTAGTATGTGTGCTGATCTCCACTGATCCCCCCCCTTTGTAATGTACATCAATTTTTTGAAAATTAGTGTCGAACTCATAATATTTTCACCCACAGTACTATATCTTCATAGTACCCACACTGGCAAACAACTGTTTCCGATCTGGTGTGGCCTGGAACTGAATTTGATGCCTGAAACAAATATTGTATGGTCACAATTTCGGAATTGGTTCCACACCTCATATCTATTACTACTACTCCCGCGTACTGATAACAATGGTCACTATACCTAAATATTAGGCTTATTATAAACGGTGCTACTTGGACTTCTTGCCTACAATTACTACCAGTTA